>OY292397.1:4106608-4666375 GCA_958496205.1 Idaea biselata
CCCCTATCCTATACTTCGTGTTTTAATAATAGACTACGATTTGACACATCTTCCTGATGATAAAATGACAAAAACAAAGAACAAAAACGTCAGAAAAGATTAAAGTCTGAAACTAAAATGAAAAACTAAGGAAGTGTTTTGTTTTTCATTTTCTTATTAGAATAGAAATAAAATTAAGAAATATTAAAATATTTCAAAACGGCATGGTCTGTTCATGGCTGATATAGGTTTTATGGCATAAACATATTCTCTCTAACGTCTTTATCCAGGGAGAAAACGTCGACTACGTTTGTAAAGTTTGTATGGAGAAAAGAGTAGGTATCCATTCCCCTCAAACGGCTGGCTGTGTGGTAGAACAAAGTCTATCTAAACTGGGCAAAAGGAAGGGTGGCGTTTCCTCAATTCAGATAAATAGACCTCCAAACTTTTGCATATACCTCTACCCAGCGGCCGACACGCCTCAACATCAGTTGCCCTATTTCCATCAATAACTAGTAGTATAGGCACTGGGTGTTAACCGATTTCTCTGACTGCGCCACTTTTTAAAATACGAACCTATTACCCTATTTTCTTCTGAATTATGCGTCTGGGGCGTTATTTTTTATTTCTATCATAATAATATGTTATGTAATATAATAAGAAAGAAAACAAACCCTGTTTATTAGCTTTTTAGTTTAAGACAAAACGAAAAAAAAATACTCGTAAGATCAGTCGCTGGTCCGTATGTCTGTCTGTGTGTGTGTCACCAGTCACCACAGCTGATTGGATACTGTAAAGAGAAGTCAGAATTACCTTTGCAAATCTCCGCATTCGCAAGCTTGCATAGCCCTCGCGAATGACTCCTCAGCCGTATCCGCATTGCCGTCGATCTCGCACTGCAGCTGTTCAGCTTCCTCCCGTAACCGGCCACCTTTGCGTTGTATGACGTCGAGCAACGCCCAGAGCTCGTCCTCGAGGGGACGAGATCGAGACGCTGCGGACGCCGAAGCTGATGAATGAGCGTCTTTACCGCACGATGTTTCTGTACTGAACCCGGAGTCCTGGAGATATTGATGTTCATTATTATTGCTTGAATTACATGATAATTACAATTACAAACGATAATATTATGATTAATCTATGTTTCTATATCCAGTGCAACTACCGACACAAGGCATTTTCTAGCTCCTGCTATTTTAAGCGACATATTGATGTTCTGGACCATAATGGACCTGCCGTTTTACATATGCCATCAAGCCATCTTATGAATGGTTAAACTCTTTTTCGTTTTCGATGGTAATACAATCAGTTGATAATGGAAAGTGGTTTATTTTCATCTCCACATAAAATATAGTTTTGACAGTTTCTTATAGTTTTGACCACTTTTGACCACTATCCCACAAGGTTAGTAAAAATACAATGCTATACAAAGACTTGAGCAGCACTTGTTCATTTCGTGACACGAAACAAGGTCTTCAAAGGTCTCGAGCGACAGCAGGAAGACGGTAGTGGAACGTGTTTAGTGGCCTACGTTTTATCCGCATAAGTTATCAAAATATTAATATAACCTGCCTGTATTCACAGATTTAGGTTAATTAAGACTTTTGGCGGCATATGCACTGTTACGCATACACCTTAAAAACTCTAAAATAACGTGGAAATCCTTCTTGAAACTTTGTGGCGATAAACCTCGAGTTGTATTTTCAAGTCCAATCGTATAGTATTACGTGAAACCAAACACCCCACCTGCGTCCAAGGTTGCGGTTTGGAAGTAGCGATGTGTACTGGCGAGGACGGGTGTTTCCTATGAAAGCTGAATCTATAATCATTTAATTAACCTTATAGCTGCTGATAATTTAAAGTCTGATCATTTCTTTTGCGCTAGATAAGCTTGCATAAGACCTAACCTCACTCGATGGGAAGAATCAAGAAGCAATTAAGATGCTTTCCTAGAACTCCAGAGTTGTGAACCCTAAAATTGTAGTTTAGAGAAAACAGCGCAATATATAAACTATCAGATTTTTTTAAAGAATGATCATTGGAGTTCATAAAGGCAACGTGACTCGCCTTAGACCGCAGTTCAGGTGCAATGGCGGTTAAAAACAGTTGCCAATCTACCTGCACGGAAGGCTGTGGTTTAGCCCTAGCGGAGTCCGTGCCCGCGGCCAACTTCCGTCGCACGCGCACCCCCGGCTCCCAGTCTCGGCGCGAATTGCTCGCGGGCGTCGATGGAGGCATCTTGCTGCGAAGGTTCGGAAACGTCTCGATGACGAGGTCGCGGAACTCGAGAAGCGCCCCGACCTCATTCTGAAGTTCCTGTATTGAGATAACAACATGTATCAGAGGAGTGAAGGTGTCAGGGGCATATATCAAAGGACTGAGGGTGTCAGGTGCATCTTATGGTATAGATAGAGTGATATTTTTTTTTCAATAAGGGTTCAGTAATTGTTAGTTGTACTGTATGAAATAATTACCACTTGGGAAGATTAACCCATTTATGAACGATGACTAAGTTTATATAACGTTTGTATCTGTCTGTTAACTTTGAAACTTCATGTCACAGTAAAAGACAAATGTTACATAAAGTAAGTCATTGTTTATAAGTAAGGGGGTTAGTGACTGAATTAGTAATATAAACTGACTAGCAGGCTTCCTATCGGAACTCTTGGTGTGCTGTGACTTATGTTCGTTTTTACTAGTTTTATACTATAGTAGGAACACGATAATAAAAATAAAAATTATCGTGTTTGGAGACACAGCTGTTTCGGAAATTCGCTATCTGTCAATATTTTTGATAAAGTGAAATTTATTGTTCAAAGGCACCTTCTACAGTCCCAAGTCCCAACAGAGCAAATGAGAGCTCATAAATTCTTTGAAAGTCGTTTAGAAAACAAAAAAATTATATCTAGGTCGAAAGAAACACCACATGTAGTAGATACCAAACATTTTCACTTCTAATTAACGAAACTTGCCATCGCTAGGCTTCATCATAAACTATGGATGTGTAAATCTTCGTGCGAGGCCAGACATTGTGACATTTGAAATTGTCAAATGTCTACGAGCTAGACAGATACTTGTTCGATAACCAACGATGACAACATAAAGCGAGTTAAAGAAGCCTACAAGTGTAGGCAATCTACAAATAAGTAGAATGAAGTCCAATAAATATCTAAATTAGGTTACATGATATCATCGCTTTGTTAAGAGAGCTAGTTACACGAGAAATCTCTTGTTTTTACTTGAGTTAAATTTATAATGAAATTACTCGCTCAATTTAATTAATTACTACTTCTGATGCCAAGCGAGTTCAAATATTCTAAAATTGTTCTGCGGTGTTCGTTGTCTGGATATCCAAATCCAATTTTCTCAATTTATTCGACTTCACCCTTTTCAATGTCAGGGCGATTGAAGCTGAAATTTCAGTCCATTATTTTGAAATTATATGTTTTCCCCCATACTTAAATAAAGGGGAAAACGATAATGCAGTGCAATTTGCCTCAATAAAATATCTATTACTATTCGAAAATCTATTAGATTTTATATCTACCACGTAATCTATAGGTATCTCCTATATGTCGCATTCTATATACATGCTGAATCACATACTCGTGCAAAATATACAGTAAGTACCTACTTGTCACAAGCACAACACATCGTAAATAACTATAGGAACACCTCTGTCTGGCAAATTTCGTTAATCTAATTAGTTTAGGTAGTACATTGGGTTTATTAACCTGAGCCTGAATAGGTAAGTTCTGAATTTATTAGTACTTATCGAGAAAGTTCTGGCCTTGCTGTACTCTGACTGAAAGGTTAACTCAATTAGGCAGGCGGCATAAGCAGGTTTAGGTACATTTAACATTAATTAAATCAAAATGTACTAGAAACCGTTTTTTGTACTTATCTTTATACTTTGCTTTTATCTGTCGGACTCAAATAATATTGATCAGGTGTTTCGGTGCGTTTGATTCGTTCCCTAATCATTATGATATCAAACAATCTATAGACGAACAATAGGCAGTGGTCCGACCGCCGGCGAAAACACGACTATCTGCGATTTACTCTCAAAAAACGCACAATTAATATATACAATCCATGTAAACGAAAGAGATGCATATATTAAAAGTTGCTCTCTGACTGTTTACACTGCCGGCGACGCGACGGCTGACTTAACAAGTTTTCAGCTGACAAGACTGAGCGACAAGAGCATTCAAAAATAAACTCGCTCAGCGATACTCGTTCAGCGATGCTTGCTCGCTTGATCATTTATTTTCATGATCATTTCTGTGTGTGGCGCGAGTAATCGCTCATCGCACTTGCACACTCGCTTATAGCCCGGCGACAAACTATCGAAACACACACTCGCTTTACGCGGATTGCCAACTCGTCTGTAGTTTCTAGTTCTACTAGTTTCTCGTTCATCGTCGGCGGTCGGACCAGCGCGAGCGCCTTCACTTAGGACAGTTCTTGGCAAATAGTTGACAAATTGTATACACACCTGGAGAGCGACGATCGACTTAGCCTGCTCCGAGATGAGGTAATGAAAGGGTTCGGGCGGCGTTCGCAGTTGCAGACAGTCCATGCCAGAGCCGCCCGAGCCCCCACTGGCGCTGTCTGCACCTCCCGTCTGGAAACAACAAACATACACTGTCAATATTACATTCTATAAGTTTAACATATGACATATTGCAAGAATGAGCAGTAACAGATGGACTCGAAGGCTGATGGAATGGCGCCCTCGGGCACATATACCGCGGGGAAAACCAATGAGATGCAAGGACGACATCATAAGACACGCAGGACGAGATTGGATGTCGAGAGCTCAAGACCGTCAGGAGTGGAAGAGGATGGAGGAGGCCTACGTCCAAGATTGGACATGAAAAAGGCTGTAATGGATGGATGGATGGGAGTATAACATGTAGTGACTGTAGTGTATCCGTTGTCTAGTACCCATAGTTTAAGCCTAGTTACTTAGTTTGGGGCTAGATTGAGTTGTGTATAACGTCAAAAAAACCTACTTTGCCTTCTTTCAGCGGCTATAAACTGGGTTTTAGAACATCGGTATTTCCCATGACATTTCTTTTTCGTGAAAAGTTCAAGAAATTATTTTGTTACAAACATAAACGTGGAATGGTGATTCATACACATTCATAGCTATTATTTATTCGTGAATGAGTAGGCGCCTTCATATTACATCAATACCTACCTACATAATGTCGATACTGAACTGAACGTAATAAAAATTTAAAAGTCAGGTTTATTAGTTAGGCGTTTTGGAATTTGGACAACATGTAGGCAATTAATTACGAATTGTCGTTTTTATGGAATTGTAGAAAGAAATGTAAATTTAAGAACAATACCGTTCCGAATTTACATAAACAGTTCCACGTGAGTTAACTAAAACCTTCTACTGTCTTTAAAGTGTGGACATTAAAGTTAATGATGGACGTCGCATGCGAATTATAACGGGCAATGGCCACGTACCATGTACTACGTACCTACACTTTAACTTGAGTAATATCGTTTAGAGTATTGAGTAAAGAAATATGTCGGCACTCGGCACTCAGTCCAGAAACATATATGAGGAGATGGCAAATAAATTGTTCCACGGCAAAAATCGAACTAGCGACCATTTGCGTCTCAGGCAGATGTACTTCCAGAGAGAGATACTCTGGTATAGAGGTCGTCTTAACACAGTTCAACTAGTAGTTGGCACCTCGGCTTTTGTGTCTTAATTACAGGTGTTTAAATAATTTCAAAATTACTAGAAATATAAGCCTTTAGTCATCGCAATATTGTTATAAAGGAAAACACAACAGTGTCGCCGTGTGCTGCACCGTTAAATTGAGTCACGGACGAGTGCCCGACGTCCGGAGTGCGGGCATAGTCAGCTCTCTTCCTTTGCGACAATGGAACGTTGCATTATCGAAAATACTATTGCTAAATCTTTTCAATGAGGCCGCACTTCCAACTTTTCAACCTTAAAATGGTTGCTATGCATCGCTATACTTATACCTACTTCGTTTTTTAATTATCTATATCTATATTACTAATATAGGTATGCAAATAATATTAAGTGGAAAGATTTGTATTTTTGTGTGTGTGTGAGTGTGTCTGTATGTTTGTTATGAATAAACTCGAAAACTACTGGACCGATTTCAAAAATTCTTTCACCATCAGAAGCTACATTCACCCTGAGTTACTTTTAATCCCGATATTCCCACGGGATCTGGACTTACGCGGGTGAAACCGCGAGACGCAGCTAGTAGACTATGATTTGATACACCTTCCCGAAGAAAAAATGTCAAATACAAAAAAATGCAAAGTCAGATCGTAGTCTGAAATTAAATAATAGGGTCCCGTTTTTACCTTTAGGTACGGAACCCTAAAAACGAAGTACAGGTAGATAGATATTCCCATTAAAACTTATTTTACATTCTTGAGTTTCTCAAGATCTTTATTAGTAAACTGATATTTAACATTAATTATATTATATCAGATAAGCATACATAGAAGAACACACATAAGAAGTTTGTTTTCGTCTTATTTTTCTTTCACACAATAACAATTCTCAAGTTATCAAACATAAATTATACTAAATCCGTGCTATAAATATACAAATAGAATTCGAGTGTATGTGTGTATGTAAGGTGGTTATCATTTGGAATATGTCAATAAATTACTAAAACCTTATCAGGTTCGATAAGAGTAGTTGCAACAGGTATCAAAAGAGAAATTCCGATGTTACTTCTCTAAGTGCTGATAATGTGGTGGTGTTAAATTTATATTGACAGAATGTTATTAAAAGCAAAACTTACGTGAAAGCATGAATAGCTAAATAATGGCTGATAACAGAAAAGCTTAAATATTTCAACGTCTAATAAATTTTAATAAAAGGTCCTGGACTTGCGGACGGGAAACTTCGAGTATAAATCAAATATACTTTGACAACAATACGAGTAGATAGATCGATATTACATAACTTTGTCAAATAATAAAATTTATCTATACCTACAGTATGTAACGAAATGGGTATCCGACCATAAAGGGTCTTCAACAACTTTTGAAAGTTAATTTAGAACGCATTGAGCGTATGTTATGCTTGAATATCAGCTGTTTTGCGAAGTGAAGACCGTCAATTATTATAATAGTGTACTGGCCAGACTAAATAGTAAAAGCCTTAATGTTCATGATCTTTAACTCCAAGAAACAGCTGATTTTGAAGCAAACGTACCCCTCAACAATTAAATAAAAAAAGTTCGAATTTCTAGAACAAAAGTTATTAGCCTAGACGTCTAGAACAGCCCCCTACAAGATCGGCACCTATTTCGTAACATGCGTATTTCTCATGGTACGACGATCGCCGAAGATACGACGCAACGATACTGATACCACAATAAATTGGATCACAAAAAGACAGTGTGGCTGCGTACTAACAAGACAAACGCAATATGCGTGTGAGGAACTAAAGAAATCGAAAGTCGTAGGTTTTATAGACATATTCGAATTCCGTATCCAAATTACTTACCGTCCAGTATATTCATAACAAATCACGGAATATTTAACAATTACAGAAACCGGTTTTAAAATGACCGTAGGTCGTGTGAAAGTTTGGTAGTTCTATACTCATTATCATTTATTATGTGGCTTGTATGCTACTAATAATCGTCTCCTGCCTACGCTACGTCTTGTTGACGAGCCAACCACTTGAACAATCGACGGACAGGCGACAGGCGTACTTTTCAATGACACCACGTTTTGGTGGCAATTTCACAGTTTCACTTTCTTTAAAGTAGTGTTGCGTCAGAGAGTCGTGTTTTGTTTACACTTTACATCTCGTTAAACACTGTCCCGTCATTATTATAGCAATTTACTATATTAAGATACAGTGCGGCAAGGTATTTAATGATGATGAACAATAATCTATAATGATTATTATACGAAAACTGTAATAAAATGTAGAGTTCATTAAAATAACACGACGACGACTCTATATGAATACCGATAGTTTATTTTTAATATGTAAATATTAAACGCACAATGGTTTACATCATAATGGATTACCTAAGAACTCTGCTGATCACATGTGTTAATCGCATGTGGGGTAATAATAAATATTTTTGATGACCCATATTAAATGGACGTTAACAATTAGTTTTCTTGTAACGTATAGCATTTGCGTCTCACGAAGTGACTCCAGCCTTAAAATATACATTATTGTTCTGAAAGATCCTAGCTATATCTCATAATTGCTATGAACTATTATTTTACCCGCATATGTCGCAATTCGGAATATCATGCAGAATAAAAACAACTCAAACTATCTATATACTAAGTTTCATTGCAATTAGTTCTGTATTTTTTTCGTAAACAATTAACAAAAAAACTTTAATTGTCGTAAGACTATCACAATTAGGTATGTTAGGCTACTATTTTTTTGCATATCATGCTCTACGATATTCATTTGGTACGGAGGGACTTGTTGGAAAGGTGGGTTTTTTTTGGAAATTCAATTGTCATTATCACGATAAAAAGAAAATGACGACAAATAAAGACCGTGTCGTCGCCTCGATGCAAGTACTATAGGTGCCAATGAGGAGTGTTTCCCAAACGTAAAACAATAAATCATTTAGAATTGTTACTTTTCTTTCTATACCACACAGAAGATGGATAACATTTCAAAATAATTGTAGACTTAACTATGATTGATCTTGGGCTTAGGAACAGTTTATACGAGTTCCATCAGTCAGGCTATGGTAATAATTTCACAATGACCATAAAGATGGTATAATAAATATTGATGTAACGAATCTGTAGTGTCAAAACTTCAATCTTTTGGGAATGGAACAGACCTTTGCAAATGGCAAGGCAAGAAATCCATTGTGCAACTCTATCATTAAGTAGAATAAAAAATAATGTATAAAAATGAAATAAACGTGGAATAAATTTAACATTACAGAGGCATTTTTAATTACAAAAAGTATCCAAAGATGTAACGATAAAAAATCGCATCCTTTTTTTCAACTATTTCAGTCTAAAATGTTTATTGACATGCGCTGAAAATTGGTCAAAACCTGACCGGAGGTTTTCGTACCTACTTATTCATCTCGATTGCCGCTCTAGTTGCCGATTGAAAAAACTCACATTACAATACCGTTAGAAAGAGGTATTCACGAGTACCTACCTACCTGAGTTATTTTTTTATTACGTCTATCTGTTCCCATTAAGACCAACAACGTGATCCATAATTGTGGATGATTAAATGTAAAATGATTGGATTTTTTGCTCTCGACCGAAACTTGTTTAGTTCGTGGTATGTGTTTAATAGAGTCGGATAATTTCAACTATCTGAATAGATTAGGCTGATACATATTGTGATATTGTAAGAAAAAACGGCATCTTATTAAATGTAATGAATGATGTAATTTTGTTAAGAAAAAACTTTTGGATGCCGTCGTTGAGAAGTGATCAGATTGGAACCAAAAATTAATTAAGGTTTTGGGTTCTAAGCCGGTGTTTATTTTACAGGTAGCTTCTGCAGTTCCAAATCAAATATATTTATTCTTTAAGAACGATGTATAAGTTACGTGAACGTTTAGAAATGTCGAGATTTTAGTGTACTCCCCTATATCCTTTAATATTATTCCTCACTTAGTTTCCTAAAAAAACTTAATTGTTTTGTCGTCTTTGAGTGATTGGTTGAAACCGTAATGATATTTTAATATACTAAGTAAATATAATAGTCTGCGAACAGGGACAAGGACTAATATATTTTATGTATAAACAATAGATAATTATGGTCCAGTACATCCGGTGAACATAAGGTTTAGTTATAGTCATTTTAATACTATTTCCTGTAATGTAAATATAGTTAGAATACTTCAATGCAGTAGAAAAACAGGGAAAAACAGACACCTCACCTATACTTACGGAAAAAGCTATGTAGAAATACCAGTTATCATAGCTTTATTGATATCACGCGGATAAAATCAAGACAGTTGATTTGTAAACCAGAAATAGAGCGAAAGGGGTCAAAAAACTATGAACTTTTTATCAACGATTGCAATCGTTTCGCTCAGCTATTCAATATGCAGTAGCTCTATTATTTACGACAAGACCGCTATGATGGCATCTGGTCCAAGTATTTATTTTTCCAAAAGAAGCTTGGCTAATAACATGGCATAGGAGATATTTAATGATATATTCAATTCCTACGAGAAACCTTGAACTTTTTTTTAATATGAAATAGGTTCTTAACTTTTGACGACTATCCCATCTGACGAGACAATTAATGTAGAACATACATGTACCTTCTAGAATTTCTAGATTGATAGGTAATATATTTTAAACCGAGGCATCACACGGGATATGCATTAGTTACAAGCAATTAAATCAATCAGAGGGCTAAACTAACTATATTATTAAATACTTATGACGATTATAAATAAAAAAGTATTAAATATGATATCAAGTGGTTTACTTGGACTTACATCAGAACATAACATCTATTAAAGAAACAATTATCATTTTTCATAAACAGTACAAAACAGTACCTATCTAGTTTTAATATACCTACATATTTGATTGCACATAATAATGAAGTTTTAAAGTTATGCTCAATGAAGAATTAACAGAGCGTGTTAAGTTTTCGAGCCAAAAACAATGATGGAGCAGATATTTCTATGATTGATGTTATGTAATGAATTGAAGTAGGTATCACAGAATTCAGTGTCTCATCCATCAGTGAATTGGATATATTCTAGGCATGTATCGATACTCAGATAGATAGATGCTTACCGCTGACACTGGCTTAATAATTACAGATTATTTTGCTACTTTTAGCACAGCTAGTGAATAACAGCTAGATAATTCTAATAATGATTTCTAAACAAAAGCTGCTCATTTAAGCCCGTATTACAAAAAATAATTCACGTAACACTATTTAAAATGCACCGAACGAATAATAATATACGGGCATTTGCAAAACTAACATATGTGCCGATTCTGACAAAACGTCAAAAGAATTTGTGTCAAATTCTGCATTCGATAAACAAAACCGGAATCCATAACAGACTAAATACATTGACGAAACTTGAACAGACTCTGCTGGTTGCTTAGATTAGCTACTGTAGACGATACTAGTTAAAATTAACAAATCTACACTATTATGATTTGTTAATTTTGTACAAAAAGATCAAGCAGGAGAAGGCATTTCTCTTTGGTCTGCAAGAGACAATTAAGAAGAAACAGTGGATTTTTACAACCACAGTGACCGACCTACCACGAAATGAATTATGGTGTAACAGTGACACCCTTACAAAAGAATGTCACATCATTACGAAATAAAATTTCGAACTCGCATCACAATCACTTTAAGATCGCTCTGAGGCCAAATCAAACAAAGAATAGAATGATTATTGCCATAATCAAACACGTTGTAATCAAAATCATTCGACCATAATTCACTCGTGTTTCGTGTCCTATTAATCCAATTTCAAAGACTTATCTGCATAACCAAATGATATGGTGAATCAGCATCTTTATACAATTAGTCAAACGCAGTATTATTTTAAAGATAGATCTTAAAAAGAATATTAAGAATATATAGGAATATTTTACGGAGACGGTGTCAACTTAGTAATTAATTTATCAATTTGGTTTTCTTTAGAATAAATAAATATTGCACGACGTACACACAGCGCAATCTAGCCCCTAAACTAAGCATTAGGCTTGTACTATGTATACTAGACAACAGTTATACTACATATTACACTTCTTTTGGTAAATACATACATATGGTATATAGAAAATACCCAGACCGGAAACAAATATTTATTTTGCACCCGGCTGGAATCGCTGCGGGCATTGCAGTCGGGCCTTCCCCCGACGCGCCACAGAGGTCGTTAAAATCGGAACAAGAATCGTCGAAAATATATTTTAGTTATTAAAAGGAAATAACGGTAAAGTAACAGTAACACTAGAGAGGTATCATTGTTACTTTAGATATGGTGATCATTAATAAATAGTAGCAGAGATAAAGAACCCGTTCTTAGAAATTTGAACGACCAGTAGTCAAAGCAACTAAGCCACCTCTGAATGAAGAATGCAGAACGTAAACGCTTAACCAGTAAACAACAGTTCAGCATTGTGATATTATTGATTAGAGATGGGCCGACTAGCCGACTAGTCGGCATTGCAAATCGCTATAATTCGGTGATATTTATGTTAGTCGTCATCAAAACTTCCTAAAAATGGTTAAACTGTTTTTGAAAATAATAGAAGAGAGCTAATTCATGTTGAGACATTTAAGGTGCGCCCTGGTTGTGTGGTGTTTTAATTAACGTTTTTCTGACTTTCCACCATCTAACTGTAATAAATACTGGTTTTGTTGC
The DNA here is from genome assembly GCA_958496205.1 of Idaea biselata. Lineage (NCBI taxonomy): Eukaryota > Metazoa > Arthropoda > Insecta > Lepidoptera > Geometridae > Idaea > Idaea biselata. The sequence continues at coordinate 4,118,980 of OY292397.1, forward strand.
ATAATTGTTGGTTGACTTTGCCGACTAGTCGGCACCTACCGACTAATCGGTAAAGCTGCCGACTAGTCGGCCCATCACTAATATTGATACATACAAATTCTTCGAATCCATACTTTGAAAGTGTAACACAACCTGACACAGCACTGAATGTCCGTTCCGTACCAACCGCGATACTGCAGCGTGTCTCAAAATTGTATGAAGACACGCGATATTTTATGCGTAGTCATCAAATTCAGGCCGTAAAAAATAGGACGAGCATTTCTTACACGACACGACAAAGTTGTTTGATATAAACAATTTAGTAAAAAGAACATGAAATACAAGAGCAAACTTCCGCTGACACTCTTTGTGATCTGGCAAGGTCAAAAAAATTGTGATATAAGTACGACTTTATTCTTTTAACAAAATGTCTTTGTAAAGTAAAGAAGTACTTGTCTTATAGTTCCTTATTATTTTGGTTCGTTTTTTATCCTATAAGATTTTCGTGTTTTCGGTCTTTTCTATTTTTAAGTACCTATAGTTAAACTACTTACCTGCTGAAAATGTACATCTCATAATGCAGTAAGATTGGAAAAAAATGTACAACTGCTGAGTCTCTACTGTTCGCAGAAATAGATAGTAGTCTTAGATAAACATAGTATTTAAACTTTCTTTGCCTATTCCTGATCTGGTCCAAGTTATATTAAGATTTAGAAACCGTTGCTACTCTATACCAGACAGAGACATCTTTTAAGGGTATGATGGTTTTAGAAACTACACTTTGCTGGATCGGGTTATGTGGTTACGTTGATCATCATCGTTTCAAACGATGACCTAGCAGCTTTCGTAGTCAGACTGGCAAACCATTATACAAGATCGCGACTATTAAAAGGGGTTTATAGAAATAAAAAACCCGGCCAAGTGCGAGACTCGCGCACGAAGGGTTTCGTACCATTATCACAATTAGGTACGGAACCCAAAAATGAACACTGACCAAACAATTTGTGAACGCAACCCGAACGTTACACAATTTATTTAATCGTTGCGTTTTTCTGTCCCTGAATCACGTTTGTTGTATGGAAGCCCCTTTTAAATATTTTTTTTTTTTTTTTAGTATTTTTGTTGTTGTAGCGGCTACCGAAATACATCTTCTGCGAAAATGTCAACCGTCTAGCTATTACGGTTCATGAGATACAGCCTGGTGACACACAGATGGACGGATAGACGGACAGACACCGAAGTCTCAGTAATAGGGTCCCGTTTTTACCCTTTGGGTACGGAACCCTAAAAAGTAGCCGTGTCGGCAGCACCATTGATTTAGATTTTTTAAGGTAAGTAAATAGATAAACAGAGTAGCGTATCGGCTGCGAAATTATACGTTAGCAAACGGTTGACATAGCCGAATAAAACGAAAAAGAACCGAGAACGACGTGATCCAATCAACCGTTACGTGGTGCTTTCACTCTCCGATCTGATCGTTCCATGTTAAGGTTCATTTCCAAGATTTATAGAGGTACCTTCAAAATTAACCGGAAAAGTTTCACTATCAATATCGACACGTTATTCGAAACTCGAATACCTGACTACTATGAGCACTATGGAACTAAAAGCGACACACGAATTAACATAACACTAGTATACGTATTAGATACGCCGATTGAAATTAGTTTTGCCAAATTACTTGGGCACTTTCGGTACAGCAAGATACTAATCAGCTTAACATTAATTTGGCATAGGTATAATAGAATTTAGAAAACAGTTGAAAATTACTTACGTATGTACTTTGTTTGGAAACGAGCTCATGAATACGGAAAAAGCCCACATGCCCGTGCGCAGTAGAGCGTACAGTCGAGCAACGCCCTAACATACACAGCATGCGTGAAACGAAACATTTCAATTTGATCTAACGAAAAAAACTACTTAAAAATAATAGCCAGTTACATGATCGATCAGATTCAAATCTTAGTTTATTTTTTTAACGCATCAGCGGCAACGATTCAAGTACGCATACGGCCGACGTATTACTTACCTACATATTTAATGTAACAGTCTCTAATTGTAATGTAGCCGAGTTAAATAGCCGTTGAATAACACTACATCCGTAATTGTTTCAAAATAGCAACAATATAAAATAGAATTGTAATTATTTTTACTTACAATGCAATGCAATATTTTAAGTGCACATTGACATCTCAATGGTGATACTGGTTACAAAACTTAGAGCTATACTTGATAGAAAACAAAGCTCAGTTAATATTTCGTAAACATTCAATGAAATGTCAATATTGAAATCGCAGATTAATAAAAACAGCATATGTTTGCGATATGGTTGAAAGAGTTCTCACGGTCATGCATGTATGCGATATGCAGTATGTATTTGCCACATTAACAATAACATTTCAGAGAATGTCCAATAATAAAATACAGGGGGGACCTAAACAGAAATCGAGTTCACGAACTGTCACGTTCCAGATTATTATGGGAGTGCACGTTTCAAACGTCAGATAGACGCACGTGCAAGGATACGTAGGCTTAATATAGGCACTAAGTAATCTAAATTCTAATGAAATAGGGTTTCATATTATAAATTTATGATTGTCTTTTGAACTACAGGCAAATTAGGTTTTGATCAACAAATCAATTTGAATCTTGTAATTAGTATAACATGTTGTAGATCCACTATTATAATGAAGAAGAAATTTAAGATATTGTTGGCTACGTAGGTAAATCCAAAGACAAAGTAAAATAAATAATAGGGTTTCATAATATTAATTTATGATCGATCATACAAGCTGCGCCCGCGGTTTCACCCGCGAAGTCCCGATACTGCGGGATTTACGGGATCAAAAGTAGCCTATGTCCTTCACCAATGTCCTCTATACCATTCAACAATATCGGTTCAGCGTTTTAGGCGTGAAAGCGTAACAGACAGACAGAGTTACTTCCGCATTTATAATATTAGTAAGATATGTCAAACCCGGCAATTAGACGTGGTAGGTAGGAGAATAAACCGAAAAACATTGAATATTAAAATTTACCAAATCTGTCATAGTTCGAAAATGAAAAATCTTAGCATAACAAGCCAAGTATGCAGATACATAATATTAACAAAGAACTCGTCAAGATGATGTACGACATTTTGGCTACGCAAACTCAAAGACTAATGGCTCGTTTGAATTATGATTAAGTGGGTGAAGTATGACTTATGTGCGGCTGTAAATTAAAGGAACGAGTTTGTAGGATGGTATAATGTCTATGGAAAATATTTAAGGGTCGTTGTACACTAAACATAGCAATACTTAGTAAACTACATCTATATCTATATATCTATCGATATAAAAGAAAGTCGAAATTAATAACTCAAGAACGGCTGAACTGATTTGGCTGAAAATGAGTGGGGAATGGCTTAAAACAGGGAGATAGACATCTATCTATATAAAAGAGAGTCGTGTTTGTAACACTATTTATAACTCAAGAATGGCTAAACCGATTTGACTGAAAATTGGTCGGGAGGCAGCTTAGAGCCAGAAGACGGACATATGATTGTTTTTATCTATAAAAAACAATTATATGTCCGTGTCCGTGTCGTGTAGTATCCTATGATACTTTTCATTTAATGCCTCTAAGGCGGAACAAAGTTCGCCGAGTCAGCTAGTGTTACATATTTTACTTTTTCCAGCTTAAAAACATACTTAGATTTCAGAAGCAAGTTGTCAAAGCAAGTAAATTATGAATAGCTAAATTAAACATTCATGGCAAATAAAATACCAATGCACGTATTATTGTTTTCAAAGTAAACACGTCTCTTTGCTTTAACCTAGCAAACAGTTGTAGGTAAAGTCTTCCATTATTAGTGTACAAGTGGTTTAGAAGCCTCAATAGTGTTGGTTCATTGTTTCAAAGAGAAACGTGGGCGATCGATTGTTGCACCCACCAAGTTTAGCTGCAACTGATGAATTAGCAGCGTGCGAAGCCAATTAATCCCAATTAACGGTTCACAATAAAACGGAAATGCATAATAAATAAATAAATTCTCTGAACTACACACAGCGTCATCTAGCCCCGTGGTAGGCGACTAAGTTTGTTACGGTGACTAGACAACGGATATAATACTTGTATTTATTTTTCTTTTGTAAATACATACATATTATACATAGAGGGACACCCAGACCAGACACAAATATTTATTTTTTAAGCATAAATGCTTGAACCCGGCGGGAATCGAACCCGCAACCTTCTGCATTGCAGTCGTGCTTTCGCACGACGCGCCACAGAGGTCGTCATTGTTTTAAAGAGAAACGTGGGCGATCGATTGTTGCACCCACCGAGTTTAGCTGCAACTGATGAATTAGCACCGTGCGAAACAAATTAATCCCAATTAACGGTTCACAATTAGAGATGGGACGACTATGACTTTTGCCGACTAGCAAACTAGCCGACTAGTCGGTTTTAAAACTGCCGACTATGGAGATCGTCATAATTCGGAGATAAATATGAATAAATATAAATATGAATAAATAAATCCCAAATAACCACTCGGCACCTGTTGGTAATCTTGCAAGAATTCCCACTTCGAAACCTTGCCAAACTTCCAAAAACTGGTTGAACCGTTTTCGAAATAGACCTCAAGCATAGTTAAAATATTTTAGGGACCCTGGTTTTACTGACTACCCACCTTCTAAATGTACCTACTACTAATTTAATAAATGTTGGCTTTATTGCATATTTTTAGTAGTAGTCTGCACAATTTGCCGACTTGTCGGTAAAACTGCCGACTAGTTGGCCCATCACTATTCACAAGAAAACGGAAATACATAATATACCTACGCTGAATATTCGTCTCGAGGATTATGAATAAGACACTGTATTTCAAACAATGATAATTAGTACGGAAGTGAACAGTGTTCAAGTAAAATTATTGAAATAAAATAACATATAAAATACTTAATAACTTACGTTGGTTACTGTAGAAAAACTAAACACTTACTAAATTAATTCATTACATTCATATTAAATAATGATTACATACATAAAGCGAGTAAATTAAAAAGTGAAGCTAACTAATATTATAACCGACTTAATTTGAGTTATATACGTTGAAATGTTTTACCCTAAAACTACTCTACCCTACAGTAGAAGGGTAGAGTAATTAGTGAGTGTAGTAGTAGGGTATGTAGTCTGAGTAGTAATCTCTTTTTTTTTGTTGACCGTACCAAAATCGTTTTGGCCCGAAGAGGAAATGAAGTATGAAAATATTTTCACATTAAAATGACTATCTAATTTTGTTTTGGCCCGATTGGAACTCAATGTATGGACGCAAAACAGTGAAACAATTGAAGGAATGGCATGAATGGGAATAAGCCTACTAAAGCTAGCTAGCTAGCTTGTTTATTATTTACTTTTGTATATGTGTTTTGTATTTTCTTTATTTATGTTGTGCAAATAAAGATTTCTATCTATCTATCTATCTAAAATAACCTATCTAAGAACCATTGGACTGATGATGAGACGAATATAACGATACCCTAATTAAATAAATCCGTTGAGTGGTTTGGAAGTTACGAGGGAATAAAGAATATTACAAACATACAAGATAGGCGTGAAAAACTACCCTTTCCTTGTAGCCGGGTAAAAATATGTCCGTCTCCTGGTTCTAAGCTACCTCCCTACCAATTTCCAGCCAAATCGGTTCAGCCGTTCTCAAGGTTTAAATAGTGTAACTAACACAAGGCGTTTATATACATAGATATATTGGCTAATGTTTCGTAACAACACAAACCGAAAGCAACAATTTGACAAATTATACATTAGAGCCAATAAATTGATTGTTCAAGTTCTGGAACCACTATGCTAATCAAACAGTAGAGTGACCCGTTCAATAACTAACAGTTAACCATTAACTAGTTCTATAGATAATTATTATCGACATGCAATTCCTTGAGGTTTAACTCAAATCTCGTTTTACTGAAATAACACCTTATACAAGTTATAGTTGTTAGGTATGTTTTATTGTATGGAGATAAGATAATATCGAGGGGTGAAAAGCAAAACGTATGAAGCGCCATTTTGAAAACTGTTCAGGAGAGCCATTTAAAGTTTTAATTTTCAGAAAAAAAATAATTAAAAAAAAACTTCTGTAGTTATTTCAACGTGAGAAACGTCTCTAGATCTAGAAATAAAATGTCTAAATTATGGCATTATCAGGAAACCATTTGGAGTTATATTTCACAAGAAAATTGTCGCTTAATACAAAAGAGTTTCAAAAAGTGCAAGGCAAAACGGTTTAAGTGACAATCATATCGATTTTTCGCAGCTGCCAAATAGGTTTAAGTGCATTAACTGTAACTGCTTATTGTAAAGCAAAAAGTTTTATGCAACATAGTATAGAGATATTAACTGCACGCTATTTGTGTTAACTAACATTTGTAACTGTTAGACTGAAAGAATAAATAGCTTAAATAACTCGTACTTTAAAATGTCTAATGTTTTATGTCCCATTTTTTAACATCATCAATTAAAATTGGTAGTTAAACCAAAGTTGAAAGGGAGATTTATGTCATTTGTAAACATCAAATGATACTTATTGGTGTTTTATAAATAAATAACATAGTACTATTTTACCCTGTTTTATTGAGTATTATTAAAGTAATTAAATCAGCTTTATGAACTATGAATAATAATAATTAAGTAACAAATAACCTCTATGAACATAGTTTTGATAATTTAAACTTCACATTACTTGAAGAAGTTGATGTATCGTCTGTGTCCTTCCACGACGTCAAATCCCAAACAAAATCTTCATCTTCACTTAAAAAGTCCACGTATTTGTTTTTCAATGTAGCTTCTTTTCTTTTGTTTTTCTCTTTGTCCAAACCATTTTTTACTGTTTCATGTCCTCTTCTATATTGCCGTCTTTCAAAGAGTCTTTTAATATCTCCATGTCTTTTTCTGCATTATCGTCTTCTAAGGATTTTCTTAACTTTTCCATATCTTTTTCTCCAATTACTTACTTCTGTAATTCTTGGATGTAGACTGTCATTGCTGACTCATCTTTTTTCTTGCATTGGTGTCCTGTTTTCTGTTATTTCTTTGTTTTCAGTTACTTCTACTTCTTCATTATCCTAAAAAAGGCAAAATAGCTTTGTAAAATACAGGTAGGTATGTACAACCATATTTATAAAATCTGTTCATTGGTCTCTTGATCCTACCCTAGTTTCCTCTTCACGGTCAAACAGAATGACCGAATTCGACAAAAATTAGTACAGAGAAAGACCATTTTGTGAAAGAAGACATAGGCAATTTTTCATCGACACTTGCGTAGGTAAAACCGTGTGTCGCAGCTAGTACCCAGATAAATAGACAGACATGAGGCCAATCATAAAACACCACTCTTTGTCCAATAAAGGGTTAGACAACCACCTATGATTTTATCCACCAATAGATTTAATAACTTAATAATTGTGAAAAGTTATGTAAGTAAATTACTTAGACATAGTTTACATGTACCTAGGTAAGTACCTACCTCAAGTTTTTGTACTACGATTAATATTTCATTAACAATTTCTTTAAATTTTGTTTCTTCAAACCTATTATCGACGTCCTGGAAGAAAATCAGAAATGATAAACACTTAACACAAAATTTGTAAAAAGTACTAATACATTCAACTAAGTAAGTACATAAGTACATAAAATATTAATCTATTTACCTAACATACCTCCATGTCTAAATTATTTACACAATTTTCTATGTCTTCAGTCGGTGTTGAATCAAAAAATATCTGCGAATTGTCATGATTATTTGAAGGCAGGATACTCTCCGTTACTTCATCTATATCGGCTAACCGTCCTTTTAATTTTGTGTTAATATTTTTTTGTCTTTTGGAAGTCATTATGATGTAAATAAATAAAAAAATGTTATCACTAGTAAGAAAATTATAACTTGGTAGGTAGGATTTTCCTAAAACATTATTTATGTGCGCAATAAACAAATGCTCTTACGGTGAACGAAAACATAGTGAAAAAGGTGGCATACCCCAAGGTTTGATAGCATGGAACTTTTGCCAAACCCCTGTGAGGTTTCAATAGCTTTTTTTCGTGAAGTATAATAACGAACATAGGTACTTACTCAATTGTCTACAAATAATATTACTATTTACAATAGTTAATGACAAAAAAAATAACTTAAATACTTACGATTAACAATTGAATAATCCACGCTCACGACTGACTGACGACTTAACCGCCAACACAGAATGGTCCGGTACATTAAACGCAGTTATTAACTCACAATCGACAATGTAAACTTTGTATTAAGTGACATAAATAAAATACGCCATATTAAAATTAGTCTGTTTAACTAACAATAACGTGTCTTTTAGAAATAGAAACAATGTTTTAAATCTCAGCTTTTGATTAAACTATTTAACATAAGCGACTTTCTTATAAAACTTTGGTAGATTAAAATCGTTTAAATGACATCTATACATATATAAATGAGAGAAAAAAATGTTTGATGCGCCACTCTGAGTGGAAAGAAGTTGCAGGCTAAAGTGTCTAACCGGCATTCCTCACAGAATTTGAATGCAGGCAAAATGTTTTAAGCGACGTCACACCGTGTGAGTAGTGCAAGGCAAAATGTTTTAAGCGACATCTCACGTTGTAAGCCGTGGCAGGCTTAATGTTTGAACCGACAATAGACTGTGAATTTGTGTTAGCGAAATGGCTTAAGTCAATGGTGATTATAATGACATAAGGTTTAAATCCGTCATCAAAAAAATAATGGTAAATTTATGTCGGTTAAAACACTGCCCCTTAGAATTGAAGCCAAAAATAGAGTTGTTTCAAGCGCCAAAAAAGTGCTCCGATTTAAACGAAATCCGGCTCATTCGACGCAAAAAAAAGCGCTGATTCCGAATATATAGATAAGTCTATATCACCCAAAGTGGCGCTTAAACCTATTTGACTTTCAACCATCGATATTATAATCATAAGATGACAAAAAAAAGCTTGTTAGTTTTTGCTACAAGGTCCTCTGTGCTAATATTGCAAAGAATGTGCGTTGTAACATGAAATAAAAGGATAGGAAATGCATATAATGTGTAAGGAGAAGTATAATAGAGTAAATTGATGAAAGTAATGAAAAACATACTCAACAAGGAAGTCACCGTCACCGGTAATCGATCAATTATTCTAGATATTATTTCCTGATAAATAAATGGAACGTAATAATATAATAGAGATCACAAATTGCAGACTACATGTAAAAGTTATTTATTAAAGTACACAACCTAACTGTAGCTGTCGAAAGATTTTATTTCTTCAATAAATAAGTGTAACGTATAAAAACGTCAAATAAAGTATTGAAGCAGACTGTTTACTCAGAGTAAAGGAGAAAACGAGTAAAACAACACGAAATATAAACGAAGAGCGTCCAGACATTACATACATAAGTGCAATTGAAGTAATTGATGTTAGGAACTCTGTATATGACTCTTAAGTGTCATCAATAAGCCGGGGCGACCAATGTTGATCGTATGAATCATAATAACTAACTGCGATATGCGTAAAGACATCTTAATGGACGCTGTCTGCCTTTGATCGCGTCTACCTTCTGTTTACAAATGACGCGCTGGACTGACCTCATTAGCCAATTATTTAAACACATTATAGTACCTTAAACAGTAGCTATTGTAAGCAAATCATTTGGTGTATGTATTCTATTAACACGAAATGGTAAACGTGGGACAGTTCATTACATGGATGGTAGGCAGTGAACAATGGATTAACTATTTAGATACTTATGGGCATATCCTACCAGCGCTGTTTCCTAATAATAATCTTACGTTGAAACGAATATAGAGGATTTAATTTGTATAGATACAGTGGTAATAAATAGACAATCGTACCTAAGTACTTTTAAGTTATTAAATACAACGTGGATGATAATATTTATGAGATTGCAGGTTTTATAGAAAAAAAAAGACTTTTCGTAACAGTGGTTAAGCACCGATGAAGTGACTGCACCCAATAACAACTGTATAGAACACGCACCAGTAGTAACTAAACATTAGTTGTTTGCAGTTGGAGTCACGGCGAGCGGTGACACGCTTAATGTCCCCTTAACGGAACTAATGAGACCGACCCCCATAATCGTCACTATCAACAACGTTAGACATCTGTGTCGCTCCGATCCTGGACATCCTGGTACGTTATTAGTAAAACATCCAGAAATGATACGAAAACAGAATTGATAAAACAAACCATCAGTAACTGCCAAGCATGATAACAAATATTGCATTTGAGATATATCACAATCAGATAACTTTGTCAAATAACCAATAACAAGATATCTATAAACAGACAGCTGTTGCAGAAATTGATGTCAGTCGCGTGATAAATAAATGACTTGAGTTAAAATAGGTTAACAATACACAGTTGCATTGCAACACAATGCGTAGCACTAGAATCCGGATAAACAGAAACCATATCTTAGAACAACAAACAAAAAAACTTGCGGAGTGAGCACAATAGATAAATGATAGCCACTTTCGACATGTTCGAGTAGAACAAAGTAGAGCAGAGTGCCGACACGACACTTCGAGATATCTCTACAAATAGTTACGGAAAAACTAGTACCACATGGCCGGGAGTAGTTAACTCCCAAGTGTGGGCGCGGACAATACTCGAGTCTGAATCATCTACAGCTGTGAATGAAGTGTATTAGAGAGTAGGTCGCTGATCCCGAAACTAAAATAGCATCACCGTTGTTACACAGTCTTAACTATTTCATCACTTTAGACGTTTCAGGTAAATAACGATGTTTTTCTTCCCTAGTTTAAAAGAGATAGTTTAGATATACTTTGCATCACAAACACAAATTAACTCAGGAAAACTTGCAATTATAACAGGAACAAAGTAGACAACGCCAACGTGCAGAATAGTAGGTATTAACTGCTTGCGACAAACAGGATGACAAAGATTTTATTAATGAACCATTAAACAACTGGAACGCTCATTTTGACAGTGTTTTATATTCATAGGATCATAAACTTTCCATTCATGAAAAAGAATGTCTGAAGCGAACAAGGAAACGAGCGACGATGTAAAGGTAAATGTAGGTCAGCATTAACATGCTTTATCTGTTTCTTTTTTACCTTCTACGTATACAATCCGAGCCATATTTACACGGAGGTATTCACAATGAAACTTGTAAATGGAAATTTTGTGAACATGGATCTAAAATCAATAAAAATAAGAGTTTCGAACATCTCGCTTGTGAAACTCGAAAGTCTTGATATTACACCATAGTTTCTAGGAAGTCTAAGATGTCTATCATACGTCTTTGTGACACCTCAAAGAGCAACAGTCGATTGTTCAGAGAGTGGGACACTTTCACCGAGAGAGCCCAGCCTCACGCCTCTTTAATTCAAAATCCTATGTAATCCAACTAGTTTTAAAGGCGAGGATTAAAATCGTAGTGCACAACAAAATTTATTCACATGCGGGCCACGTCTCGTAAATGTTGCAGTGAAAGAAACTTGAACACATTGTTAGTCGACACTTTCTATTCATTTATGTAAGTAGAGAAGTTTAATTTTATGACTCATAAAACGGGTGACATTTCTTTGGTGATAGATAAGATAAATGGTACACGACGATTTAATTATCGTCGTGTAGGTACCGCTTGGCCGAGAACTTGAATGTTGAATCGGATCGTTATGTAAGAATATGTCTGTAATGAGTACTGGTGTGATTCATTTAACTTTATCTTTTTAAATAAAATCTGAATCTGATTTCTTAGAACAAACCTTAGCGCTTGTATATTAGTTATTAGACATCTACGAGAAGAAGCAAACAAAAACAGAAAGAACATGAGCTAATTATGAAGATAAAAGAAAGTTTTTTATTATATTCTAAAGCAAAATTAAATTTTCATGGATGGCGTAGTAGGTAAATTACCTGAACAAAATATTACTCAAAGAATAGACACATAACAACAATGATTCTTATTACATTAGTGTAAGTAAGTAGTAAAAAAAAACAATAGCAAATAAGATTAGCCGTAATGATTAAGTGGCGAACGTTTCTCTACGCGCTAATTGTAGTGCACGACGAAATCCGATAAGACTGTATCATGTGGCAATATGTCACTTGAAACGACAACGGGCCACGTTCGATACGAGCTCTGGTTTCTTGCGGTCCCAGTAATGGTCTCACCGCACCGCACTGAATTATATGTAGAATGCGCCCTGCGGTTTCACCCGCGTAAGTCTCGATCCCGCGGGAATATCAGGGTAAAAAGTAGCCTATGTGTTATTCTAGGTCTCCGGCTATCTATATTCCGAGTTTCATCGCAATCGGTTCAATAGTTTTTGTGTAAAGGAGTAACAAAGTCACATACAGACATACAAACTTTCACATTTATAATATTAGTAGGAAGTAGGATATATTAGCAGTGATATTTCTCTGGTTTCACTCGCGTAATTCCCGATTTAGAGCGATTATCGGTATCAAAAGTATCCTATGTTACTCTCCATTACTCAAACTATTCCTATGCCAATTTTCATCGTAATCGATCAAGCCGTCTGACCGTGAAGAGGAAACGAACAAACAAATATATAAACAATCTTTTGTATTTATAATATTAGGTCTTCCTTTCGTGTAGTGGTGTGGCTCACCTAGTGATCGTGTAGTGTATAATATTAGTGTGATGAATCTTTGCTTTATGAAGATACAGGGCTTTCTCCATACTAGCAGATTTTATTGCTTATTCTTCAAGGTTAGAAAGAAAATCAACTATCAGAACTCGTAGATCAATGCAATCAGTGCAACACAATGAAATGAATCTTTTTAATTTGAACAGAAAAGTTATCTCACATTAAAATTGATTCCGATAGTTCACATAATTTCGTTGTGGAAGGCGGAAACGGACTGGCGGAAGTGGCCCGTCATGGTCTACGGGACGGGCGCGCTTTATACGATGACGTCACATTGCCTCCCGGATGGTGGGTTACACCTTTACTAAATACATTTTTAAACAAACGTTTGATGGAAGTACATCATCGTTATTATAAAACTGAATTAACAGTACTTATGACATGATTGAGTGAATGGATAGTCGATACAATACAGTTTTCTATCGCGCAGTGGAATTATATGCGACTAGCAGTTTCGCTCAGACTGTAATTATTTAACTACTAGCTGCGTCCTGCGGTTTCATCCGCGTAAGTCCCGATTCCGTGGGAATATCGGGATCTACATTCACCCTGAGTAACATAGGCTACTTTGCCTATGTTACTCAGGGTGAATGTAGCTTTCTAATGGTGAAAGAGTTTTTGAAATCGATCAAGTATTTTTTGAGTTTATTCATAACAAACATACAGACGCGCACACACACACCAATACAAATCTTTCCTCTTTATAATATTAGTATAGAAAAAAGAAAGATCTTTCAATTTATGATGTAATTGTACCCAATATTAAGTTGCAAGAAGTATACAACGAAATACATTTGATACATATAATATAACACTCGAGTGGTTCTCTTTAATCAAGAAACAGAGTAGGTATCTCGTGACAGTTCAAGGTGAGCTGAATTTGATACAGATATTATAAAAACTATGACTGTTCTTGTTTAAGATCTACTGGTGAATCATGCATATCAGACAAACAAAGTTTTTCATACAGATAGAGGGCATTATCTGTTTAGTAGGTAAACTAATTGGTACAAAATCCATGAAGGTTTCAGTTTTTTTGTCATCCGGTATTCAGACACCGTAACGATGGACCGACGAAACACTATGTCATCACTTATTTGTAAAACAACCAAGCAATACGATGGGCAAGCAAAAAATGTAGCAAAAAGTCTTTGCAGAGCACAAAGAACAGAAAGGTCATCGAGTAAATAGTTGCTGATTAAATTTTAACAAAGATATTTTACAGAAATATTTTACTAGTAGAAATCCATCACTAAAAATACTCCTGTGACAGGATTCGAACCTGTGTCCTTCGCTTGCCGGGCTAATGCGGTAACCAACGCCACACAGAAACCTACGTGACACGGTGAATTAAAGATTATGCTTTCTCCCTGTTTTGTTTACTGACTAACCGCCGCACTCAGAGACATTTAATGGTTACTTAAACTATACTAAGTAAAGATTTTCTTTGAGAAATAAGGAAGGATGTAAGGTAAGGCTCGGTATGAAAGATTTATATCTTACACCTTGTCAAAAAAGTTATCTGTACCTATCTAAGATATTAGATTTTTAAAATCTCTAGTTATCGGTCTAATAAAACATAACACCACTGAATAAAACGTCACTATGTTTTAAAAATAACAAAAAACTTTAGCAAAACTTTTCAATTTGCACTTAGGGACGATTTTTAATTGTACAGATAAAAGATATCTGTCGAATAAAATAGAACCCAACCAAATTGAAAAGCCTTCTAAAGCGTCAAACTTTTTTTTTAAAATATAGTTGCGTTTTATTCATTGGTGTTACATTTTATTAGACAGCTGATATATTTTATTCAAAAAATTGTCTTTAACAAGTAAAATAAACACAATACAACAAACACGGTCAATGCTAGTTTCACACATCAGCAATCAGCATGATGTAAAATTTAAAACGTTGTGATTTTCACGCATATTTACCTCCATGGAGAAAACGTAAACTAGTGCTTCACGTTATTCTCATGCACTGTTGTAAAATAAAATAATAACCAATAGAAAGTTCATTCATAGTATCATTTGAGAGTATTGTGACTAGTATTTCAGTGAACGATATTTTATGAAGAGATTTAAATTATATATGATGTTGAGAACTCTCCGAACAAAGTTGATTTTGACTCGCGTCTCAGTATTGTGTCAGTAGAAGCCAGTTGTATTGATTTGATGATTTGAAAAGATTCAGATGTTCTCTTGAATTTCTCAGTAACTTATACTAATATTATAAGAGGAAAGATATATTGTTTGTTTATAACGAATAGGCTCCGATACTACATCACCGATTTCAAAAATTCTTTTATCCATATAAAGCCACATTATCGATGAGTAACATAGGCTACTTTTGATCCCAATATTCCTACAGGATCAGGACTTACGCGGTTGAAACCGCAGGTCGCAGCTGGTGTTAAATATCTTTGCATAAATCCGAATTAGTAGAGATCGAGTCTACAAGTATTTTGTCCCATCACGCAATACTCTTTAATATCGATCACACGTAATTTCGTGTGTAGTTATTGATATTAATGTTACTGCACATTGCACGATGTTAATTGTAACTTTCACGATTATTAGTGTGGTTAGTACTACATCCGGTAAGCTGTACAAAGCTGTGTAAAGTTTGTAACCAATAATGAACACTAGTAACATCTAGTATATATTATTTTATACTAGCTGCGTCCCGCGGTTTCACCCGCATAAGTCCCGATCCCGTGAGAATATCGAGATTAAAAGCCTATGATACTCAGGGTGAATGTAGCTTTAAAATGGTGAAAGAATTTTTGAAATCGGTGCTGTAGTTTTTGAGTTTATTCATTACGAACATACAGACACACATACACACAAAAATACAGATCTTTCCTCTTTATAATATAAGTGTAGATTGGAAACACAATGTTATTTCTTCATAGTATATGTCTGGTAGCTGCAATAGTATATGGCTGGTGGCTGGCAGCATCTAAATGACTCATTTTTTTGTTTTGATTATGTATGTTATTTCCCTTTTGTATTGAATTTCCTTTTGACGTGACCAAGCGTTTTAGGTAATACTAATAAATAATACAGTTATTGTTATGTAACCATGGTCTTAATAGCTGAGTATGGTCAACATCTCACTCATACTTGAGTAAATGAGTGAGAAGTTGGTGTTTTCACAGTATTTCCATCTTATCCAGTGTCCTGACATAAAGGAAATAGTTCTGTTTCAGCGCACAGCCAGTTAACACAGGAGCGGTTTCATTACGAACATTTGTCGCCCATATAGCGCAGTAGGGGTCAATCATCTGATAATGCGTCGCTTATTTAGATGCGAAACTCGTGTCGAAAGGTTTACAGCGTCACTAACACTAACAAAATTTCATAACGACACTAGTGCATGGTGCTCTTTAAAAGTTGTGTTTTCAACACATCAAAGTACTTTTTTTTTTGCATTTGGAGTTATGGAGTTTCGCAAAGTATCGCCTATCGCATGCGTTTGGGAATATGGTTTAAAGTTATTTTTATTGTTTTTGATTCCATTGTTTTTTTTCTTACTATAATAAGTACCTACACTAAGTTTTAGTGTTATGTTACATTTTTCGGTTTTAATCGCGTGGTGTTTATTACTTATAGCATTATTTCAAAGCTCAACGTTTCGAGACCTTTACAGGTCCCTTCTTCATGAATGTTTGCATGCACGAATGTATCAATACAACATCACGAAAATAGAAAAAAAAACTAATTATTTATGAAGCAAATCATTTACATAGAACATTTTCTTTAAAAGTTGACTTAAATTAGTCTTAATTACCAATAATTATTTATTATTAACGTCGATAATGAACAAAATAATCATTGTAATTGACAGAAAGATGCATGAGAACAATCTGCTGAAAAACAATCGATTAAGATTTTAATTTTAACAAGCAAAGCATCCAAATCCCATGAGTTTCTTGTGGTTTCTTCTCATCGGAGGGCGCGTTCCGAAACCTCGGTAAATTAAAATCTCGACGTTTCAAAACGTACGTATGTGTGTATAATATACGTTCTGAATGAATAAAAAAATTTGAGTTTTGAGTTTTGAAAGCACTCGGATTTTTATTACGAATCACAAAAGACTTTAAGAATATTAGAACGTTAAAAATTTTATATTGTGCCCTTGTGCGTAGTAATCTGGAATATGCGTCACAAATTTGGAATCCTAGGTACCTACAAGGTATACATCGACCAGATTGAACGGATTCAAAAAAGATTTATCCGACACCTAAGTTTTCGTTGCAAGCAGTGGTATGATTCCTTCAACTACTTAGTGCTATGTAAGAAACATCACTTATTGCCACTTGACTTGAGGCGGAACATGGCTGACGTCTTGTACCTCATGAAAGTGGCGAATGGTCTCATCGATTGTCCTGAACTTGTTTCCAAAATACAATTATCTACTACCAAACCTCTCAGATTTTGTTCAATATTACAACCTCCATTTGCGCGAACCAATTATAGCCAAAATGCGTACTTCTGTCGAGCGAGTGAGAGTTTCAACATGCTTACTAAATATCCCGACAGTGAACTTGATCTTTTCTACAGTAGTACTAGATCAGCACGGACATTACTGAGCAATCAGTTTTTTACTGAAGACTGAATGCATTTATTGCCTATTTTATTACGATCTGCATAATAGGTATAATTATGATTCGAACTTTCGTAAGGTATAAATAAATAAATAATAAATAAATAAATTCTGTGAACAACACACAGCGCCATCTAGCCCCGTGGTAAGCGACTAAGCTTGTGTTACGGTGACTAGACAACGGATATAATACTTATATTTATTTTTCTTTTGTAAATACATACATATTATACACTAGCTGTGCCCGCGACTTCGTCAGCGTTTTTCGGACTACCTACCCATCGCTGAGCAAAAGTCTACACTTGAACCGACGACCAGGGAAGTCTGTTGCTGAACAGAAGAGAATCATAGCAGAGTCTATTTAAGTGTAGATTTTGCACAGCGCAGCGGTAGGTAACGTGTTGCATGCTTATACGCATTACTTATAATAAGAAGTAGCCTTTATCGAAAATTCAAAAAAATCAAAACCCGACTTCGAATTAAGGACAAAACAATAAAAATAAGCTCTCCAACATACAGTGCAACTGACTTTCTGTTATGTAAGCTGAAGTTGGGTAGCTTAACTAAATGATATCTTTTTTTTACGTGGGTACTGCACCTTATGCACTGTCAGGCCACTCTCGTTGGGCTCCCTACCATAGGTTTACCCGACAACGGCGGCCTTTCCAAGCCTCATCTCTACCTCTGCCCGATAGACAATCCCTCTCCGTTTCCCCTCCCTCAGCACGGTCACGCCACCGTCTCGAGGTCCCCAAAGCCGGTGATAAAGCCCCCCTCCCTCACCGAGTTCACCACCAGAGGCTGAGGTGATTTTTTATAGTGGTTATCTTCCATGCGGCCCCTTTCTTGCGGAAAGGACCCCCGAGCCCGCTGACGCGGGATTACGGATTAGAAGCCTGGCAAGCCCGGTTTCCCACCTCTAGCTTTCAGCTACTGAGTCCCCTCACAACGGCAAGGTGGACGACCATCTGGAGGGTAAAACGTAACGTCGTGTCCGGGACTCGTGACTCGAACGCGCAGCCGTCGAATCGGAAGCCATCAGTCGGCTCGGTAGGCCACCGTTCCTTAAAAAGGGAATGCGCCGGTCTGTGATTCGAACGCGGAACCCTCGAATCGGAATCCACAGCTGCCATCGTGCCACGTAAACTACATGCAATCAGCATCTACTCAGTAAAACTGCCCCATTACAGCTATATTTTTTAAATCCTTTTTATTGAATTTTCGACTGCCACTAAAAATGATCAAAATTGTAACCGTAACTTTAATCACTGAAGAATTTTTGAGAAGGTGGTTTCAGGTGGTCCATCAATTTATACCTTGTTCTTAATAAGCCGATTCTATTGATGGAAGTCCAAAAATTAGTAATTTACAGCATTGCGGGATGCTATTCTGCTCATCATTCCGAAGGTTCTCATCAGATCTTCACCAACAATTTATGGGACCAACTCGGGACTCTCACTTTCCAAATAAAAAAGAATGATCGAAATCGGACTTTATATGCCGGAGTACGGTTTGAACATATTCACATACAAACAATATGCGGGTAGAATTGAGCAGATCCTCTTTTTTTTAAAGTCGGTTAAAAACAACCATTATAAAGAATTTCCGTAAGTCCGAAGGATCCGGATATATGGAGAGACAAAGGTATACGGTATTTTAGGAATTTCCTGAAAAAAAAACTGGATATCCGGTTTTTTTTATTTTCGACCGGATATCCGGTTAGTCATGTATTGATTCCACACAACATACTTCTTCAATACAACATTCAAACTAACTAAGTAAAAGCAGAAAAATCACTTTATCCGGATAACCGGACAAAATATCCGGATAAAAAATAGCCTATATGTTAATCGGGATCTAAAGCTATCTGCATACCAAATTTGGTTAAAATCGGATAAGCCGTTTCTGAGATTAGCGGGCACAAAGGCACACACAAACAGACAAACAGACAAACAGACAACCAGAAAAACAGAAAAATAGGTTCTACTGCGTTCATAGATACCCATACAATTTATATTTTTTTTATATCTTCCAAAAACAGACACCGCTGAGTTACGATTTTATTATATGTATAGATATATAGATAGAGGGACACCCAGACCAGACACAAATATTTATTTTTTAAGCATAAATACTTGCACCCGGCGGGAATCGAACCCGCAACCTTCTGCATTGAAGTCGTACGTTCGCACGACGCGCCACAGAGGTCGTCAATACATAATGTATTGTTAATTTGAAAGTTTTCCTAGCTCATAAGCAACTGTAATGTTATTTACACTATTTCTAGTTGTGGATACCCATTATTGGCTTTCCTATTTCTATTGTATTTTTAGTATGTATTGATAGCTGTTGGTTTCCCTAAAATGTAAAAATAAATAAATAAATAATTTTAATCCGTGAGACATTTTTACTATAAAAATGCAATTTGATTTCGAAATTCATAATTTAGCATGTATCAAAGGATACAAAATTTGAAAATACTAGGTATTATTTAAAAGGATAAAAAATATAGTAATAATACAAGGACAATAATTGATGATACTATATGAGTTTTGTTACCAGTAATAGACAGAGGCCGGGCCACTAACACATTTATGAGGTAG
Organism: Idaea biselata; assembly: GCA_958496205.1. Lineage (NCBI taxonomy): Eukaryota > Metazoa > Arthropoda > Insecta > Lepidoptera > Geometridae > Idaea > Idaea biselata. Next base: position 4,138,889 of record OY292397.1, read on the forward strand.
GGGCGGTAATTCAATTACTCTTCTAACACCGCAAAAGGTCGGAATGACTAGCCTACACGAATGTCTAATATGCTTTTCTTTCTACAATGTTATTGTTTATAGGCTAATTGTCAATGTGGAATCGATTAAAGTTAGTTCGATTTTTTTTTCCTTAAAATAATGTTTTTTATTCATAGTTTCAGTTAGCTAAATGAATTTAAACGAAATCGAATGTCACCGCAAGTGTGACAACAATAAATGTAAAATTAAAATTTCAGCTTTATCGGTTGAAAATCCTACTAATATTATAAATGTGAAAGATTGTGTGTAAGTCAGTAATTAAGTAATTAACTAAGCAAACGAGTAGGTATGTTTGTTATTTAATTACTCAAAAACTACAGAACAGATTACGATAAAACTTGGTATGCAGATAGTTAGAAATCTGGTTTAACACATAAGCTAATAATAAATTAATTTTATCCCGATAATCCCGCGGGATCGGGACTTACGCGGGTGATACCGCAAGACCCAACTAGTATAAATTAGATTGAATCATCGCTACGAAGCATTTAGCGCCAAATTGAGAAAAATAGACGTAGTGTCCTTTTTATTTTATATTGTATGTATGGTATTGGCCATGATTCGTGATTTTATACCGACTTAGTCTGTGTCACTCGTGACTATAACAAAAACCTATAATAATAGCGAATAGCCAAGGTTAAAGTAAATATTCCTACCTGACAATAGAACTCACATGCGTTTGAAGGACGTACACGACAATGAAAACCGCTGTCTCTTACCTGGAAATTGAAAATTATTTAAATTAGTAATTAGCTTATAAGTACATAATATTGACACAAAGTTATTTAATTAAAAACCGCCCAAGAGCGAGTAGGACTCGCGCACGAAGAGTTCGATACCATTATAATAACTAATAACTGTATATAATATTGAAATTAATGTCAATTTAATTTCAGTCAATATCTAATTTAGAGTTGTTACAAAATGCAGTTAGTTTCTTACGTAATTCTAATTTATTGGAGTAACCAATACTTTACGTAACTCTTTTATTTTGAGTTCATTGATGCAAGTATAAGTGTTACCGATATCATTTAATTAGATACCATATTACCTACTATTACTATAAGCCTCCGGTTGACATGATTCCAAAACTCTTTGGGTTCTCGGAAACAATGATTACCTAAATGTTATTGAGAGATTACGTACGTTTTCTTTGAAAAATGATTTTTCCAAAAATTTACATGAAAAAAATACATTTGATTTACATAATGTGAGGGTAAATTGAAATAAAAGGAGTAGACTAATTAACAGTATGATTGACGTTTTTAGGGTTCCGTACCCAAAGGGTAAAAACGGGACCGTATTACTGAGAATCCGCTGTCCGTCTGTCTGTCTTTTTATTTCAATCACTTTATATAAATTAAAAACGGTACAATTAGCTACATCGTATTAAAAGAAAATTTATTGCTTATTAAAATTATTAATTAATCTAACTATCGTTTACCTATATCTATAAACATTTATATTGTCAAATAGTTAATACGAATCAATAACTAAATGAAAATTAATTAACTACGCAATAAGAAATAATTACCACGAAGTTGCATAAATTACATGCAACTTTCTAAGTTATACTTTCCGCCTTTACTGTGACTAATTAAAGTTCATTTAAGTATTACTCGTATTGATATTTTACTACATGAAATTAATAATTATTCTTTGTTTTAGCCAGAATACGCTTTTGTCTGGTCTGAATTTCATTCGTGCGAACAATCCCATCCTTCCAAATACTATGAAATCGCAAAGACTGTTAGTCGCACGTATACTGATTCGTATACAGTACGAGTTAGTCGCACGTATACTGATTCGTATACAGTACGAGTTAGTCGCACGTATACTGATTCGTATACAGTCTGCGCGCTTCCATAGTACTTGGAAGGATGGGATGGGAATTGGGATTGTTCGTACGTTAGCGCACGCAACGATACCGCGATGTATTTTTACCACTGGTTTATGGGCAATAAGTACCTACCTTTATGAATCAAGTAAACATTTCAAAGTTTCAAATTGGATCCGCAAATATGAAAGCCGAACAGCAGCATGACTAAATGTTTTCCAACGATGCAACTTTGTTCTGTTGCTGCAAAACTGAGTAAAAACTAGGTCACGCGCTCTAGTTGCGAGTTTCATCGAATTTGGCAAAACACCATCGGCGCCAAGAATCCTAAACAGCGTTAAAGATGAGCTCACATTATCATTTACAACCTGATATGAAACGAGTTTAAATATATGAAACTAGGTTCTAACTGTTCCGAGCATATTCTAGATTATGAATAAGATTAGAGATGAAATAGTGTAAAGACCGACAGAGGTCTTAATTAACGAATGCTGTTTTTAATTCATAACCCCTCCCTACTAATCACATAGTCCAATTCAATTTATATCTAAGCTAGTTGTGTCTCGCGGTTTCACCAGCGCAAGTCCCGTTCCCGTGGGAATTTTCAAAATCCCTTTCTTAGTGGATCCTTACACACCACAAAGAACTTACTCTCCAAATTTCATGTCTTCAGGACCAGCGGGTTGGGCACTGTGTTGATATATAGGTCAGTCAGGACTTTGAATTTTATATGTATCGATAGTCCAGTACCTAACTCAACTTGTGTTTTAACTAGGAAAGTTTTGGGGTAGCTTGGTGGTTTCTTTCATTTTATATGTATTTTGGGATGCTGAATCTGAATCTAAGGTTTTCGGACAAAATTTTAGTGAAGCAACATTAAAAAAAATTGCGAAAAAAACCGTTTATTTCTACTTTTTTGCATAAAAACTCGAAAACAAATACAGAGAGCTTTTACAGTACAATTTCACTGCACTAAAACCAACATGTTCAATTTTTAGCTAAGCTCATAAAATCTGTGTCGTGCTGTAATCGATACAAACTCAGATAGATGACAGATACAGTTATATAGCTAGTTATTGTTGGTCTGTTGGTAATATCGTTGGTGACCGGGCGTTCTGCATGAGCGGTATCCTCGTCTCGTTCAATGGAACGTGACCCGCGAGTGTCCAATCAAATCTACCTTCACGACGGAAATCATTTATCCCCACGTACAATACTGTTCGGTTACATAACACGAAACACCCGACGACATAACCACTGACTTGATAACATCATAAAAGAATAATACACTTAAAGCGACGATTTGATGGGATCATAACGGGCTCATAACAGTTAGCTGACTTCAATTAATTAAAAACAAAATACCTACAGACATGAGACGACAAAATGTTGTGAGAATTGAAACTTAATTATATGCATGTACCTATACCATTACCGATTTTAATATTACTTAATATCCCCCTTTCTTATAAACGATGATCAAGTTATGTAACGTTTGTCTCTATCTGTCAACTTTGAAACTTCCCCCCTTACTTAAAAAGAATGATTAACAGCACAATAAACTATGTATCGCTTGTCTTTTACTGTCAAATGAAGTTTCAAAGTTGATAGATAGAGACAAACATTACATACTTTGTCATCTGTTTATCATCGTTTATAAGAAGGTAAGGGGGTTCATGCATGACTAAGTAAAAGACAAACGAAACATAGTATACATATATGCAACTATTAATCATTATTTATAAGTAAGTATATGATTACAAACCCATTAGGTACAAATTTTACACTCCAATTTCCCTGAAAACGACTGAACGATTATGCAATTTGAAATAGCAGTTAGTCATATCAGAGTAGTAAAAGAACGGAGCGCTCCAACGGTAAATAACAGTGCGTAAACGTTACTGAATGCTTAACTAAGTAGATATAATTAGGAAGATACGTCGGAATTCAGTCCAGCTCAAGCGAGTGAAGCGAACAAATGTGAGGCATTTGACACTTTCTATTTATGTGCAGCAGTTGAATGTCGTGACTGACTGATGCCTTATTTAGTGCGATTCATTATTGGATAATAGGATTGCTCTCTAGGGAACCGAATTCTTCCTATGCATTACGTGAACACGTTACATAGCACGCGCAGGATTATGTTTATCAGATACCATTATACAATTACTGTTGTTTGTACATTGATTGCAACCGAAACAGTAGATAGGACGTCAGAAGGAAGACAGTTGTAAACAACCACTGTGGTAACGTTACCGCAAACTTCACGACACTTTTGACGTTTTAATCGTCGTTCGACTTCATCTTAGCGCTAATAATATTGTCAACGTTGCAGCGGCATTTTATATTTATTTCGCATATAACACCCCTCTTTCCCTTCGGGGGTTAAAGATTAAGTGAAATGATTTAATTGCTTAGAAATACGGTACACAATAATTCTTAAACTTAATGTTAGTCCCACATATTTCACCAAAGAATTGGCGTGCCAATTTTTAGAAACATGGAATACGTTTGAAACATCCACCTCTAGAAGGTACTAGTACCCATATAATGTCTCCATGATATTTGCACAAAGAGTTTGTTTTACAGGTTAACAGTACAAATGAAATTGTATAAAAATGGGTATAGTACCGCGTTAGGTCGTCGCCCGTTCGAGACGAATGCACCGTAGATGGCAAACAACCGCAGCAGATCGCATGCGGTCGATGGAATCAACTTAGAATATAAAATGGACACAGTATAAAATATATAGATATATAGTAGCAGAGTCCCGCGGTTTCACCCGCGTAAGTCCCGATCCCGAGGGATTTTACAAAAACCTTTTATTAGTGGATGCTTTCACATCACAAAGAACACACTCTCCAAATTTCATGTCTCTAGGACCAGCCAGCGGTTTCGTTCAAATCTGCGTTGATATATAGATCAGTCAGGAATTTAAATTTTATATATATAGATAATGTTACGATTGCAATATAAATCAAGAGTTAACCCATATTTATAACATGTTGCTGAAATCGTACAGATCTGTAATTGAACAACAGAGGCTGAGGTTGACCTAGAAAGAAAAGATTTATCGACAAGGCGATTTAAATCGATTATAACTTTGTTACATTTAATCAAATAGCCTCTAGCAGCGGCTACTGGAAGAAAATGGGTGATTTTGAGATATCTGATAGAAAGTTCCGTTCACACTACGCCAACTGCGTTACGCACTTTGAACAAACTAAAACGAGAATTTTGCGTTAACATAATACATGTTATACAAATAAGTGCTTTGCTTTGATTAGTAACATACAGTAGGGACATAATAAGACTAAAAAAAATAAAAACAGACATCAAAGGAAATGATGGCAAATTCATCTCAAAGAAAAACGTTTTAAAACAAGCTTTGTAGAGTTTTAAGGTCAAATCAAGATTTTTAGATACCCGAAGAGGAAATTAATCGTTTAAATTATACTTATGAGATCATTTGATAGGTGCGCGGGCGCAAAGGTCTCTTCGACAAAATGAAAATGCGATTCGAAATCGCAAGAATCAATGTCGAGACTGCAAGGCCACCTCTCACAATGTAAACGCCTCCGCACCACTCCGCACGTTATTCAAGTAGATAATAATTTCAGAATAATAATGCATTCGCTATCCGTACCTATTATAACCTCTTAGTTTCTCAAAGCTTATATCAAATTAAACTAATTTTTCGTTGAAATTGGAATTACATAGCCCGCAAATCGAAAAACTTTTTTTTTCTTATTAATTAAGTATACGCAATTAAAGTTAGCTAACATTGATAAATTAATATATAGATAGACTGTTTAGCATTCCTTCATAATCTACAAAACATACCTAAAGATAAAAAACATCATGATATTAATTTCTTTCAATGTTGATAATTCGAATAAGTTAATTTATACGCCTGTAATATTTAGGTACGCTATTAATTTGTTTACTTAAATATATAAAGCACTTAATTAACTACTTCTTTACTTCTAAATAAATACCCCAAATATTAGGTTTTAATATTAGGTTTACAAAACAAAGTACATAGCGGTTAGGGCATGAATCCCGGGATCCCGGGATATCGTAATCCCGGGATCTCGGACGCAAAAGTTCGATATTAAAATCCCGGGATTGAGTGATCCGATATCGAGATTTGAGCAATTTACTATTTGGGTATAAATTAAGGTTTTTAGCTATATTTTTCCTCATGGAATGATTGAATAGGACTATTAAAATTCAACCCAAATTAGTCTACCCCTGAGGAAGAGATCTGTAGAGTTTTAGAAGCGTAGGGAATTGGTAAAATGTTTAAAACAATAAAAGTAACGTGATTCATTGCAATTTTTAAGACAATTATTTTTTATACAAGCTCGCATGCAATTTTTTTCTGCTAAAAACATTTTAGTGGTGCGCCTAGAATTTGGCGCGAAAGTTTAGACACTTTCGGGTTTAGGCTATTTGTCCGCCATGTTTCCAAAATGATGGGGTGGACGGCCCGGGTTAGTATCAGACGGTCTAAAACGCAAGTCGTCGTATGCGGCAACTTGTCTTAAAATTATGTGGACTAATTTGCAACTAGTCTTTAATGTAAAGTCGTCTATGAAGCAACTCGACATAATTGTCTTTTGTCTACTGCTCTGTTATCAATACAACATAAATGCAATTTGCCTAAAAAGATAGGTCGCCTATGAAGCAGCTCGTCTATGTTATAATTTGCCTACATATCAAAGTGACAAAATATCAACTCGTCATTATTCATATCACAGTACACCTAAGGAATAATTGACAATAATTGTGATGTTATTCAAATGACGTCCATTTCATAACATAAGTGGCCAGTATCTTTCAGATAACAAACCTCTTTTGTGTACTACTTGTCTACGGGCTGTTTTCCGCAATTAGGAGGAACACTAACTTTTTATCCCGGCAGAGAGCGCGAGTCGATTAATCTTAGGTTTGAATTAAGAACTGTCAAACCTGTGTTTTTTACAACTCTCGGCGCCAAATTGGCCATTGGTGGAGGACCAAAAACTCGGCGTTTCCATTGGTGGAGGACCATCATCGAAAAAAAAAAAGATCATCCGATGCCAGTGCCTCTGCAAACAGCTTTGCGCGTGGCACCCCATTAGACCTCTCTAGTTGGGTCCCTTTTTTATCACCAAGGGTGACGAGTTGCAACAAAGACTAGGTGGACTATGGACTATGTTAACAAGATGCGAATTTGTCCAGGTCGTGTTAAGGCGATTAGCTATGGCGACAGTTTACTTTTCGGACAAAATGCTAAGTTGTCCGCATGATTTATGTAGAGTTGCTTCATAGACGACTTTACATTAAAGACTAGTTGCAAATTAGTCCACATGATTTTAAGACAAGTTGCCGCATACGACGACTTGCGTTTTAGACCGTCTGATACTAACCCGACGGCCCTCGGGGTAACTTATTTACGTAATGAAACCACTAGAGTCTTAAATATATTAAATATTTTAGATTTAACACATTTTTATTGTATTAAATTTGCTTTTTTTAACGATATCTAAAATCTCAGTATCAATCCCGGGATCCCGGGATTGAGCTCTTAATATCGATATCGTCCCGAGATTGAAAACCTTCCGATATTGCATGCCCTAATAGCGGTACGGTGAAAAATATAAAATTATGAGTCCCAATCGTGTTTGTTCAAAAACTTTATTACGTAGCGGTAGTTGAGAAATTATTCAGTATAAACTGTAAGTTTGAAGTTAGATTAACAGGTCAAACTTTATAATGGTTTAAAGCTCTCCAGGTACTGCTTCTAGTTAAGAGGACAGTCTCCATTCTCTTTCTCCATACAAACGTAGTCAACTTTTTCCTCCCTGGATACAGCAAATATGTTTATGCCATCAAACCTATATCTGTCATGCATGACTATGCATCTACCTTTTTTTCATTTTCTAATAGATGCATATTCATGACTTTAGGTTTTATGGCATAAACATATTTGCTCTAATGTCTTTATCTAGGGAGGAAAAAGTCGACTACGTTTGTATGGAGAAAGAGAATGGAGACTGTCCTCTTAATAACGCACCTAGCTATACGTAGCACTACACGATTTCTATATAATAAATCTAGAAGACGACATTTTATTTCAAACTAGCTTCGCCCTTCGCGTTCACGATCCCGATCCCACGGAAATATGGGGATAAAAGTAGGCTTTGTGTTAATCCAGCCAGATCTACAACTATCTGCATACCAGGTTAATCGCAAGCAGTTCAGTAGTTTTTGCGTGAAGTAGTAAGTAGCCCAGGGTATTCTCAAATTTTCGCTTGCGGCGAAGAAAAGGAAAATGGGGGAGGGGAAAATTTTTAAGTACGTATTTTACCTTTAAAAAATATCTAGATAAATTAGCCTTGAGCTATAAACAAAAATTAAGAAACACCCCCGGGGTAGTTTTATTCCTTAGCTTCTACACAAACTTTCACATTTATGATATTAGGTATTTATACCTATAATATGATATTATAATAAAATCCTATTTAAATTATCGTAATGATTTGGTGGCGTTTGTATATTTCTTTATTGTTTTAAGTGTTGTAAACATTATAATGGTATTTTGTAACACGAAGGTTATAATTGAAATTACACTACGTTTCGGCATTCATAATCATAAATGTATCACGGATATGAATAATTGATATAGTCTATAATTAGCCGTTAAAATAATTATGGTTTAATTATCTTTTGAGAAAACATGCCATTAATGTTTAATAACGACGTTTGCAACCTTATGAGGGGGATTTGATTGGGTAGATAGTGGTGGATACCAAGATTATGATTGATAATGTACTTGTCTTATTAAAGTAAGTCTATGAAATGATTAGAACTTATGCAATGTAATGAAGGGCCCATGTAATGATTATGAGATACAGTTGTTGGTTTAGGTTAGCCTCTTCATCATGTTCCCGGCGATGTTCCCGGTTGTATCCCTCTCGAGAGCCCGGGGTCCGCTTTCCTACTTTTACGACTCCACTTTCGCACGATCTTCGGCATCTTCTTAGCCTATAGAGCGACATCTCTTGGCGAATGTGTTAAATGTAGAGTTAATCATTCGCACAGGTAAATCACCGGAAAGTGGTTTCTGTTGTTGCGTTCAAACGAGTCTTAAGTCAAAAAATAGTAGACAAGGGAGAATACATATTCTTTCTTAAATTCATCGGTCGGAGTGGGAACTCGCGTGGTTTAGTTCGATAACACGCTGGAGCACAGACCCAGAGACACGAGTTCGTGCCTCGCCGTTAGTGAATTTTTGAAAACGTATTTTCCCTAAAATGTTTCTAGTAGGTTAGCCTGTCTCAGACTTACACGTGTCTCATATTGACCTACCTATTGACGACCGACAGTCAATATGTTCGTATAATCGGTTAGTTTGAGTTTTCACATAAAGTTGTAAAATATACGAATGTTTTGGCTACCTGTGAACAATCGATCACGTTTCGCCGTCTCTTATCGCGATCCAAGCCTCTGAGTTAGGCTTCCACGTGCCATTTCATACTCACTACCCACTGACCTCCATGGTACAAGTCGCTGGACAGGTCATAGCGCACTGAATTTTGTGCCTATTTGATCTGCGCCATGTTGCGCTGTTGTCGCGCATTTTCTATTGAAAGTGATGGTGACCGTCCACGGAACTATTAGTTCCACAGACGGCCACCATCGCTTTCAATAGAAAACGCGCGACAACAGCACAACATGGCGCTAATCAAATCGGCACAAATATCTAATGTAATTTTGTATGGTATGCCAATTCCAGCGTACTTGTATAGTTTCATTTCAGTGTCACTACCACACCGGTGTCGGTGTATTGCTATCGCTATTGCATAAATGTGTAATAAGTGCATAATAATATTCATGAAACACAGTCAGCTATGCATTACTTGCAACTTTCTCCGGGTCCAAGTTGCTATTGCCAAGAATTATGCGTTCGAACCTTGCTATTACACTAATTCACCAGAAGTTGCGAAGTACTTTTAATTAAGAGTTATTGTAGGAAGCAAGAATATCGAAAACACATTTAAGGCAGAAACGTTGGATAATAGGCATATAGCAACTTCGTAATATACATATATAAAAATTGATTCCAGTCTACTTAAATGACACAGTTAGGTTTATTTATTTACTGGATACTGTTTGCGCACGAAGACCGTAACTTTATTAATATATTAATGCGTAACCGCATTACTTCGCATGGCACATTACGTTATCGATATGTGCCATGCCACAATATTTGAGACTACAAAATGAAGGTTTTTTGCTATGTATTTCTTGGAGCCGTAAAAATAACAATTCAATTTCATATTCAGTGATAAGTAATAAAATCATACAAAAAAGACAAGGTGATACGACAGAACTCGATTTCGGCAAAAAATATCTACATAGAGAAGAGAAACTCGTGGTCTCGATTATAATAGTCGGGCGGAAAAAACTGTTGCCTCACAATAAAATAGCCGGAATTAATATTCGTGTCGTGCATTGTTAGAATAATATTTTTGGTATCATTTTACGTTTAATACACAAAGTCGTACAATTTACTATTGCGAAACATAATGTATTATTGCACAGCTATCAATTTTAAGCATTTATAATTTTGAAGTGATCACTATTGTGGCTGATATTTGGTCCAAACTAGATACCTACGCGAGCTTATATCAAACCTGCTCGCTACCGGATGCAGTCCATTTTTTAGTATGACCACCTGTCGCACAAAAGCTACTAAAGGAAAAGGAGGAGTTAGTGTGTGAACCGGGGCTTTACATCCTTTGAAAATGGGTCAAGAGATCCGAGAAATCAAAGCAATGACTCATGCTTTGTAAAGTTAAACGAAACATTAACGGGTTATTAATCTATGATGATGAACGATTAAAAATTATGTCATGAGTAGTAATGGCTGATCAAATTAATCATAATGATGATCCAAACCCGTTAGATGTTAAGAACAATATGGTGTCGGTTGTTTTTAATTATTATATGTACATGTTGAATTATAGGTACCTACAGTAAGTAACAGTGATGATAACGATAAGAATTTAAATAGCTTAAGCATTCTTGTTTATTATCAAGAACAAGACCTACGTAGTACCTACCTAAACGTTCACAATGGTCTTTGTTTTGAAAACATACTTCTGTATCATTCAAATAAGATCAAATAATCTAGGTATATGTAGCTAATGTTCTATGATGTACAATTGCATTACTAGGTACCTACGATGAAAAATGATTTTCTATCACACTTTTTATTTTGGTTTGTGTATATATTGTTAAAGAAACGGTGGTTTTTAGTATAGCTATATTAAATTCCACATGAGAATTACCTATATACAATGAATATACGGTTAAACCACTTATCATCTCTAAACAGGTGCAGGTTACTTGCATTGTGTCTTCGTCAATTCAAGGATACTTTAGCAAAAAATAAGGGCAGTCGTTTTAACATAATGGGCTTTTATATCTGCATCATCATGCAATTGTTACCTAGTAGCAAATTAAAACTAGTTTGGCAACTTTAGTAACATTTAAGACTCCACCACCGCCACCTGTCCATACTTTTTGTAGACAAATGCCAAATAGCATATAAACTTAATGCACTCTCTCTATATCATCATAATCATCATCTTTTATACTGTAAAGCTTTACTTTATGTATATTGTGTTCTATATTTCCTTGTCTATGTGTTTTTTGAAAACAATAGATATCTACATCTCTGAATAGTTTTGCTATAAAGCTGACCCTACCTGTGCTTGTAGCAAATATCAAAAATTGCATAAAATCTACCTGCTCGTTACGTTTGCCCATAGATAGATAGTTACCTCAATCGCTGCAAGATCTATCCAATTTCTCTTGATTCACACGTTTCTGTTATATTAGCTCCTTTCGTATATCGATATATTCGCTAGTTTTGTATATCTTATTGTTCTAACCACGTTATCATGTTTTGCTAAGATACCGTATTTTATATTTAGCCTCAATGTTTGTTGTTATCAATATCTCCTGTTTTATTTAATTTCTTGGAATCCGTTGATTTTATCAAGACAATTGCTTAACAAATTTATTAACCCCTTCACATTTTACCTTGAAAATTAACTGGTAAACACTGTTAGTTCAATTAACATTGAAGTTGAGCAAGTATTTACTTAAAATTAGTATTCACTCTTATAATAATGTATAGTATATTATACCTACTTTCGTAATCTACTATATAAAAATAAGTCGGGTTTTCCTTCCTGACGCTATAACTCCAGAACGCACGAACCGATTTCCACGGTTTTGCATTCGTTGGAAAGGTCTCGGGCTCCGTGAGGTTTATAGCAAAGAAAATTCAGGAAAAATTTAATTATCTATAATTTATAAGGCAAAACAACGTTTGCCGGGTCAGCTAGTTAGCGTATATTTTCTCCTATTTTTTTCTCAAACCATTTCTTATAAGTACACTGGGCGATAAAGATCATACCTACAATCGATAAAATTCTCAATCTCTTTGCCAGTTCCAATAAGATTATTTGACGATTCCTTAGTTGCAGAGACTGTATACGTAAAACCAACCTGTGGTGCAAGTATAGATGCTGGTTCCGTAGTCGCCGTTTTGCCGGTGTCGGTAAACGTTAGTCACAAACACGGGGAACTTCATACCGGCCACTCCAGAACACTTGGACCGTCACATCCTCCATCAGTCACTGATATAATAACACCTGGACACTAACCAGCCGGGGCCTAACCCACTCACCCGTAACCAACACACGCACACACCGTTAACTTTCCCTATTTTCTAAATAACAAAAGTCTTGTGTTACACTTCTATCAACAGGACATTCGTATGTTTTGGAAATATAATCGTTAGCGATTGTATCGATAACTCTGTTTCGATAAACAGGCTTTTTGCGATGATTATTTTATTTATATTCACTGAATCACTTTTATAAATCCTCTATCTTCGATAAATAGCTTTAGAGTCGTTTGTCATGTATTTTTTCGATTAGTTCGATAGCGGTTATGGTTATGCCGTTAAAACGAGTAACAGTCCGTGTTACAGCAGCGCTTTTACCATACTGGACGGAAAGCAACTCTGTGGCGATGGGAAAGAGAAAGAACTACATCGAAATCAACGGAACGTAATGGTTGTATCTGCCTGGAAATGCTCCACTCGAACTTGGTCTTTATTACGCTGAACAATAAGGCTGTGTTTTATTGTGGTTCGAAATTAAATCTAGTCGATTTTCCTGAGCGCTGTGTGAGGAAATTCGAGATATTCGAGCAGTACAGTCATTGAGTGCGAAAGAGAAGAGATAACGTAACGAATGACGACGAGTCAGACCGATCGGTGCCGACCGCCAAGGCCGCCTAACGTCACGTTTTGCGAAGACCAGACAGACGTGCCTCCTTGCACACAACAGGACTTGTCTTCAATTGCAGTTTAATGCACTTAGGACACTTTCGTAGTTGAAGTACTTTTACAGACTTCATAAACTAGGAGTTTGGGAGAAAAATAAATACAAGATCAGTAATCCGGATAGAGGTGGACATCAGAAAAACATCTTAAAACCACCAAAATGTTATTCTGCCGACAAAAACAAATTTACGGAATTATCCAACAACATTTTAGAAATTGCATCCTATTAGAATTCAGTTTTCTCTTCTAACATCTATTTACTACTGAAGCGTGAATTATGCACTTTTGCATCAAATATTTATACAAACGATAACAGGATCCACATTTTATCTACGGCAAAAAATTCAGATGTTATTTATTGTAGAAGTTGACCTAAATTATGAAGTTACTGGTAATTATTTGAAAATATTTTGAATTTCCTATTATATTTATTCAAAGGAATCAGCCCACGCGATTCTCAATGTCTAAATAAGCAGTTCGACCAGATTTCTCGATTTACATTAATTGGATTGCCGGATGTGTAAAATTACGTCACCAGATGAACTCTACATTTGTCAAAACTGCTAACAGCTGGATGGAATCCTCAATCGATAAACTAGTTGCGTGGGTAGACGGTCGACGACCGGATCAGGATTCTAGCTTTGCAAAAGGAGTTTATCCAAGACTAAATACCATAAACAGGTAAAGATGCAGAAAGGAAAAAAAGGAACAAGTAACGTTTCGTTTCAAGCAAATCGTATACGTGTATCTATTGTTAAGCCCAAAAGGTATCATGAAGGAAGATATGTACTGAATTCTATACTATACCATCAAAATCTGTAGTACCCACTCGTGATAGCAAAAAGTGAATCTGAATTGTTATAGCTAATCCCTTACAGTTACAATTATATTATAAAAGTAGTAGTATCTATCGAAGTAAGTACGCTCAGGATTAGACTCGATGTCAAGCGGATAATCGCCAATCAAGAGATATGGTGAAAAGGGTGTGTGTATGACAGTCGATGGTGATCGGCGTCGCATCGGTGCGTTACTTTCTTTTTAAGTCTGGGACGATATGCTAGTAACTCGTTCAGTTAGTTTACATGTTGTAAATGTCACTGAGTGTCGTCAGACCGGTTACGACCATTTTTTCTATCTATTAACTGAGTCTAGAGCTGTTTGAAAGCTGCAAAATGCGTTTTTACTTGAACAATTTATTAGGCATTTGTGAACTTTAAAACTCCTGTTAAAGGGCATCACATGAATTAAGTTCATGCACTATGAAACATTCAACAGAAGTAGCTAAGAATATTAATTACCACGTTTCCTTTTAAGTATAGTCGATTCTATTGCCTCGAGGAGTGCACGGTAATTTCTTCATATGCACGGAATCTTTTAAACATTAAAAACCTTGCTGTAGCTTAATGTATGCATGAGAGCTAATTGCAAACTGAGCGGTCTGTACACTCGTACACAGCGTATAATAACAAGCAGACTCGACATAGAAAGGAAGGTTGCATGACTGCGTGCACGTTCGAAAAACATAATTTAAGTAAAATTATTTTTGAAGTCAGTCAGTCAAATAGTGTAATACATTAGAACGGCCTCGACGCAATTGAAATTCAATAGAAGAGCAGCCGAGTGCGTCTGTTACGTACACCAATGTTTTTAGTATCAAAGTATCACAACAATTACCACAGCCAATAGAAGCATTGACTTGAATTGGTAATGTACAATTGACAGGCAGCCAGTAACCTGATGGTTGGTAACGATGCATGTGCACGACAACGATTTATTTGTTATGCAAAGCAGCAAATATTCTATTGTAAAGAGTTTTCAATATCATTGGTTTAACAATATTGTTGTGAAACGTAAAACGTTTAATAATTCGTAACTTTGAATTACATAAATATTCCTGTAATATGACGTCATCTAGTAAACAATCATAGTTCGGTACTTACTACAAATAACACTAATGTAGGTAAGTAAGAATCATTTCGGAAAACACAACCATTTAGTTTGCAAAGTATTTTTTAGAAACATGTTTAACAACCGTTATGCAATCATCCTCGTTCGAGCGATGCTCCCGGTTGCATCCCTGGGCACCCGGGTCCGTTTTTCTACTTTTGCTACTTATGGGCCCGTTTCAGCTCAAGTCAACCTCACCTGCAAGCTGGTGCACCTGTTTGAAACTAAGAGGCTTTTGCGCAGACTTTCCCATTTGGGCTTGGGGGGTAAGACGGCAATCACTCTCGTAAAAGTCAAAATAAGCCGCATTATAGTAAAAAGAATCGTTGCAATCCTCTATTTAATGTTAACCACGAACTCGTGGATAAAAGCAAAATGTTTCGATAGTTCGATCTAGTCATAGAGCACTCGAATGTCATACGATTATCATCCCGATCTCTGACTGCCCAAACAAAATTAGACGTTACCTAGTAAGCTATATTTAGAAGTTTGTCCGTATATATGGGATCATTGATTTACGGACAAAACCCCGATTATATTTAGTATCCATATACAAACTTAAACGATCCTGAGAATCGTCGCTTTGATGCACGACATTGTTTATTAACGAGGGAGACACTTTGAATACACAGGAAACGATCCAATAAAATACTCACAAGCTTTTAACTTTGCGGTTAAGCAAACTAATGTTTACATAACATAAAATACAAAATTACAACAGCAACCTGCGTTACTATTCTTACCATCATTATAAACAAAATTCAGGCAAAGCTTTAATTATAATTTCCAAATCATCAACAATGGTAACCCCGTTGTAGGAAGTAATTATACGATTTTGAAGCATGCTCTTGAGAACAAAGAACTATAAGGCACAATTAAAGAATCGTATAATA
Organism: Idaea biselata; assembly: GCA_958496205.1. NCBI lineage: Eukaryota > Metazoa > Arthropoda > Insecta > Lepidoptera > Geometridae > Idaea > Idaea biselata. The sequence goes on from OY292397.1 coordinate 4,155,039, forward strand.
TATTTCAACATCTTCGATAAATAGTGTCAGCAAAACGTATTTATTTGTTAAATGTGGTTCTTGGATGTGATATGATGATAGACAGCCGTGCGAAGGCGTGGCGTCTATTAATCAACTGTATTCCTATTTTATTTAACGGTACCAGAAAAGGCAACAATTATTCCGTCAAAGAGTTGTATTACATCATCTTTACCATTGTGCAATTTGATGATGTATAAAACGAGAGCGGCTGCTGAATTTGTAATGGCTCATCTTTTGTTGAGTTTGTAATATTAGGGTATTAGTGGCACATTCGTTTCATCTAATTGATTCGCTGTAATAATGGCTATGTATGATGATGATGAAAAACATGTGATGTTATTTCTTGACACAGTCGTTAACACATACAAGACAGTGTACAAAAGTACGTGCGTCACGTGTATTGTGTTCATGTGTCAATAAGGTATATTAATGATAATTGTAATCTCCAGATGCACAATGAAAGTACGATACATATTTTACGGCGAAGTCAAGAAGTTATGTTTTTATTAAAATTGAAGAATGAAGACGTTGAATCATTTGATATCAATTTAGTACCACACAATCATCTAAATTGATACATTTACAACATCCAAAAACTAGTACAAAATTGAACATTTATTTCTCAATTGTTCTTTAGGAGTATCTGTATGTTAGGCAGAATCTAATAAAACATTAAATCTTAATTTATATTGCAATTGTAGCACAATCATTGTCATCAACGGACATTTGCACGGCAGTTACGCTCCAGTTTCGTGTAATTGCATTTACACTTGTTATGCAAAATTGAGCAAAGAAATAAGCCTCGTCAATCATTATGAAGAAACAGCTGACGAATATTAACCGCTCAATATAGATATATTGCACAGAATTCTGGTTGATAAAAATTTGAGCAAATCTAGCAAAATTTGAGAGACTATGCTAACATTTATGTTTATCATTGACCAACATCAACCAGTGAACTGAACTGCGACACTGATGGTGGTGGTATGGTGGAAATTTGTGATATTAGGTACATGTTCGCATCAGCAACCCGTTCCAAGACTTCTACGCATATATGTTATAGCGTCCCAAGCTATAACCAGCTAGGGTATGAAGAGATGGGTCCGCTGTTCCGTCCGGCCACCCCGGAGGGCAACCGTGCGGGATCAGTTATAGACAGATCGTGTCCCCAAAACGCTAGTTTCGGTTCTCTAATAAGGGAGAGCTTCCCCGTGCCCAAAACGGCACTACCAGATTGTCCAGACTGGTACCGGAGCAATGAAGCCGCTCACCACTCGTTCCTCGGAAGAGGAGCTAACGACAACCTCGCTGGGGCCGGTAGAGAGGCCACCTACCACATTTCCATGTGTGGTACCGGAGCATGTTCGCATCAAGAGGGAATTGAATGAGTTGAGTCCTGGTGGTTTCCTGATTTGGGTATCTCACAGCTGAATACAAAAACGCCACTTAAATTTTAGGCGTACTTAAACAATTGAGCAGCTTCTAAATTTAAAAATAGTATGGATTTTTGAATTTGAGAGGTGCTTAGTTGAACTCAAATTTTGAGTTGCGTTTCTGTATTCGGCCGTCAGAGTCATAAACTTTTATATTATTTATAATTTAATGTGTAACATCGTAGATGATCATACGTGTCATCGTGAATATCAGGCGGTCGACTTGTAAAAATATATTACGAGAATTGGATAAGTAGACCTTAATTTATGAATTTCATTTTCTCTTCACGGTCAAACATCTCGATTCTCGGCAGAATTGGTTGACATTTTGGAAAATATACATAGTATAGTTCAACTTTGACTGCAAGACTATAAGCTAATTACATAACAGTAGGGAGGGATTTACAACTCTACAGAACTAGCTAAGCTCAACATAAAGTATATTTACATACGGATTAAATCACGCCTATTCTCTATCAGATACGTACGTACTTATGTATTTTATAAACACACGTATTTGAAGAGAAATTCCATTGTTAGTGCAAGGCAAGGACACGTAACTTTCTAAGCATTGATGTAGATAACATACAACTATGACATAGCAGGGATTGTCAATGCATTCGTTACGTGGGAAACCTTAGGCTTTAACATGCGTAATGTCTAGGCACTTACCAACTCAATGTGATGCATTCAATTACAAGTTAGAATACGAAAAGGATCATATTGAACTGGAGGAGCTCATTGACCTAGCTATACCTGCCGATCATGAACGGTCGTGCTGGTTAAGCAACGCTTGGCGCGGTCATTACTTGGATGGGTGACTGATAAATTTGTGTGGCAAAAAATCATTTTCTCGAGCTCCTCCGTGCTTCGGAAGGCGCGTTAAGCAGTTGGTCCCGGTTATTATCTCAGATAGCAGTCTTTAGGTCAAGTTAGAGGCCTTAGGGCGACCCGAAAACTCTAACACCAGGTGAGCCACACCACTATACGAAAAGAAGAAGAATATTGAGTTAGTGTTTTCACTCGTCTTCGTTCTCCTTAAAGTAGATCGTGCAGGGGCACAACCGAGCGAGCGTGCAAGCGAGGGCGCTTGCTAGGCGAATGTGCAAGCTGTGACGCTATACGGGAATCCGTAACAGTAAGCGCATTCGCCCGGCCAGAAAGGGGCAATGGTTCGAAAGCGCTTTGATTTTGATAAGATAAAATAACTCTTTATGGTAGGTACCAAATAAAAATGACGACGATGATTGATGTTGCATTTCTCCTAGTATAGTATTTCAAGTAAAGTCCTAATAAGATAACGGTTATACTTCATTCAAAGACATTCAAATTCAGACTTGACAAACATTACTTCAAGAACATTCAATGACTTCTAGTAGCACATATTGTTCCTTTTACTGGACTGTTACGTTCTTGGATCCTTTTCTGGGTTAAATTAATTACCGACCCACGACAACTGTCTTCCTCAAACCCACACATGAAATGCAAAGGATCTTTCCGTGTGGTATGGTAAGTGTTGGGAAATTTAAATAATTCCAATCAATATTTGACGAAAATAACGGTAACTGGTTATCAGATGGTATATGGTGAATTATGGCGCATCGTTGGTGCCTGCCACCGAACGTCACCGCCTACAATGTTATGAAACAAATATTCAGCCAGTTGTACTAAATATCTAAACGTTTTTATAGGTGAACTATGCATGTAAAATAACAATCAAAATGACTAAGAAAGTAGAATACCTAGGCTAGGACCTAACCAATCGACACACGTTCAAATCGAGTCTTAGTCTAAAAACCAACAGGAAGATTACGCATTAGCACTAATTCACCGTATCACGTAGGTTCACGTGTGGTGCAATGGACCCAATAGCTGCCCTTGTATTAGAGGTGACACGCGTGCGCGCAGGGCAGCTATTGTGTTAACGCACTCGCCCGTCAAGAGAGGATTTTTCATGATGCATTTCTCCTTGTAAAATACTTTAACCGATACAGCTTCTTAGTTAAGTTTTAGTCTATCTACGAATATAACGTGACTCTACAAAGGGCTCAATGGCCTTGCTGGTGTTAAGCAACGCCTGGGTTTGTCATTGCTTGAATGGATTACACACCACCATACGAAAAGAAGAAGAAGGTGACTCATTTACTAGATTCATTTAATAACCTAGTCACGATCGCAATTCAATTCTTCACGTTTGGGGTCAAACAACTTCACTAGACGTATGGTAATAATAACTTCCTTATAAAGCTCCTATGTTACTTACCTCAGTAGCACTAGCATTGTGTTAGGTTTTATTTCAATCGGTGCACGTGCGAATCGCTATAATAGAGACCTCGGAGACGAGGGCGGAGCAATCAACCAACCGTGAAGGAATAATTCTGCCTTTTCATAAAACATCGATACGGCTATAATTAAAAAGGAACCATAAATCGCAAAAAAAAAACCGTCCTCCCATCGAACATTTCACTACAGTCCATCCAAACACAATTTCACTTTCTTTTCGTCAGCAGTTGGTAAACGATGGGCGTTACTTGGCTCTCGGTTTTCAGCGACAGACGATTGTATACTTTCCCTGTTTTTATGGGAATCTCAGAGGGCTTACTAATGAGGCAACAATACTGAGAAAGTTGGAGTTTTGACCTGAGAATCGTATGATATGATGACTTTAATAAATCATTAAAATATTAGAAAAGACACTTGACATACTCATGCGGATATAAAATGACTAGCTGCGCTCCGTGGTTTCACCCGCGTAAGTCCTGATCCCGCGGGAATATCGGGGTAAATAATGTCCTATGTGTTATTCTAGGTCGCCAGCTATCTATTTTCCAAGTTTCATCGTAATCGGTTGAGTAGTTTTTGCGTGAAGGAGTACCAAAGTCACATACAGACATACATACATACAAACTTTCGCGTTTATAATATTAGTAGGATGATAATTTAATGAAAGCGTTTGAAGCGAGTAAGTACGTTGAAGGTATTACGAAAATGGACGTGGGTTTTGCGTACGTTATTGATTAGTTTCGAAGAATGTAACAACCTACACGGGTAGCAGTAGGCAGTAGGTAGGTACAAGGATGAGTAAACCACCTTATCCGTAGAATGAAACCGCACACGCCTAAGTTTCGACCTCAGTAGTCCAAGTGGGAGTTCGCGAGATGTGATTAGCATTGACATACTTAAAGCTGTGCGATTTTAACTACATTCTATTACCTAGTATAGATAGATAGATAAATTAAATACTTATTGTACCAAAAATAGAAATAATTGTAAATTATACTTAAAACTAAAGTGGCACAATGAGTCAGCCTTATCGTTTATGGAGGATAGCTTCCAGGCAACCAATGAATTCACAAGACTGAGGGGAGGGAATGGGTGATATGTGGGTATATGATTATTTGAAGAAATGCTTTCCAAAAATTTGCAGGACTTGAACCTGCAACCTTGACATTCCGTGTCATACACTAGCGCAATTGCGCCACAGGAGCCCGTTCTGTCGTGATAAATTATGAGACTAATCACATATTGCTCATTTAAAGTAAGAATACATTAACAGCCGAATACAGAAAGGTCACTTAAAATTTGAAGCCTACTTAAATAATTGAGCAGCTTCTAAATTCAAAAAAAGTACCTATTAGAATTGTTTACTTTGAGAGATGCTTAACTGTTTAAGTAGAACTTAAATTTTGAGAAGTTTTTCTGTATTCGGCCATAAAACATTTAAATATTTAACGTTTGAGATAATTTTAGGAAGCAATTATTCAGGAAATATGTCTAACAAACAAATCCCGGACGTCAGTTACCTATCACGATTTGTTAAGTTTAACTCATCAAGGTTCTATTACTCATTCAGTACTAATTGCTAATTATAACCGATTTAAATACTTGTTCAGCAAAACTTTTACATAACACTTGAAAACACGTTAAACAGTGTAATAAAAATTTGAATATGATATAAAAAAAAATGTCGACAATTGCTCTTGTTCTTACGTAAACGACAACAACGATAATAATTATCTTAACAACCGGTAGCAAATTGTATAAGGGGCTGACAATTTAAAAAGACAAATCATTTGTTGTACGTATCGAGAAAGTTTGATCAGTTTTGAATGATGTTTTGTAAATTGCGAACCATAATGACCCGAACATTAAGAGATAACAGACAACAACTCTCAAAAACTATAACAATAGCTAATGAATACTTCTACCACACGCTAATTCGTCCATTGTGCCTCTCAAAGAGAAATTCGACAAGGCGCATTATGAAAGTTTTAAAACTCATCATAACGTGATTAAAACAAACGTGTTTTTAAGTAATGCATTTAGCGAGACGAATCAAACCTGATTTGAAACTGTGAATGCTAAAACTGGTAAAAAGCGTAACAAACTGCTAAGATGTTTTTTTTACAAATCTTGGTTTCCCGACTACAAATTACTTCCGCAGAAAAGCTTTGAATCTAAAGGAGGATTAGGTAATCACTAATCCGGAAGAAATCTGAGAGTCTCTCTTAGACTATTTTTTTATTTCTCAAGGACTACACAAAAATAAATATCTATGACGTATTTATTTTTGTTTTAATTTTAAGAACGTATGGTAATTGAAATTAGATCTTCGAATTATAGTATAGTCGTATAAATGTTAATCAGGGTGAGAATTGAGTATTATCAGTGTCGAAATACGAAGAAAGTGACATAGTAACCCGCTTTAATCGGGCGCCAAAAGTAGCGAGAGTGATTGGATAACGTCGTTCAAGAGGGAAAGAAAGTATTTTCTTTGCCTCAAGTGACAGTACTTGATTATTAAGTACATAACATTTAAAATAATTTACGATTTCTGTCCTGTACTGTCTTAAAACTAGTAGAAAGAACAGTTGAAAATGGCGTCCCATTAATTGAATTAAATACTACAAGTCACGAACCCACACAAGTACGATGGCACTTCTCGAATGGTTTATAGACATTCGACAACATTAATAAGGGAGTGGACTGTTATAGTGAATTAAAAAGAGAATTACACGATAGGAAAATTAGTAGAGTACCAATCACCAATCTGAAGAGAAAATTACTAGGTAACACTTAGTGACATAATTGTTAACATACAGACAAAACATGACAGCGTAACGCGTACGCATAACACACTTGTCAAAATATGGCCGTAATTTACTGCATATTATGATGAAAAGCAATTTGGCAACGATCTACTTTCGCAATAGGAACTGACAGTGTTCAATTGTGTAAATGTGGTAATGATACCACAGAAGCAATTTGCCTCGGAGATAGAGATAGATAGATGTATGATCGTGTAATAAAACAATCAAATTCAGTCGAGTTGTAAGATCAATCGCATTAGTTTTAACAATGAGAGTAGTGCACTAGCCGCGGCGCGAAGGTCGGACAAAGTGGCGTAGTTTGCACATAAACCAGCGATCTTCTTTATCTACTAGAATTTGTATTGTCCAGAGTTCCGAGTGATATTTCAATTTATATTCCAAAAAGAGACAGCACAGTGGAATCTTTAGACATATTCGATGGCAATTATGCTCTATTTAAAATATGTATTTAGTATGTATTTAGATAAATTATTGGTTAAAGTTTAGTTTGTTAAACTGTAATAAGTTATGATTCAAATGTTTTTACATATAGGATTATAATCTAGAACTGTAAGCCTCTAGCTATACTTATTTAGTACCTACTTGTTCTGATTTTAATTTGCTTTGTGAATTAATAATAAAATAAATAAATGAATAAAAGCGTCGTAAGAGCCTGTGGTGATGGTAATTGTCATTCCAAAACACGTCCAGACTTTAGATTTAATCTAAATCTGTCTGTCATCGTAACAATCAGGTTACAATATATTTTGCATAACCAAGTCATTTGATAGTCTACTCGAGATTTCTAAGCTAGTTCCATATTGACTAATTTAATCATGTCTCGCACTAGTCACGAATACGATACATCATTCGCTTTTTATCTAAATTTTAATAATGCAATTATAATATCATCGTATTATTCTTCGTTGTCTTAGGTATCCATATTAAAAATTACAACAAAAGAATATTGTGCAACATTACAGCGTTATCTAGCCCTATGGCTTGGGTTATGGTGACTAAACAACGGAAATAATGACTACTTACCTACATCAACTGATTTTTTCTTTTATAATATGCAGATATTCTTTTATAATATGCAGATATTCTTTTATAATATTCTTTTATAATATACACGAGACTCCCAGACTAGATTTTTTTAAATAAATCATTCCTGGCGGGAACCGAATCCTCAATGTTCTGCGTCGCAGCCGAATGGTCGCCCGACACGCCACAGAATACGTCATATGTTTTAAAGTCAGGAAGTCTCTAGTATGTACTGCACTAATAATATAAAAATAACTTTATGTATGTACCTACATTAGAATAATTAAATACAATAATGTTGCTACAACCACTTCAACGTAGGTCTAGGTAGTAAACTTAATCTCTACGGTAGCAATCTACCAGAAGTGTTATAATAACATTAATGTAATGATATTAATCCTAATAATAACATGCTAAAGTTACTTACAAATATAAACAGTTATTAGATTGTCAAACTTAGTGTGAAAGGAGGTATTTAAGTTTTAAGAAGTGTAATAGCGGATGGTGATCAAAGCGTGGCGCACGCGCATGTCACGCAATTCGTACTTTCGCCGATTAAAATCTGACTCACACTGAGATTTCGTACGCGAGAGGCATTAACAGGAACTACAATGACAAAACATAGTATAATTAGACAATTACATTGTCGATTGCATAATTATACCACTTTACGAACAAATATACAACTTGTATATCTACATGATCAAAGCCTATGCAACTCTAAATTATAATCACAAAAGCAATGAGAATAAAAATTTGGTTTGCCATTAATGGATATCATGTCACATTGCATAATAAATAATGGACGACCACAAGTATTTGATACTTTAAATATGAGAGACGTCGGCACTTTAAAGGAGCTCGATAAAGACATAAAAATGTAGATCACACATAAAAACAGATATGAGCAACGTTTGCTCTTTGTAGGAGTAATAAAATAAAGCGGATTGTCAAAAAGTGCGATCGTTAAGTTGATAGATGGTGTCAGATACGTGAACTATGAGAAAGATGGTTAGATGCCACTTTCTATATTAAAATTATAAGCGATAAATATGCCAATCAACACATCAATCATAAGCGATCTTCATACTGCTGTAGGCAATACACCACCATAGTGTTTCGCAGAAAGATATATTAGCTCTAATAAATGTGTAGTGAAATTGAACCGGAAGATTGAAAAGAAATCGACATTACGTTGAAGTTTCGCGGTTTCATAACTCGTTAATTTTTACTTAGTTATCTGACGTAATCTGAGATACCTTATTGATAACGTTACTTGACTAAAATATAAATGTTAGTAATGATCATCGGTACGAAAACGGGCGAAAGTCTTTTTGTTTTGCATGTTTCCTTTCCATCTTCAGATTACCTATTTGGATTGATATCGCAAAATGCAATATTATGCCGACAGTGACAAATTACGTTTCCTTATTGGATGCACCGGCTTACGTATCGCGGGACATGGACGAGACTGCTTTGCGAAATAATACACTGGGTGGGTGGTAACATCCCAGGGCAAAACAGACTAGACCAAACCTCCACATTTTGTGATGAAGAACTTGCTCCTTTCGATTAAAATTACAAGTAGGTATTTGGTAATTATATGGATGTAAACAAGCTAGTAATGATGTTAGCCGCAGGCAGATATTATCAACGTATTATCATTGGACATAATCGTGAGCCACTGTATGCTCGTGCGCACATAATTATGGAGTTTTATTACGTAAACGCAATCATAGGCTCTCTTCTTTTTGATTGTAAAAAGTTTAGGTAGGAATATTTTAAATGTCGATCGAGTTTTACTACAATGCAAATATATATTCTGAGTTCATAGAATGCAAACGTCAATCAACTAGGTATTGGCTAAAATTTTAAATTATTTAAAATAAATAAATTCTATGAACAATACACAGCGCCATCTAGCACCGTGGTAAGCTACTAAGCTTGTGTTAAAATCAAAATGGCACGACAAAAATCACCACTTTTTACGATTGTGATAAAGTTTTTATATTACAAACAAGTTACTTTTTGTTATTTCTAAGATTTAGTATAAAATTAGCGTATATAACGGGCTAAGTAGAGCAGATCGTCTTTTAAAGGCAAAAAGACTTCACCTATTACATTCGAGCAATCAAGCGGTGCGTGTACCTCTAGTGGTTTATTTTATCTTATTCTTTACTTTTTCTCGTTGATAAAAAAACTTTCTGCTTATAAATATCACTTTCCATAATTTAGTGGTAAATAATGCCAGTGGAAAGTCTCTTGTTCGAGCTGAAAGCCATAAAAACATTAACACTATAAAATTTTACTATTGACAGTGAACGTAGGTATTTTATGGTCAATTTAATTGGTTATAAAAGCTACTAAGAACACCACAATTCCTGCTGTTTTGTTAAACATATTGGCCTACATTTTTGCGTGCAACAGGGTAGGCCTGTTCTCTAGACAATTATGAAAGGGAGTGCCTCTAAATGACACGAACAACCGGCTGTCCTCTGGTTAAATGGGTTAAATATGTGTCACGTCGTCTCTATTACCAAAAAAAACAAACGGTAAAGTAATTACCTTTGACACGACACGAAACATGGTAACTGACACCGTTTATCATCAAGCCTAATTTTTTCGGCTGTCTGCGGCTGACTTTATTTGTAGGTTGACCTTTCATTGTGTGTTTGTAATATGTAGGCAGTCGCTTAAGCGTATGACCTAGAGTTGGTAGGTTATATAGGTAGGTACTAGATACCTACTAGATTCAGCTCCTGTGTTTATGTAAATAAATCATGATAACTCGAAACCTACTTTAATTAAGTTATATTTAATACAAGCTGCGTCCCGCGGTTTCACCCGCGTAAGTCCCGATCCCGTGGGAATATCGGAATCAAAAGTAGCCTATTAGTATGTTACTCAGGGTGAATGTAGCTTTCTAATGGTAAAAGATTTTTTGAAATCGGTCCAGTAGTTTTTGAGTTTATTCATTACAAACATACAGACACATATACACACAAAAATACAAATCTTTCCTCTTTATAATATTAGTGTAGAAGTGTAGATAAACAATTTCTTCAAAGACTCGTAATTTATATTGATACTGAGGTTTGTTTACGATCTAACTCTAATCAGTTAGGTACTTATAATAAATTCATGATAGAAAATATCTACCAGAGTGACTTTGAGAGCATAGTATCAGACTTGTCCTACATAAAAACTGGTCACAACAGCCTTGAGAAAGGCGAAACCGAACCCCGACCGGATGCGTTTATCGACATTTTGCCGATATCACATTCGCATTAGAAAATAAACCGCTGCGCTGTCACTGATATACGGAAATTTAAGAGAATTTTTAAGACGTCTGATATAAGAATTTTTTTAAGACGACACGTCTTAAATATTTTTTTTTAAGATAGTTGAATTCAAATTAAAGACATTTTTCGGTTTGAATCGCGTGGTTTTTATTACTTTTAGCATTGTTGCAACGCTCAACGTTTCGAGACCTTTCCAGGTCTCTTCTTCAGGATAGACTGAAGAAGAGACCTGGAAAGGTCCACGCGATTCAAACCGAAAAATGTCTTTAATTTCAATACAACATCGCGAAAACAGAAGAAGAATCTATAGTTGAATTCTTCATACACTTTGAGAGCGTATCCTTTCCATTTCCATACAAAGTATTATCTCTCTCATACTTAATTTCTTCGTGAATGTCTCTATCTAGCCAGAGAAAAGCAAGCTATAACGTTTATGACATAATAATTAGAAGCGCACTGCGGTTTATCCCGGACCCGCGGGATTATATCCTATGTTACTCTTCATCGATTAAACTATCCATATGCAAATGTTCATCTAAATCGGTCGAACCGCTTGACCTTAAAGTTGAATAAACAAACGTAATATAAGTACAAACAAAATATAAGTACCTACAACCAAACATTCGGATTTATAATATGAATTTGGATCAAAATAAATTAGGTGGTAAATCTATAAAACTAAAGGAAATACACTCAACTCTCTCTAAACTAGTCTAGCTATCACGCTTTATGAGATAGAGCCCGGTGACAAACAGACGGACAGACAGACAGCGAAGTGTCAGTGAAAAAAAAAATTGCACGACGTTACACACAGCGCAATCTAGCCCCAAACTAAGCACTAGGCTTGTACTATGGGTACTAGACAACGAATATACTACATATTATACTTTTTTTTTTTGTAAATACATACATATGATACATAGATACATAGAAAACACTGAATATCCCATGTCTTCGGACCGTGGTGAGTCCTAGGACATGTTGGTTTCCTCACGATGTTTTTCCTTCACCGTAAGAGCGATGTTATTAGCGCACATACCTTTTTCTTAAAGAAAAAGACATTGGTGCGCGGTCGGTCTGGATTCGAACCCACGACTCTCAGAATGAAAGCCGGGGTATCTACCACTAGACCAACACCGCTCTCAGTAACGTGGTCGTTTTTACCTTTTGGGTACGGAACCCTAAAAATAAAACAGGTAAATGGGTAAACAGCAAAACAATAAAAAGAAAAGACAATTGCATGGAAACAGCGCTGGTAAAATCACGGTAGGTACAGCTCATCATATGTCTGAGAGTCATTTACAAATTGAATTAAACCTAGTAGGTATCGTAGTTCCTATTAGACACATATGGCACTGTAACAAATTCATAAACAGGAATCAACATAGGAGCATACTCATAATTTCTTATGAGCTTCAAAGGCAATATGGCGGTATTCAACCACATTTCGAATTCCGAGCTTACCGTTTATTCAAATGATTCGAAATATGCTAACGTGCATTATTTATTTATTTTGTTGTCATCACAGTCAAGACTGACTAAACGAGCTTGTATTACATAAAAACCGTCTGGCACCTAAATATTATCATTCGTTTCACTAGCATTTTCTTGTAATGTCGCAAACAGAACATAATGCGGAGTCAATATACAGAATATTATATTTAAGTGGAAATGAGAAGAAAGAATAGCGTGCTCTTGTTTATTAATTTTCTCTAATCTCCTAAGTGTTAATTCAAATTAAGTAACATAATTTTAAGTAGTTATATATTCAAATGAAAAAACTGCTTAAACATATCTTTAAATAAAAAAATAAAAGATTGTTAAAACTGAAAATAAAATAAGTCCTTTAGTCACCAAATTAGCGACTTATCAGTCTGGACCCAACAGTGGATAAGTATACTATTTGGTGTTAATTCTAGTTATTCAATGTGTTTACCTTAATTAAAGAAATCTCACGAGTGGTTTGTAAGATATGTATGAGGGAATAAAGAATAATACAAACATACAACATAGGCGCGAAAAACATAACCCTTTCCGAGTCATATAATTAAGGTGAATGAATGTGCCCAAATGTAGAGAAAGATAAATAAATGTTTACAATCAAATCCAGTATGTGCTACACCCATACCCAGTAAATACAGCAATTTAAAACTGCAATCAAAATCATCAGAAATAAAAAGCATTATTTTAGAAAATCTTGAAAACTGGCGGCGCGGGCGTTTCTATATTTCATTACAAAACAAATTACTCGTAGGCTGCAACTCCTACCCAAGTTTATCAAAAACCACAACACAATTGGTCCAAAAGAATTCAAAACAAATTTAACCAAAAAAGTTTCGCTCTGTCGCTGAATCATAAAACAAATATATTTAAAGTTTCACAATAAATCGTCACTTAAAAAAGGCAAAATCGTTTAAACTTTCTGTTTGATTAAAGTAATTTACCTACGATGGTATAGGTTATTTATTACGACCGATGCCGTATTCGACTTAGCTATTAATCAGGACTTACCATAAACGGAGTGGTATTGCGTTTTAATTAAAGGATGTTTTATTGAGGTAGCTGTTAATTAATATTTCGTCATGATTCAAAGAGAACAAACTGCATGTTTGAACGCTGATCATCAGTCCTTCGATTCCCGCAAAATGATTATCTAAATGTTCATGACAATTGCAAGTGAACTGCAATACAAAAACATATTTTTTAAATACATTTTAGAGTCAATACAGTTACGTTTGCATTTCGAATTTGCAACTTGCAATTGAATACCATAGAAACTTCATTGACTCTAAACTGTAAAGAAAACCAAAGATTACAATTGAAACGAAATTTTAGATTTTTTTTCATAATATACGGGAAACAGAGCTCACAGATAAAACAAAATAAATAAATATTGCACCCTGTTACACACAGCACAGCGAAATCTAGCCCAAAACTACGTACTAAGCTTGTACTATGGGTACTACACATCGGATATTATAGGTACTAGGTACATATTACCTATACTTATTTTTGTAAGTAGGTACATACATATGATACTTAGATAACACCCAGACCAAAAACAAATACATGGGTATTTAATTTTAAGCATAAATACTTGCACCCGGCGGGAATTGAACCCGCAACCTCCTGCATTGAAGTCGGGCCTTCACCCGACGCGCCACAGAGGTCGAGATCACTAGATCAAAGTATTAAATCGAGATAATACATTAGATGACCGCTAGTAATTCTATTACGTGATCGACTGTTATCCAATCTTTAATCGAGTGCCTCTATTGATTAAACTACTTCGACGTTTCAGATATAGACATATGATTATTTGATACAAATTGATCTTCTAATGAACTTAACACTATTCGTTTAATGGATGACATGTAGTATTTAAAACCATTAATTATTAATGTTACGTAATTTAAAGTGCGTACGAGCAATGTTTGTAATAGGTATTTTGGAAATAGTTAGGTATTTTATAATGTCGGTTCTAAGATTTCTTTTATACATATTTGACAATAACTTACTGTGTAGCCCCAGCATAGAATAGGGCTAACCCGCCTCTTCCCATGGGTGTCGTAAAAGGCGACTTAGGTCTCTGAGGGAGACAAGCGAACCTGGAGTTATCCCCGCGCAGTGGCGGGTCATATGCTTGCTCTTATGGCCGGTTGATGGCAGCTAACCGAGCCCCAAAAATATTGTAAAATCTATTTGCAGTAAGGTGGTCAATGATGATAACTTACCTACTGTGCCGGCCCCAAAAAAACGGGGTTTCAGCGGACCCCGGGCTCCCGAGAGTGATGCAAACGGAAACATCGCTCAGATGAGTAGAATAATAATAATAAAAAAATCTATTACCTAGAGAAATAGTTATTTGTTATGCAAGGCTGCAAAGTTGGTTTTTGCAGCGAGTACTTGTATTGAAACCTGAGCTAGCGAAGCATTCTAGGATTGAACCACGAGCGCAAGCGAGTGGTTCAAATATAGAATGCTGAGCGTCGCAAAGGTTTCAAAGGTACGAGATGCAAAAAAACTTCACACAATTTTTCACCTCACTACAGCGAGGAAAACGCTAGGTGCATTTTTCCGGTAGAAAACTCAATTCGGCATTATATACCGCTTACTGTACCGTAAATAATAAAAATAAGCAAACAATCTCTAAATTGAATAATTCATGAAAAAACCTGCTTGATACTAATGATAATAAAATAAACAATAAATACTACATTGGCAATGTGCAACAATACTTCGTTGTTCGATGCCATGAACAAAAAAAAAGAAATGAGGTTCCGGTTAGCGCATTTTCAAAGGACTTGCTCTATATAAAAGTATCGAGAAGACAGATTCGAATTTTAAAATCTCTTTTCACGCTAGGGCGCAAAATGCGATTTTGCACGCAGAAATCAGCGTGCAAACGATCCTTTCCGAGGTTGTGAGGTGAAAATGTCTTTGTTATACTTTTGTACACTTTAATAATTGATATTTCACTATGTCCTCAATAAGAAAATTGTTTGTAACATGGCAGATAAAATTGTATTTTATTACACTGATTCACGTCTCACAGGAAATTAAGCCCACTCGCAAAATCAATTGAACTTTATTGGCTAACAATAAAATTGTCCATGTTCGCAAACTTCTAGATTTATATGTGGGCGGAATCGATTTTATATTAGAATCTTTATGGTATATTTGACTATTTGCAGTTTTAAACAAATTACTTGAGAACCAAAGGAACGAATAAAAGCTAAAGAATATTGGATTAACATTTTGGTTTGAGCTAATTCTTACAGACTAGCAAATTCCCGCGGTTTCACCCGCATAAGTCCCGATCCCCTGAAACCTTACTTGCCTTTTCTTTTATTGCGATGACGTTTTATTTTTAACTAGCTGGGTTCCGTGGTTTCTCCCGCGTAAGTCCTGATCTTGGGGGAATATCGGGATCAAAAGTAGCCTATGTTAGTCTTCGATAATGTCGCTTTCTATTGGTGAAAGAATTTTTTAAATCCTTGGGGGGTGTCAGAGATGACCCGTAAAATACATATTAGATACATGTTACCAACGTCTTATAGGTACGTCTTTATAATATTAGTATAGAAGTAAAGTCAATTAGTTTATCTGGTTACATTATCGAGGAGTATCACATACTACTTTTTATCCCAATATTCCCCCGAGATCGGGACTTACGCGGGAGAAACCACGGAACCTAGCTAGTTAAAAATAAAACGTAATCGCAATTAACGAAAAGGCAAGTAAGGTTTCTAGAAAAGCCTAACAAGTGAGCTAAACACTTTGTAGAGTGAAATCAATTATTTAGTACCAGTGCTATACCTAACTTTATTTCTTTATGACTAGGTAGTAATGTAAGGGAATAGAAATCGTACTTAATACAGTTTAATTAGTGGAAATAATTAACTTTTTCGCTCGTTGAAGAAAAGCAGTAAAGGTACGTTTCTTTCTACTTTCATTTCTTGAATAGAAACTAAAAGTTTCAACAACAATTCACAACTCAATTTAGAAAATGTTGTCCTACTACGAGTGTTTGAGATGCATTGACTGTAAGTTTGTTAAAAAAACCGGCAAAGGGCCAGTCGGACTCGCGGCCGAAATATTCCGTACCATTATTACCACTATATACGGAACCCTAAAATAAAAACCAGACCAAGCGAAATCTGTGAACGCAACGACTGACTGACACTGACGTAAATTTATCACTAGATGGCGCCAGTGGTAAAAATGAATCGCGCTAACGTTGTGTTTAACTTGGTTGTTTTAGCGGCTACAGAAATACATCATCTGTGAAATTGCAACTGTCTAGCTAGCTCGATGTTAGAGACAGTTAAAAATTTATTGAGATACGGCCTGGTGCCGGCAGACGGCCGGTAGGGTCTTAGTACAAGGGTCCTGTTTTACCCATTGGTTCCGAAATCCTAAAAACAATAGTAACAATTTATCACGATCTTTGTGCAGACACAATCAATTAACACGTATATGAACCTTGCGTTAATTCACGGTACAAATATCAAGTAAATTATATACATGTGAGTATAATCCATTAACCGGTAGTTCTGATTGACCGGAGAAAGTGACTAATTGCACTCCGAACGTTGGAACCTACAAACGCAATAAAACTTGGCCCCGACTAATCATTGCCGTAGGAGGCTTTCATCCTTTTGCTTTCAAAACGTTCTGAGGTGTGGTCAACGAGTAAACAAGGTACCTATTTGATTATCTTGTTAGAATAGAGTATTTTGTATATATTTTAATGTTCTAGGCATATCTACTAGAAATATTGACAAGGAAAATACTAACATTTTCAAAAATTCATGCGCGGTGAGTGAGATTTTGGAGTTTACGCGTGTTTTGTAATGATTAGCGCGCTACAACAGACACTCAGAAACGCGAGTTCGAGCCACGCCGCGATTTATTTTTTGAACATGTGCTTTTCTTTGAAAATATTTCTAGTTAGAATAATTTTATTGAAATAGGCAAGTAGGTACCTAACTTACAAACGCAGCAGGTTTATTTTCAGAACCTATATGATTTCATTTGCCAAACTGGCTAATATAGAGCAACTTATTGCTGTGACTTTTACTATATTATCAATAAATGATTGAATTGAATTAAAGGCAGTGAATAAAATCTATCGTGCTAATATTATTAAAGCGAAAATATCTGTATCTGAAATGTGTAATTATGTGTCCTTATAAACGTTTGTAATAAAAAACTACTCAACCAATTTGATATTATGCAGATTAACAGGGCTCGAGTTAATTTTAAAAGACTTGCCAAATAAGAGGAGGATATCAATTCGGCTGTTTTTGTATGTACCTGACATTTGCAGATATCTTCAAGATCTAAAACTGCGCGGATTGAAGCACCCAGTTAATAGTATAACTGATTAATATTTAAATATAGTAATCAGGATAAGTCAGTTACAAGGCAAAAGATAAAATAGATTATCATTATTAAAATTTATATTATTGGTGTAATAAGCTACCCAGCCCGAGAAAGGGAAAACTTTCGCTGTGTCCGGTGTAAAATGATAATAAGATCTCGTTAAAGCAAAGCTTACGACCGACAAGAGCACTAGGGAAAAGAGAAATGGCCTTCATATTTTAGGTTCGTCCGTTGAATCTAGTAACGCCTCGCGAACATCGCCGATAAAACCACCAAAGTCAGAATTGGGAACACTGGGATAAAAGGCTTAGGGGGCTACTCACATACTAGCAATCTCACATGTCCGTGAGTTGCCCACGATCTTATCAGACTTAGGGGGCTTCTTACATACTAACAATCTCGCACGTTGGTGAGTTGCCTACGATCTTAATATGTCTAAGGCCTGTATACGTTTTTCCCGACTTCAAAATTCCTTAAAGTTTTACAATATTTTATTGAAGTTCAGTTTTGTATGATGAACAAACAACAAACAGATAAATAATTTTTGCATTAATAAACAGGTAAAATATTAAGTAAAAGTGAGAACCTACCTTAAGAACCGTTGGAAAATCATTATTTATTTGATCGATAGCATTTAAAGTAATATTGATTATGATTACCCAAGAGAGAATGATCATTATAGTACCTACTCTACAGATTCAAATTCAAAATTATGTCCAATCAATGGTAATGCAAACTTGTAGCCATTGTGGTTAGAAAACTACGCCACTCCATTTTATACAAAATGGTGAATGATTTAAAATAGAAGGTGAACTTTTCTTTGTCATTATTATAATGATTACAACACGAATACTCTTAGAAGGTGCATTAAGCAATGCATAATTTCCAGCATCAAACTTAAAACCAATCACTGCCATGTTGTACTTGACATGGCAGTGGCAGAAAGTATCAAGCTGCTTGATAAGTTAGCCAGAGCGGTATGAGCATGAAAGAAACATGGCATTAAGCCTTTTTGATAATTTAATCTTGCGCAGTTTGAAGATACACTTTGCACTACCAGACTCTCACAGTACATAATTTCTGTTCTTGATTCTTCGTCCCTGTGCTGCACCAAATAACACTGGTCAAATTGCTCATCGTGTCTAATAAGCTGAGCGCTTAAATCGAGAGCAGTTAACTTCTGTAATGGTTTGCGAATAATTTCTCGTCTCGAATACTCAATGCAGCTTAAATCGTTTGCCTTTTTTATCGAGACTCAAAAAAGTTTGGAAAGATTTCACCAAGTACTTATTAGGCCATTAGCGATTTGAGAGTTAATTGATGGTATAGAACACCTTTAATCACATGCCAAAAAATTTGATGTATCACGTTACCCTAAGGCAAAATCTAACATAGCAAAAAAATATACCTAATTCCTATCAAAGACAACGTTCGTATACAATTTCGACTACTTTTAATAAGTTTAGGAGTAATAAAATTGTAAACATTTTTAAGGCATAATTTATAATTGAATTATCAGGCATTTTCAGTTAAGAAATGCTTCTAGATCAGTCAGTGTGTTGGACTACTCATTGCATAAGTGAACGTCATGATGAAAATCCTTGGATGATTTTAAATTGACCGGTACCTACTTTATAGAGAGTATCGATGTAACACAATATTAGTTGAGGCAATCGAAATAATGTAAAAAAGTGATTGGATTGAACCATTAGATGGTGCAAGCGATTTTAATGGCGATGGAAATCAAAACTACGTCGTATAGCACTCAGGAAGGCACCACAATTCATACATATGCGTATAGGTAGTTTTCTCATTTAGGAATGTATGAAGTAGGTATTGCTAGTTAAGCGTTAGTTGGAAAACATCGGGTTAGCAAACAAATTGAGTTAGCGTAACATCACTATGTTTTCTCACCATCACGCTCATATTTATCAACAAAATGATAAGTGACGTGAAGACAATAGGTACTAATGTCATTTATTACTATTACTAGCAAAACAGTTACTCACCAGTGTAACTATTTACTGTATGATATCGCATAGGAGACCAAATACGAAAACAAGTTGATGAGGAATAACAGAAAATAGGCTGTGCTGTGATAAACAGGTAAGTAGATGAAATTCTTGAAAACTCTTACCCGGTGCAATGCCAGTGTAAGTGCGTCACTACATTTATGGCATGGAGTGTTAAACGCACCGTTTTCTTCAGTTTTTTCCTTGCGAACCAAGCCTTCTTCATTTCGGCAAACTTGTTTTCACTTATCTTTACTAAGTTAACCATAAAATAAAACCTTTTAACAACTTGTCTGTCAGAGTATTCACATTAAAACGTTTCGAAGATTTTGATTCATGTTTGTAAGACATCACATCACGTTAACATCTATGCTCACGCTTAGCCACTTAACGAATTAGGCTTCCAAACATCCTTCGTAAGTCCGAGATATCACGTTCTCTGCTTATTGATTTACTTTTCCTATATTAGTTGTCCTTCTTAACTTCCACGTGCGCTAAGTATCATAAACCTTTAATCGAATTATTGACAAAGGCAGTAAATTTGTCCGTTAAGCAACGTATATTTCGCAAGTCTGAAACGAACTGGCTGACAAAACTTCGTACTTCGTACATTACTAGGTAGATAGGTTTTGCCACAATCACGCGATCGTCGTCGGTAGGTACCTACGAACCTTTCTTGTACCAATACCATTGTGTGTGCACGAAATTGTCTTAACTTAGACAAGCTTAATAGCCCAGCTGTAAATTTATAAAGTTTACGATAGTTGGTACAAAGTTTATAGATTTTACAGAGCTCGAACATGCTTAGATTATATTTTTAACGACCTATTCACAAAACGCTAAATTGACAATAATTGACATCTACCTAATCTCGATTTTTTTAAACTAAAACGATAATTTCGGCAATTTCAGTACCGCTGCGCAAATTTCAAAAGATACACATAAAAACGATTTTTATATAGTTTGGTGGCAATGGGGGACTATTCACGCGATCCAAAACGATTCTGGTAGCCTGGTACCGATATCTTCGTTTCTATCATGCGACCTTTGATACCATAAAGTTCTGCGTTTAAATTACGTAATATACCTAGTATACATTCTAGGATCAGATGATTTGCAGCTTTGGAAATGTACTAGGTTCAATGTTGTATGTCAAGGTTAAATAAGTTAATGAAATGAATAGACCTAGAAATATAAAGTGAATTTGTTAATGAATTTTTGAAAATGTATTTTTCCTTTAAAATATTTCTAGTAGATGTGCAGAGAGATCACTAAAAAATTAAATTACTTACAACATAGAAATATAGACAAATCTTTACGATTAAGAATTTAATTGAATAACGTCGTTAATTGACAAAAGCCTACTGGCTAATAGCTAAATGGTAGCTAGGAACCTAAATAAAAAGCTTTTTATTAATAAAGTTGGATTGGAACCATTTTAAAAGCAATTTTGCCAATCTACAATAATTAGTAAGTGGCCCGTAGTTTGCAAGATGTTGGACGCGAAAAGACCGCGTCAGAAACTCCCGCATCAGGGGCAGCCTTCATGTCCGAGACATTGCAGACAAACTGCAAGAATGCCGCTTACGGTGGTACGGCCACGTTCTACGGAAACCGGCTAGTTACGTGGGAAACAAATGTCTTGCTATGGCGCCTCCGCCCGGCCGCGGCAGATTGGTGGGAAGACCCAAGAAGTGCTGGCTTGACGTTGTAAGATCGGATATGCGTGCTAATGGCCTCACTAAACGGGATGCCGAAGATCGTGCGAAGTGGAGACGTAAAAGTAGGAAAGCGGACCCCGGGCTCTCGAGAGAGATAAAACCGGGAACAACGCTCGGATGATGATGAGTTTGCAAGATGTTGGAATTAGATCGGAATTATCTCTTAATGGCTGCAAATACTATTTGCTTTACATTTTAAATATTCCGATTAAAAAGTGTTGGGAAATTGTGCCTCAATTTCCACCACCACGCTTTAAAAAACTGATTTCCGTACCTAAAATGTTTCTTGCGTAAATAGGTAGCTCTAATATAGGGAGGTTGCATCGTGTATCCGATCGACAGATGTGCAACGACAGATGCTGCGCAAGCGCAAGGCTGTCGAAATAAATGATGTACAGGCACTGCCTTGTAATATGAACATTACAGGTACAGGTAGGGTTACCATTTAAAAATATGAAAGTCCTGACAAAAAGCCTGACATTTCAATAAAAGTCCAGACTTTTAGTCACAAAATGCCAGTGGTATGGTAGGCATGGAAGCAGACGCTCAGGGCGCGAGCGGAGTGAAGTTGCGGGGAAGGGGATCATCCGCAAAAGTCAACTTAAAGAAATCATTAATATGAATGGAAAGTTAATACACATTAAATACTTATTTGATTTTACTAATCTAAGCGAAAAAAATCCGGACAAATTGAAAAGCCGGACAAAATCCGGACAAAAGTCTTAAAGTCCGGACATGTCCGGACTAAAAGACTTTTGACCAGACGGATGGTAACCCTAGATATAAAGGTAGATATATCACATCAATTATTATCGTAGTTAAGTACTTATCGTTCGCATTTAATGAAGCGTGTGACTAAAAAGTGGTATCTTTTATTTTACCATGCACAATTAATACGAGAATGCTGTATTTCGAATGAATTTAATTGTGTCAGCTGCTTGCCCCACATCGTATTGTCTCGTCGTGGGATCGAGACAATCATTGTTCGGCGCCGGTTGACGCGAGGTGTTGGCAAAATAGAAAATGGCGAACAATGCTGTTATTTTTTTTAACTTCCCGCGTTAAGAGGACGACTTGAAGTATTTGTAGAATGGATGGCAATATATCTCAGTAATTAATTAGGTACAAAACATACGGGAACTATATTTTGTTATTTTAATTTCATGTACCTAGTTTTGTTTACACGATTTGTTAGGTAACTTTTAGAACACAAAAAAAAAAAAGACTTGTTAAAAATAGAAATTTTTGAACATTGGTTTTTCCTATATTTATTAGTATAGTAATCTGCACTTTACATTGGTGTAATCTGCACTTTACATTGTACAGTTTTACCTAATTAGCAATATAAATAATATTAAACTGTTTTGAAGCTTATGACGCGGCGACGTCGTATCTCGAGCTAGCTACCACGCGGCAATGAGTTTTTAGTTTATCAATGCTTCACCTTAATACGTCGAATAACAAATCTGATGCTCATGTAATGATGAGTAATTTTAACTGGGGACTTCTACTTTCACGGATACGTTTATTTATAGTACTCGCATGTTTCTGTCTAGTCTTCTTCCTTCCCATATTTGTTATGTGGGGTCGGGCCTCCTTACTTCGCGGCGCCAAGTTGACCTGTCTTGAGTTGCCGTTATTGGCAATTTGGCTTGCTTGAGGTCTCATAACCATAACCACGCCCAGTTTTACATAAGTTATAGTAATACCTACTAAAAATATTTTTCAAGAAGAAATGCAACATAAAATATTTTTCCGTGACAGGATGAAAAGGGGAAAAATGAGAATGTGCATGAATGGGATTCTGTTTTTTTTTTTGTTGATGCATTTCTCCTTGTAAAAATATTTCATAAGAAATATTAAGTTAATACTACCAAATACCTACTATCAAATATTATACCTACACACTTCTAGTACAAAGAAGGATGTCTTCTACTCAGTCCTAACAAACTGTTACAAACCATGCTCACATTCAATACATTGAGAAGAATGACATCGGCCATATCTATCTTTAGTTAATATCACTAACTATATGGCATTTTAAAAGCCTATTATATATAAACTGTATGTACTCAACATATTTGCGCTAGTTCACCACAAAATAATCTGCCGTTCTGCAAAAGAAATTGCCATCTGATATGGAGATTTCCATAAAGATCAAACTTTTATCCTTATCTGAACATTATAGGCATTCTAAAGCAGTAATAATTTTGCATAAAAATATGAACAAGTCCAGTATTCCTTGGCAAACCGCAATACTGGAACCTGATTGCTCATTATGTATGGAAATGCTTTCAAAGCTATCAGATCAACATTTATTAGAAGACTGGAAGAAAAAGATGTTGCTTGGACTTGAAGTTACGGCCACTCCTAATCTCAGTTAAATTATGTATGAATGTCTATGGGTACCTTAATGGATTATTTTAGAATAATTCAATAGACATTTATAGCTAAGTACTTGTTTATTTGTATTTAATCTGTAACGGTGTAATGTCACTTTGGATGGAAAATGTATTCTGTTTAAGGTATAAACTAGAGATGGGCCGACTAGTCGCCGCCTAGTCGGCAGTTCAACCGACTAGTCGTCAGGTGCCGACTAGTCGGCAAATTATGCCGACTAGTCGGCAACTAACAATTATACAATAAAACCAATATTTATTCAATTAGTAGTACAGTTTAGAAGGTACCCACCTTACCCAGTCAGAAAATCGTAAACAAAACACGTCATAGCTTACATACATCATCTAAAATGTCATAACTATGCCTCAGCTCCATTTTTTTTTTCCAACTTTTATTTTTATTTCAATCATTTTTTCGAAGTTTCGCTACAGCTTTCGATGTGCAAACTTATCAAAAAATAGCAACAATCGCCGAGTAATCATGATTAACCCAAATATCTCGGAATTATAATGATCTGCATTGCCGACTAGTCGGCCGACTAGTCGGCAATTTTGGAACCGACTAGTCGGCTAGTCTGCTAGTCGGCAGAACCCCTAGTCGGCCCATCTCTAGTATAAACCTAATGATTTGTAATTTTAATTAAAAACTGATTTCAGTTAAATCTTATGGATTAATAGAATTTGATATATGTATTTTGGATTAATAGCAATAGAATCCTGATTGATTTTGGGAATAAACTTTGAAGGCATTCGACAGACATACATTTAGACATTAGGGCCATCTGCATACCTCTCTCTCGTAAACTACAAGCAAATGTCACAATTTAAATAGGGGCACTATACTTCATCAACGTTAATACAATCTTATATGAATGGGCCACACAGGCTAGCCTACCTGTTTGTAATAGAAGGATTCCTCCTCTGTTTGAAAATGTGTAAGAAAATTAATTATCTTATTATTTTTCCATTGCTTCTTTCCAAATCCGAATAGGTTTGATATACTTAATTCTGGGGGGAGACAAATTTAACAAATCAAACATACTAGAAATATTTAACAAGGAGAAATGCATCATCAAAAATTGAACAAAATCAAACATCATAAAAATAAGTCTCATCAATCTTGAGATCTTGCATTCCTAACAACTAAAAATGACAACTATTTAATTGGAATGAAACTCATTTTTCGGTTTTAATCGGGTGGTCTGTATTATAATCAATCAGTAATCCTGAAAAAGAGACCAGTAAAGGTCTTGAAACATTAAGCAAAAGCTAAAGCTTGAAGTAATATAAACACCTCACAATTATAACAGAAATACATTTGAGTTTAATTTCAATCCAACATTTTTTTATGACATATCAGGCAGACATTTTAGACAATGTGATCTAATGCAGGTTAGCTTTCTCTCTCAATTGAGGCTGAAAGCTATGGACTCTGCATAAAAGTCCATTCCAGATTTTAGATCAAAAATGTAAACATAGAACTGTCAATATTAAAGGAAAAAGTAAATAAAGGACTGTTGCTTTCAAATAAATATATGAAATGAAATAACTATTTGTTTACATTTTAGATCTAAGATTCTGACCCGGAGTATAGATAGGTAGTTTTGACCTTCTCTTTAAACTAATGCATGGTTTCAAAAACTTTCTGAAAATTAGTTAACATCCATATCTTGAATCTGTATGGCCTGATCTTTGTATCATACAGCCTTGAATCGAACTACATAAAAGATTGCAACCTTGAGCACAACTATTATTGTTTGTACTCAGAGCTGCAGTGGTTTTTAAAAGTTTTAAAAACCATTTAGATAAGTGGAATAGTTATATAAAAATCAAATCAAGTAGAAAACACCAAATGCAAGTAGGTAAAAGAATAGAGTACCTATACTTAGGACGAAAGACAACACATTGGAATACTTACTGCGATAACTTTTGGCAGGTTGTAATTCTCAGGGAGCCTCTGATACACCATTTCTCTTAGGAGATGACATTACCAACCTATTCCCGGTATTAAAAGATTCTTGTGAGAGTAGATAAAAGACATTTGTAGATTGATAGAAGAAATTTGTTTTCCTTGAAGGATATTTTATTTACTAAATTGAAATGTTCAGGTAAACATTGTTTTTATGTTTACATGGACCTTATAATAGATATTGAGAGTAGGTAAGTAGCAATAAAGATATCTACAATTACTCACCACATTATTGTAATTGAAGGCTGCAGTACCCCCTTCGAAGTATTCTTCATTTAACTTATCTCCCATTGTCACTGGCCAATTAACACTAGCTTTTTACAGTTTGAATTAAATTAACACTCCTAAATATCAACATTTTTACCATTTTTATACTAATATATATAACATTTTAATGTAAAACAAGGACAAGCAGACAAGTCGACTTTTTCGAGCGTCCGATCTAACATTGCTTTATATTCACCACAGGACGCACAACACTTACTAATTTGTTATGGTTAAGTTTGAGTTCGTAATTGTATGTAATTTCATTAATTTTAAAGATTTTTTGGCAAAAATAATGTAAATCATTGGATATTGGAATTGACAATCACCTTGACACACAACAATACGTCAAACAACAAAAATCAGCCATTTTGAATTTAATTGTCTATGCTATTGCGACTGCCACCGGAAATGAGTATCTATGGTGTATATTTTATTTTTATCCCCCGAAGCAGGCAAAAGGCTGTTAGAACACGCAGTTACTCCCATTTTTCTTGTTCGTTTTTTGCTGCTGATTTTCATGACCGTTGTTGTATGACTGCAGTTTTGTAGAGGTTTTTTTTTTTTTTTTTTTTTTTTCGGTCTGAGACCGATATGGCCAATTTGGAATAGCCAGGGTCAAGTTTTAGAATATTTCAAGTTTCTTCAATATAGTTTTGGCGTCGTACATCTTGTACATCTTGCCAGTATCAAGTATTTTGCATGAAATTAGCCCGATCGGGCCTATAGTTCAAGTCAGGGGCTATGGTAAAGCGGTGGCAACTTTACTATAACCTTCAAGGATCTTCGGCGCGAACGACGGAAAGTTCATGTTTAACACTCAATTTTGTTTTCACTACACTTGTGCACATTCACGGAACTAAATTGAATAAGATTCCACCAAAATTACACAATTTAACCGAGTTTACAACATAGTTTAACGAAAATAAAATTGGAGCACAACATGTTGTCTCCGCTTTCCCGCCGAAAGTCCTTGTAGAGGTTGTAGTTGTAACTTTGTAACGGAAAAACGATAAATGGCAATTTGTAATTTTGTATCGTAAATTAGATAGAGGTTGAAAGCGGAAGTAAACAATCTCTTCTTTTTTATAGTTATCTTTGTTTTACTGTCAATGTCGTTGTCACAACGTTGTCCTATCATATTTCGTGTTTTTGTTTTCACGAAATCCACAGGAGTTTGCTTTGCTGGAGTTTTCAATGAATTTTTTGGTCTTTCCGTTGTGCCGTAGTAAATAAGTTAAATAACAAGTAATTCTATTAAAATCAGACAAGCAACGAAAAATAGGGATAGCAAAGCTTCTAATATTTGTATAGTTAGTGTGACTTGAGTCGCTGAATTTGTTCTACCATGCACAACAGCTACGAATCAGACAGCGAAGATGAATTGCCGGTTGGCTGGGAAGCGAAGACCACACAAGACGGGAACGTTTACTTTTTAAAGTATGTAGATACTAGGCGTTAGAAGCAAAGAGCGTTGGCTATCATTATTTTTTTTTAACACCTTGTTTGTTTATTACTGCAGCTCGTTTGGCAATAAAATCCAGTGGACTCATCCTACAACCGGCAAAAAGAAGATCATACCTAAAGAATTACCTTTTGGTTGGAGTAAAACTATTGACGATAATGGGAAAGACTTGTATGTGCACAAGGAAACCGGTACTAAAACTATGATTGATCCAAGATTAGCATTTGCTAAGGAAGAGAAGAAGCATATAAATGACTTTAGGCAAAGATTTGATGCTTCGTCTACGGCCTATCAGGTAAGATAGTAATTTTACCTTAATTTCATTAACTGCAACTAGGGTTGCCAGATGTCCGGCTTTTTACAGTCTTGTCCGGCCAAATAAATACAAGTCCGGCCTGTCCGGCTTTTGTTAGGCTTTTGATCAACCCCGTCAGTCAAGCGGACACGCATAAAGCTTCGTATAAAGTCAGGATAATTTACTTGTGTGGATCAATTAACGCGACAGATTTTGTAGATAGAGTGCCTACTACTTAGTATGTTATTCATAAAAGTAGGTACTTACATAGGTACCTACCGATGCTTTTATAAGTAAATGGGCCGCAATGTGGCTCGCGTTGTGTGCGGAAAATAGGATAGGAGAACAAAAACCAATGTGTCAGGCTTTCATGGCAAAATGTCCGGCTAAATATTTATCTGTGTCCGGCTTTTTAATTTTTGGGCCTGGCAACCCTAACTGCAACGGAAAAGTGTGGGCAATCTTACTTATATTGTAAAGGGAGAAAGTTTGTGTGTGTATTGTATATGTGAAACTCTGTATGTAGGCTGCTAGACCCTGGAATAACACGGGCTACTTATATCCCAATAAAATATATTATCATTGTTCATTCCTTATTCACACTGAGATTGGAATCAGCTGCCTTTAGTTTAGTATTTAGTACACTGAATATGTTTTTAGACCTACTTATAGTACCTACTTAATAAGTTCGGAATAAATGTATTTGTATTTATTTATAGTTGGTTAATAGAGAAATTATTCATTTGATTATTTCTGTATACAATCGTATACTAGCTGTTAATTCAAAATTTTAATTTTAACATTCCAGATACTCCACGGAGTGGATTTATCAGGAAAATATGCTTTAATAACGGGTTCCAATGCAGGCATAGGTTACGAGACAGCCAAATCGCTAGCAAGACACAATTGCAATGTTATATTTGCCAATCGTAACTTGGAATCTACTAAACAAGCTGTTCAAAATATTGCTAAGGAAACAAATGCTTGTAAAGACAACTTAAGTGTTGTCCATCTTGATTTGACCTCTCTAAGGAGTGTGAAAGAATGTGCTTTGGAAGTTAAGCTAAAGTTTAGGTAAAGTTCAACTTATTTAAAATTAAATTAAATAAAAATAAATTCTGTGAACATCATATTAAAGCCCCTAGCCTAGTGGAATCGGGATTTAATTTATTACATCTGTATGTATGTCTGGTGTAGGTTTGCCTCGGTGTTCTTTTTTAGGGTTCCGTACCCAAAGGGCAAAAACGGGACCCTATTACTGAGACTTTGCTGTCTGTCCGTCTGTCTGTCTGTCTGTCTGTCCGTCCGTCTGTCTGTCTGTCCGTCTGTCTGTCTGTCCATCTGTCACCAGGCTGTATCTCACGATCCATAATAGCTAGACGGTTGAAATTTTCACAGAAGATGTATTTCGGCTCCTTTTAAATATTTGTTATATTTTTAGTACCTATTTGTTGTTTCGGCTACCGAAATACATCTTCTGTGAAAATTTCAACCGTCTAGCTATTATGGATCGTGAGATACAGCCTTACAACAAATGTGTTTAAAAAACTACAAGGGAATTTTAGTACAATGTGAGGTCACTTCTGATTGGTCAGAGTCAAATCGAGTAGGTCATGGAATTCAAAATTGCTGCCCTGTCTGTCAAATATACCAGTCTGCCTTCACTTACTTAAGAGTTTCTAATAAGTTTCAGATTTTCTTTGCGCCAAAGGTTTTTTTTTGAGAGATGCGGTTGTTTGATGGGACTTGATTGGAGTAAGAATGGAAACCATTTTAGGGTTCCATACTCAATTGTGAGAATTGTTCTGTCAACGTCGAACCATTGACGTCGCGCCTAATGATCATAGTGGTACGGAACCCTTCGTGCGCGAGTCTCTCATTTGGCCGAGTTTTTTTATGCACGATAGTTCACCACTATGCCACCTGCTGGTCAGTAATGATATTATCTTAGATGTAGCACAGCTATCCACAAGAAGGAAGATGGCAGTAGACTTTAAGTAACTTACTTTTCTGAAAGAAAAAGATATTGTTGCAACAGGATCACTTTAATAGTGTAATAATTTCAAAATCCTCAGAAAGAATGCTTATTTTTAACACCATATTAAACTAAACCCATTTATTTCCAGCCATTTAGACATGTTGATACTAAACGCGGGAGTATTCGGTCTGCCTTACATGGAAACGGAGGATAATCTAGAGACAACATGCCAAGTGAATCACATCAGTCATATGTACCTGACTTTACTACTAGAGCCGCTGTTAAAGAGGGGGTCTCGAGTTGTGTTCGTTTCTTCAGAGTCACATAGGCAAGTTGGATGGTAAACAGACAATGTTACTTAATAGATAACCAATAGTTTTTACTAGTTGCGTCCCATAGATTGAATCGCTTATACTAAGATCCTGTGGGATTATAGGAATAAAATATATTATATAGCTTCGCCCCGCGGTTTTTCCCGCGTAAGTTCCGATCCCGTGGGAATATCGGGATCAAAAGCTATGTTACTCCTCAATATGTAGCTTTCTTTTGAAAGAAAGTAAAAAGTTTTTGAAATCGATCCAGTAGTTTTTGAGTTTATTCATTCCCATAGTACAAGCCTAGTGCTTAGTTTGGGGCTAGATTGCGCTGTGTGTAACGTCGTGCAATATTTATTTATTTTTATTTATTTATTTATTACAAAAATACAAATCTTTCCTATTTATAATATTAGTGTAGAAAAAGTATAGAAGTATAGATATTTCAATTACGCAAAAACGGCTGAACTGAATTGGTTATTTGGCACACATCATCATCATCTTAGCCTGTAGCCGAGCCAGCCTAGCCTCTGTCCATTGCTGAACATAGACGTCCTCCATACGATACGCTCCAAATTTGCGCAAATTCTGGACACACTTTAGGATATAAGAATTTACAAACTACCTCTCTCTTAAAAACGTGGAATAAGATCGGATTAGATTGATTACTTTTGGTTTCTGTTTGTGAACTTTGAAAGTTATTGTCACGGAAAAAGACAAAGCATGTTCTCACTAATCCGACCTTACTCCACGTTTAGTAATAAGAGGGTGCCTGAGTTTTAAAAATAACTTAATAGACGCGTTTAAAAAATTACTAATTAATCTTTTTCTTGTTCTTCTAATTCTTTTTCTTTCTTTCTTTCCCAAAGTGTGGGGTTTCACAATCATGATGGTTAACTTATTTGCTTTATTTATTTCAGGTTTGCAAGTTTAACAAATTTATTTGTGAATCAAAATCTTTCAATGACAAGAGATAGTTATTTTGCAATGATGGCGTACAATAATTCCAAGTTGTTCAATGTGATTACTGCAAAGGTATGTAACAGCACTGATAGGATACTCCTTTAAGAAGCATACAAATTTGCTAGAAAGTTGAAATTTTCACAGATGATGCAATTTTTATTTTGTCTCTATAACAACAAAATATATAATGCAGAATAAAATAGACGTTTAGTCCTCTTAATAAAATAAAACCATGTATAAATAAATTACAGGTATTAAGTGAAGAATGGGCGTCCAAAGGTATTTCCGTGAACTCCCTACATCCTGGGAATATGGTGTTCTCAAACCTAAGCAAATCATGGTGGCTTTATAGATTGCTGTTCTTCATCGTTAGACCATTTACGAAGTCAATGGTAAGAGATTCACTATTCACGGGTTCTATAGCGCGTTGGGCGAACCCGACTGCAATACAGAAGGTTACGGGTTCGATTCCCGTCGGGAACAAGTATTTATGGTGTATAAATAATATTTGTAGCTAGTCTGGGTCTCTATTTTTAATAAAATAAGCATCTAAGTAGTAAAGAATGTATTTTATCCGTTGTCTAGTCACCAAACACAAGCTTAGTAGCTAGCTTACCATGGCACTAGATGGCGCTGTGTAATGCACACAGTATTTATTTTATTATTAATTAATTCCCTTGAAAATATTTAAAAACATTTTTTTCAATTTATTCGCCTATAGCCTTATTAACAAATGTGGATTAAGGTCGGAATAGTGTGAACATGCGTTGTCTTTTTCCGTGACAAGAACTTACAAAGTTGACCAACAGAAGCAAAAAGTGGTAAATTATGTATTCCGACCTTATTCCACTTTTTTAATAAGGCTAGGCTTAATAAAGTCCAAAAATCTTTGTTTGTAAATCCCAATAAAAAACTGCTACTTATAGCTTTAGTAATCTTCGCAAAGAAAAAGTAAACAAATCTTTCCTCGTTATAATTAGTGTTGATGTAGATTAGTGTAAATGTAGATCAGGGGTTCCCTAACTTATTTGAGACGCGCCCCCTTGTGACCATAAAAAAATATCCGCGCCCCCCCTTCCTCCAGTCCAGATTATCAGGTAGGAATAAATATCAGTAATAGGATCCCGTTTTTACCTTTTGGGTACGAAACCCTAAAAAGGATTCGATTACAAAATAAATATTTAAAAAATGCATTTCAGACTGTTTAAATAAATACAGTCTGAAATGCATTGTTTCAGCGATCGCAGGTAGCTCGCGCCTCCCTGTGAAGGTCCCTGCGCCCCCCACTTAGGGAACCCCTGATGTAGATTGATACTTTATTCTATTTATCGTTACAGCAACAAGCTGCAGCAACAACAGTCTACGTTGCAACCGCCGAAGACCTAGACGGCGTGACCGGTCTATACTTCAACAACTGTTTCTACTGCGACGAGTCCGTCCTATCGAAGGACACGGAAATTATGGGCAAAGTGTTCGAGATCTCCTTGAAAATGATCAGAGACAGAATCGGGACGGACTATATTAAATATTATGTTGATAAATATATGAAAGACAGTTGAGATTGGAAGTACTGTTAGATGTAAGTATTATTTTTTTGTGTTTAAGCTGTGCTGTGACCACTGGTTTTACCTGGGTAAGTCCCGATCCTGTGGCAATACCGGGATAACAATGAAGCCTAACAAATAAACTTCTAAACATCTAACTTTCGCATTTATAATATTAGTGGGATTTAAAAGCGTTTATTTCCGTGCTAATGTGAACAGTCATAGGGTACGTTCTTAAGAGGAAAGTCTACCTATTTCTCCATACAAACGTAGTCGTCTGTTTCCTCCCTTGATAAAGACATTGGAGTAAATATCAAGGGAGGAAATATGTTTATGTCATAAAACCGTGGGTATAGGTGGTATCTGCCATGACCATGCCTATAAGTTTTTTTTTCATTTTCTAATAAGAATATATAAAAATTTAGAAAATAAATCAAAACGTAGAGGCATGGTCATGTGTTATAGGTTTTCTGACATAAACATATTTATATTTTGTATGGAGAAAAGAGTAATGTAAACTTTCCCCTTAAATGATTTACTTGCTGTATATTTATGTATTTAAATTATTAATTCTTATTTGATTTATTTTAACTCTAAGGACATTTCCCACTATATCATAGTGGACAAATGTATTTTGGATCGGACAGACATCGGATCGTTTTGTGAGCCGATTTTCGTGATGTCCATTTCAGAGTTATGTATGTAAATGTAATTGGTTTACCAGACTACTTATACTTAAAAACAAATAAAACCCATATTAATCAAGAACATATTTTTTAATTTTTGTATTAAAAAAATGCTATTAAATAAAAAAAAGCATATTTTATATTATTTAAAAGCTTTTCTATTAAATTTAATTTTATTAAATAAAATCTATTGAAATAGACTGCTTTTAATTACATTTTAAACTGCTTATAAGTACCTATACTTACAATTTAGACTAGAAAATAACAAAAAACAACTAGGTTAACTAATTGTACATAGTTTAAAGATGTGTGGTTTTCTTTGGCTTGTTCGCTGTGGGTTTGGCCTGAGATGTAGGCAGTAACAACGACATGCCACCGCATATTATGAGTAGACCTCCAAAACCGTAGAAGGTAGCTTCGCACATCGCATTTATTAGGATCCCGGCCACGTTAGTTCCGATTACGGAGCCGGTTCGACCTAACATCATTGATAGACTTACAGCCATGCCTCTGAAATTAAAGAAAAACTTTGGCAAAAAGAAAATCTGAAACTTTTATGAAACTCTTTGGTGAAGGCAGACTGGTATATTTGACAGACAGGGCGGCCATTTTGAATTCCACGACCTACTCGATTCCCTTGTAGTTTTTGAAACACGTTTGTTGTATGGGAGCCATTCTTAAATATTTGTTTTATTTTGTTTTTAGTATTTGTTGTTGTAGCGGCAACCGAAATACATCTTCTGTGAAAATTTCAACCGTCTAGCTATTACGGTTCATGAGATACAGCCTGGTGACAGACGGACGGACGGACGGACAGACAGACAGACAGACAGACAGACAGACAGCGAAGTCTCAGTAATAGGGTCCCGTTTTTACCCTTTGGGTACGGAACCCTAAAAATGCTTCATAGAGGTAGTTTTCATCAGGCCTCAAATTTTGAACTTTACTAATTAAACTTAACTAACTAAAATAATTACTAGCTCCGCGGTTTCACCCGCGTAAGTCCCGATCCTGCGGGAATAGCGGGATAAAAATAAAGTGTACCTATGTGTTATTTCAGGTCTCCAGCTATCTACTTACCGAGTTTCATGGTAATCGGTTCAGCGGTTTTTACGTGATTGAGTAACAAACACACACACATAATACTCACAAACTTTCAGCTTGATAATATGAGTAGGATAATAAAAGTAGAATAAAATAGGATACGATGTAGGTAAGGCATAGTATTTAAAAAAACACTATTACCAAACTATGAAATATTATTTTATTTGAGATTAAACTTAATTTCCGGTGTTAATAGCGGGAACACCACACTTCGCATAAACTTTTTTGTCATAATTTCATAAGGCATAACTCAATTGGCATAATTTCATAAGGCATAATATTCAGTTGTCATAATTTAAAATGGCATAATATTTTTTAGCATAATGGTTATATGGCATAATTACATTAAGCATAATAGTCAATTGGCATAATTCAATATGGCATAATATTGTTTTGCATAATGATCTTTTGGCATAATTACATTAGGCATAATAGTCTATTGACATAATTTAATATGGCATTATATATTTTTTAACATAATGGACTAATGGCAAAACTACATTTAATTGAAGTTCATGGCCTTATCATGATACAATTTTCTTACCTATACCTAAACGTTGGTATACCTAAGAGGAAAATAATAGGTGTAGGTTAGGTTAGGTTAGATATTGTGATTAAGCACACGCGAGCGAAGCGAGCGATTTCCTTTCGGTCACATCATTTTCCATACCAGAAAAGTATATTGTAATAAGGTAAGTTTTAATAATATATTTATGGTAAAAACTTTATGCCAAAAGAAGATTATGCGAAAAATGTTTAATCGAAAAGTAGAAGACCCACCAGGAATTGTGTACCTATCTGAATAATAACTAACTCAGTAGGATAGGTTTAGGTTAGGTTAGATGTTTTGATAATCGATCTAAAGCACAAACTGGTATTTCTGTAATTATTTGTGAATTGTGAAAAATTTACCCTCATTTAGTTTATAATAATGTTTTTCAATGCGCCTGAGTCTTTAATTCAAGCAAAGCTTTAGTTTGATAATTGTATTAGTTGTTGTGCTAGGAGTTTTCCTTTATGGGTTTTATGAACATTTAAATGAGTTTTGAATATTAGTATGTTATACTTACTTTTCGTATGTTATGCGTTTTGTAGGTTATGGTATTTGATGTTAGGCTTTTAGAATATTATGCGTTCTAATGTTATGCGTTTTGTAGGTTATGGTATTTGATGTTAGGCTTTTAGAATATTATGCGTTCTAATGTTATGCGTTTCGTATGTTATGCTTTGTGAGTATTAGGAATTATTTGTTTATGCCTTCTGTATGTTATGCCAATAGAAATTATGCCAAAAGAGTTTATGCTTTTTTAGTTTATGCCTTAAAAATATTATGCGTTTTGTAATTATGCCTTATATTTTCGGTCTTTTGTGTTTAGGACAAAAAAAGTTATGCGTTAAGGACGGTACCCGTTAATAGCGTTGTGTTTATTATATTTCGAATTTTTCCAATGCCCAACGTTTCGAGACAATTACAGATCCTTCTTCATCATAGAGCGAAAACAGAAGAAATATCAAAATTTTCTTTTTACGACAATTGGAACAGTTTGAAGACCTTGTAGGGAATACGTTGCCGTACCTACTACCCGTAAATAAAACAATTTCAAACCGTATTTGTACCACGAAAAGATTGCCAGAGCCGCATACCTTAAATTAGTCGGAAATATCTCAACAGCATACGCGTTTATGGGACCAATAGCCAACCCCATAATCGGCAAAGAGGACAGCAGTACCGCAAACAACAAATCTTGGGTTATAAAGTTGATCAGAATACAGAATGTTCCTATAAGCAGGAATATTGCAATCAGTAGGTTCTTCTTGCCGACAATCTTGACTGTACTGCTGACAGCGACGGCGATGAGTGCACAACTCAAGTTGGCTACTGTGTTGATTAGGAAAGTTGTTGAATCAATTGTGTCGAAGCATTCGGTTGTCGATGTTGTCTGAAATAATCAAATTTAAATTATACTTCGTCTCATAGGACTGGACTGGCCTCTATTAGAGACTATGGTACGTTTTTTTTAAATTTCAGACCATATTTTGACGTTTTCGTTCTTTGTATTTAATATTTTTTCTTCAGGAAGATGTGTCAAATCATAGTCTACAATTAAAAAGTAGTATAGAAGGAGAAAGGTCGCCTGATAGTGATCCATTTCAAACTCGTCTCTGACCGAGCTTCACCAGTTCCAAAGTCAAACTGTTCGGAAAATTACTCAAACATCTTTAAAAAATATGGTTTAAAATTCGAACCTCCGTCGTTGTTAGAATACCCACCATCTAGGTAATCTAAGACTTCTTCTACCCTTAAAATAACGAATCACTCCCTACGGTCGTGATTCAGTTGTAGAATCCTTCACTGGCTTGTGATTCATCTATGGCCCTCGCTTTAAATCCGTCCTTTATTCACAAGTTGCATAATATACTATTATTGTTGCTTTCAAGCACGGACTTTGACTTATATTAGTAAAGTATGAAATAATGAAATTAGTAGGTTTAGGTAGGTAACTACTCACTTCATTAAGTCTCTGCGCGATGACATCGCAAGCTGTCTGTCCGGCTCCAGATCCTGACAGGACTCTATTCAATATGTCAGGTACCCACATGTAGAGGCCGTTTAATCTGTAACACGTCGGTACATCAAATACTATTGTAATATCTTTCAACTATCAAACGAGCAATATCTTACAAGAGGAAGCTTTGGCGCTTTACCAACTTGTTTTTTGGGGTTTCGTAGACGCTGAGTTGCGGTGACGGTGACGGAGCGACATTGCCGTTCGTTTGGAGTTTTTTTAAATAATGGATTAAAAAAAAAATTTGGTAACCCCCGACGGAAAAAGAGAGGTGTTTTTGTGTCTGTTTCAGTTTCATGTGTCTGTCTGTGGGTCTGTCTGTCTGTGGCATCGTAGCTCACGAACGGATGAACCGATTTCAGTGTAGTTATTGACAATTTGCGATTGATTGATCGCCTCCAGGCACTGAAAAGAAACTATACAAGTACCTACGCTGGAATTGGTATACCATACAAAATGACATTAGATCTTTATGCCTATTTGATCTGCGCCATGTTGCGTTGTTTGGTCACCACTACTTTCAATAGAAAATTCGCGACAACAGCGCAACACGGCGCATATCAAATAGGCACAAAATTCAGTGCTCTATGACCTGTCCAGCGACTTGGACCATGGAGGTCAGTGCCTCCAGGGCACTTAAATCCCGATGTTTGGATGTTTGCCTGTCAATCAAAAACGGCTGAGTGACGGCGGCTGAAATTTAGCACACAGGTAGTTAATAATAATACTTGAAGTGTCCCGCGGTTACAACCGCGTAAGTCCCGATTCCGTGGGAATATCGGGATCAAAAGTAGTCCATGTTACTCCTCGGTAATGTAGCTTTCGATTGGTTTTTGAGAAAAAAAAATTGAAATCGGTCCAGTAGTTTCGAAAATTACCCCCAAAATACATAGGTACGTGTATGTTTACACGTTACCAACGTTACCTCTTTAAAACATTTGTATAGTTGAATTAACGTTTTTTTTCCGGTATTACACGAAAACGGAATCTACACGGGTAAAACCGCAGGCCGCGGCTAGTTCAGCATAAACTTGACTTACACTGCAAAAACACCAAAAAGTAAAAATCCGTTTAAGGCTATCCATTTCGCATACGGTGGCTTCAACAAAGGCACTGTCTGTACTTTCAAGGAAGTTAACAAACTGGTTTTTTGAACGTCAATTTGACTGTGGTATTTTAGTTGTTTTACCTGTAAACCAAGACATTACATTTTACTAGATGTATGTATAGGTATACGTCACTTAATTAAACAGACACATAAAACAGTTCCTTTTATTTCCTGATATATACCGCATTTCCCGTATAATATGATGCATTGAAAACGTCATTTACGTACAAAATTCCCTTTAAAGTAGGCACGTGATTTGTTAGTCATGCAAGCGAACAGCGTGTTCTAGGTTGTTTGTTTATTTTAAAATATCTTTATTAGCAATGAACTTAAGAAAACATTTGATTTAATAGTGTAAGTTAATCCTATTAAATCAACATAATATAATTTTATACGTTTTATGGCTTGCCTTCCTTTAAAACATCAAGATTAATATACTTACATACAAGGAATAACCATTAAATTGCATAACTTACGTATTACTTTAGTAGAAGCATACATTTTTATACATAAAAGATGATAGAAAAAGGCGCTCTAGGTAACCGTGTTACTTTAAAGACCGCGTCGTTAGTTACCCTCTGGTGAGATCATTTCGAAACCCTGATCAGTCAGTCAGTCAGTAATCATACTTCCTGACTCAGTCTGTAGGTATGTAGATGTATGTAAGTAAGTAAGTAAGAGAATACGCAAAAACTATTTTCCAATTGCTTTGTAACTTGGTATGCAGATAGCTGAAGATCTGGATAAACACACAGGCTACTTTTTACCCTAATATCCACACAGGATTAGGACTTGCGCGGGTGTAACCGCAGGGCACAGCTAGTGATAAGTAGTCTTTAAGGACTTACTGGATATTCTTCCGCCGAAGCCTTCTTATTCCCAACATAGATTCTCCTCAAGACATCCAATGCTTCGTCATGCTTCCCTTGAGACATTAGATACTTAGGACTTTCCGGGCCAAATGATAGCAAAACAGCGGCTATTACGAAGATGCTGGCGTAAATAATGGTTAGGAGCCGCCATGGTCTGAAGTCATAGAGCCCGAAGTCTATTCGGAAATCTAGTGGTAGGATGGCCCAGGCGAATACTGTAAAAACACGTATATTGTTGTTATAGCGGCAACAGAAATACATGATCTGTGAGAATTTCAAATGTCAAGCTATCACGGTTCATGAGATAATAGTAGTAATAATAGTCTTTGTAAAAAGATCCCTTTGTGTGCGGAACCCTAAAAACAAGGATTTCGTGGATTTATTGTAACGAAGTGTAAACCTTGGTTTAAGGTTAGATTATGCAAGGCTTCCGAGGGACAACAAATCTATATCTATAAAATGTTTTGCCCTACTGACTGCTTGATCTACGCACAGCCTAAACCGCTGATAGTAGAGAGCTGACATTTGGAGAGTGTTTTCTTTATATGATGAAGGCATCTGATAAGAAAGAGTTCTTCGAATTTCGAAAAACTTACGCTGTTGAAACCACGGGACACAGGTGGTATAAAGTAAAACGTTTTAAAAATCCCCCAGTAAACTTGTTTATTCAATTTAATACCTACATGGTTACCTGTTGGTCAATGATTTTACCATCAGAGTTTTAAAAAATAAACCAAGATTTACCCTTAGTTGTAGTTTTGTAATAATCGTGACTATTGGAACAATTAGGCATTTACTTATCTAGGTATCTAATCAAATATCATGTCTAGATATGGCCAAATGTATTCGAGCTACACCTAGATCTGCGATTAGGTACTTTACCAAATTTTCTTTATATTATTGTGTACCTATCTAGGTATATCTATAATGGCATTTTAAATTAGCGATCCGCTGGGGTTTAGCGTGTATTATTTTTATAAAACACTAGCTGGATCCCGCGATTTCACCCACGTAAGTTCCGATCCCGTGGGATTTTCGATAAACCCTTTCTTGTCGAATCGAATGCCTACATCATATGAAGAACTCACTCTCCAAGTTTCATATCTGTCAACTATCAGCGGTTTAGGCTGTGCGTTGATAGATCAATCAGTCAGTGAGTCACTCAGGACAAATCATTTTATAGATAGAGATACTTAAGTCAAAACTTTCAACGCATTTATTTCACAACCTCATCAAAATAATGGGTCCAGAAAAATCAATTAGTGACAAGTCTATAACAAAAGTAGGTAAAAAGTAAAAGCTAACCATCATACAAAACTATTTTATTTACTAAATTCTTTGTAAAAAAACACTTTTAGGTACTGCAGTTTTTCAGGGGCATTACTTTTGTACACCTTCCCTCCATGAAGAGATAACAAATTGGAGTAAAATTTAAATTATCGAATGATTAAAAGGCAAATCGCAAATCATCGAGGCAAATCGAAAGGTTTCCAATAAAAGTATGTAGGTAGATGTGTCAGTCAGTATTATTTGCATATCTTTGTACTTGGATAAGAATGGATATCTTCTGGAAGTTATACAATTAGGTAATATAATCTTATCTAACCCCACAAACATATTATCATAATTAAATGGTACCTAAACAATTGCTGAATCATACATTCCCATTGAAAATAACGCGAAGTAAATATTACTTTCAACAATAACATCATAAAGTTTAATATCTTATAAATACCTATCTACATCCCAGCGTACCGCCATTTTCCTTTGGATTTAACGGTTAGGCCGGCCGCAGTTTGGATACGTTCTCGTCAGGACACCACACTACGGATTTTCAAAAAATTGAAGATCCCTAGGTCGCCTTTGATGACACCCACGGGAAGCAATGGGGTGCAGGTGCCGGCATAAGTCGATTTTTCATAGAAGTCGCATGTAAATGTACTGCGCGAACTTCCCCCTTCCACGTCAGTACTTTTCACGGCCAAGCGTAACCATACTTACTAGGAACTAGCGCCGAACCGGTGATTTGAAGTGCATTTGTGACAGACAACGTAACATCCCGATATCTCTGAGGTAGTATCTCCCCGATGAACGTGTACGGAACAGCCGCAGGGCATGCTATACTGAAGCACGTAAACATTGGTGTCAATGCAATAAATTTTAATTAATTAATCATCATACTATTGATAAAAGTATCGCGACGTTTTTATCATCACTTATTTGCTGTACCTATTGATACGTTCACCTTATATTGAATGTAGGTTCGTACCTACATAGGTACTTTATGGACTCATTTGTTAATCGCTCACGTAAAAACTTCTGAGCCAATTGCGATGAAACTTGTTATCTTGATAGTCGGAGTCCAGGGTCCCAAGTCTGCTCTCTTAATCGTGTCTCAATAGAGTGTCGATGGAATAGTAACGGAAAATATGTCAAATAGACGTGTATTTGACATATTTGGTTGACAATGTGGTCAAATGTGTTTGAGATTGAGTAATTGTCATATGTGACGTGTATTTGTCACATTTGGTATACAATGTGTCAAATATGACAATTACTATTCTATCGACACTATTGGACCCATTATTGAGACACGATTGTCAGACCAAAATGACAGGGACCCTGGAATAATACACAAGCCCTTTTATTATCCTATTAATATTATAAAATGTGAAAGTTTGTGTGTCAGTACATACGTAAGTGAGTGAGTAGGTAATTACCTAGGTAAAAGAGTATAAGTACCTCTTTGTTATTTCTTCACGGAAAACTACCGGACCGATTACGATGAAACTTAGTATGCAGATAGTTGGAGATATTGATTAACACATATGATGCTTTTTATCCCAATATCCCCGCGGGGTCGGGACTTACGCGAGTGAAGCTAGTAAATAATAATATTTGTTTTGCTTACCATAATGAAGACATAAATTTACAAATAGTAAAGCTAATGAGTTCTGGCATAAATGCGGAGAGAGCGCTGAACGCTCCTGCAGCCAATGCACTGTAAATCACAATATTTGTGCGACCTTTCGTATCCACCAGATAACCCCAAGGAAACGATGTTAATACTATCCCTGAAAAAGATAAACAATATTGTTTTACTTTCATACGTCATTTTGTTCCGTAAAAGGGATTAGATTACTGAAAATATTGAGCCAACGACCAATACTTTTACGTTTGTATAGGGTTCGGTACCCAAAGGGTAAAAACGGGACCTTTTTTGTAAGACTTCACTGTCCGTCTGTCTGTCGCCAGGGTGACATGAACCGTGATAGCTAGACAGTTGACATTTTCACAGATGATGTTTTTCTGTTGCCACTATAACAACAAACACTAAAACAATAAATAATTAAGTTGAGGCTCTAAGTAAGAAAAATAAGTTTAATTTCAATCTAACATCGCGAAAACAGAAGAAAAATCTAATAATTAATCCGATTCGTCCGATTGCAATGTTTTAAATTGACTTAGATACTTTTACTATGTGTGTCCGCAACTAGCCCTATAACCGGGCATTTAAGCCGTAGGTTTCCTCACGATGTTTTCCTTTACCGTAAGAACGATGTTAATAGCGCACTTAATTTTTTCAAATACATTTGCGCGGTCGCCCAGGGTTCGAAACCACGACCTTCTGAATGAAAGTCGCGGTATCTATCGCTAGACCAACACCGCACTTTTTTTATTTTATATTAAAATAGACTTACCAATATATGGAATAGACGATATAAATCCTCTTGCAGAATCCGTCATGTTAAGGTCGCATACTGCAGAAGGTAGTATGAAAGAGTAGCCAACTGTTTCAACTATTGCAGCAATTAGAAACAGTGCTAGCACCAGGGAATACTTTATGTTGTACCATCCTATACCTGGGGGAAATTCAATCAAGTAAATTAATTAGGTAGGTAGTACAGAGAATGTAACGATTTTGTGGGTCAAGTTTAGGGCAAGACCTATATTTAAAATACATGTCGGATTTATCGAAAATTGTTGATAATTTTCTGACGAATGGTTTTCAATATTTCGTTCAAAACGATTGTAGCATTGAATTGAAGCAGGGATTTTAAGTTTAGATCTTGTTTGCCTCTTAACCATATGAGAATGGAATCCTGGAAAATATATGTCATTTCAAATCCTACCTAATTTGAGTCTTTTAATAGTTTCGAGAAATTTAAGAAAACCTTTTTCTCAGAAACCCGGGCACAATAGTTAGATTGTGTAATTCTGTTGGGCTTATTTTATCTGCTGCTTAAAAGTATATTAAGACTTCTACTAAGAAGTCTAAATTATTTACTTTAAGCTTAAATCATAGATTTAGGTATTTTTTGCTGTACCTACTTAGTACTAGTATGTACTACAAACTATGCCAGGTAGGTAATTAAAACAACAAATATCAAACAATACCTAATGTTAAAATTATCCCTTGTCAATAGAGATAATAAAAAAATAAACACGCTAATTAGAGGAATCATTGAGCAATGGGTTTAAACTATGAAAAAAGATAAGAAAGATGATAACCTGATTTAAATAATTTGTTTTTATCTCATGCAGCCTCTCAGGGTAAACTTAAGTACCTAGTACCTACCTACATACTTACGGCCGAGTACTGAAACACCACTAAAAAAATATACGCTAGTTAAATATTAAGCAGCTTCTAAATTCAAAATTAGAATGGAAATTATTAAGTTTAACAGCGGCTTATTTTGAGTAGCATTTCAGTTTATAATCGTTAGACCTAAGTTCGACGCATTTTGTCATAAAATATCACCTAGACAGTGAAATTCGTGTATTTTGACTCCGCCTATGTTCGCTTAGTATGACGTATTTTTGCTGTATTTTTGATTAGCCGTGATTTATTTACTTATTTATGCTATATATTATTTAAATTTAATTTAGGCAGAGAGTAACTAGTAAAACCATGAAGATGGCGTTATAATTATTAAGAATTATCTGACAGATAACATTACGTAGATACATTCGTTAATCTGACGTTTAACAACAATTAACATTTACATTGAAATTATACATTGAGAACCAGTTCAATTCTCAGAATTAATTACTATATTAATTTTTATTTTATTATTATTATTATATATATTTTTTCTGCCAAAAATTTTTACAATTAAAACACAGCACTACCCACCTAGCTCTAGGAATTAAAATATTTCTAAATCATAAGTTTTACCTTCAGGAGATCAAAAGGCCTTTGCTGCCTTTATATTTTGGCAATAGTTCGTTATTATCAATCAAAGAGGCAATTTGTAGCAATCTTTTTGAGTTCCTGAAGTTACTGTTATTCACTTTGAAACAAATCTTATAAAAAATAAAATAAATAAAATTACCTGCAACAGCTAGGGCATGGTCCAAATCAACCGGATCTTTTTCACTTTCAATAAATTCTGAAACCGTTGCCACACGATCCGCCATAATCACTGCACTACTGACATTAGAATTTGTAAATCGGTACCTAACCTAAGTTACTAAACCTACCCACTTACTTAACACAAACTTAATAATTTAGGTTCCTATGTACCCTAACCTGTTGGTACTTATATCTTTTTAAAATTAAATTATTTCGACACTGTTT
Source organism: Idaea biselata (assembly GCA_958496205.1). Lineage (NCBI taxonomy): Eukaryota > Metazoa > Arthropoda > Insecta > Lepidoptera > Geometridae > Idaea > Idaea biselata. The sequence goes on from OY292397.1 coordinate 4,199,659, forward strand.
GTAACTTAACACTTTATAAATAAAATTCGCTTATTGTTTTACATTTATTTGATCTAATATTTTGTATTTGTTTAACACAAGTTGTTAAAACAATCATCCAATCAATTTACGAATATCACGTCCTCTTTATCGCAACTCAGAGATCGGAATAAAATGTACAAAAACACGAATAAACTATATTATATCTACATAACAATACATAATATGACGTTATCAGCACAATAACATACTTTGCGTTAATTCAGACTAATGACTAATTCATCAGTAATTATTATTAATGCAAAAGTATCTCTGTCTGTTTTACTCGTTTTTACGCTACTCAATAAATTCTGTTTAATTTTGTATAGAGTTTGAACACGGATAAATTTTATTTTAAATACCGATCAGAGTGAAGCCGCGGTGTTCAGTAGTTGAAAATAAATAAATTTTAATAATTTTATGAAACTAAGTTAATAGTTTTACAGAAATCGTGACTTTACATTTACACGGAGGTATAAGGCAAACTCAAAGATATTTAAACATTTACGGCCGAATACTGAAACGCTACTGAGGGCTACTTAAATAATTTAGCAGCTGTTAAACTCAGACACTCCCATACTAATTTATGTCTCAGTACTGTGCACAGAACTATCCAGGTATTCGTTTATTAAGTCGTATGAGTAGTAAAACTTGTATGAGTTTTATATTTTTATTATTATCACGTGTATTAAATTATGTTTTGATCATTATACCAAAGACCTTTATGACAAAAGATGGTATTTTTTAAATTATGTTTTCTGTGTTGCGACTAAACATTACACACCTTTTAAGATTCCTTCTATTCTATGTGAATTTTATTCTTTTTCTTTCTTTCTTTCGTTTTCCGTACGTAGCCATATAATTATTGGGCCATTGTACGGCTTTTTTTTAAAGACGCGGGTTTCCTCGCGATGTTTTTCTTTACCGTAAGAGCGATGTTAATAGCGCGCATACTTTTTCTTGTAGAAACATACACTAGTCAGAATGAAAGTCGAGGTAGCCACCACTAAACCAACACCGCTCGCTCTTCGACCAGTTTAACAAGTGATAGATTATGTCCTATACCTTCAAGTTTCGTAGATGTTACCCGGTTTTATTTTGTATCGTCAAATATGACAATTACTATTCTATCGACACTCTAATGAGACACGATTGTGAGAGCAAACTTGGGACCCTGATCGGTCACATCACATGAATTGACTTGTCCGGTACAACTTATGTGACCGGTCCGGTCACATACACTCCGGGAAACAAAACGGGCAATTGTATAAAGCGCCGAAGCGCGAACTACTAGAAAAACTGTGGTAACACTTAGAACAAAGTTTTTAAAGACGCACTATCTATTACACTGGGATTGTAAATCTCGTAGAGCGACTTTATAAAAATCGATTTAAGTAAGTTGTTGCCTTCGTTACGGTCGGTTGCGTTCTGCAAGACAGTTCATCTTTTGTTCGTTCAGTGAATGGAGCATTTCTTCGGTTGCATGTTTACGGCAATTAAAATATGAACGTCATCATAACATTTAGGTACTTATTTACTTGAAGCTTTGTTCTTATAATTTTAATACAATTTTATTTGTGAGTATTTTTCGCTTGTACCTAAGTACGACATTTAGTTACTAGTTACAGTAATTGCTGAAACGCTACTCAAAATTTGAGAGCTACTTAAATTATTAAGCTCTTATTGAACTTTTTGACCACTATCATTTCGTTTTTTTTAAAACGATGCTAAGCTGACCTTTCGGGCAACATTTTTAACTTTGAGAGCCCATTAGGTACTAATTATTTACTTATTATTTTGGATTAGCAATGGCCTTCATTAGATTAAGGATACAACTGGGGCCGAAATAAAATAAAAAGTTTAAATGAAAACATGTACCTACCTACCAAAAAAAATTGTAGGGATAAAGAGGTAAAATTTCGGAAAATATTGAAAAATCACAAAATATTTAAAAAAAAATGTAAACAGCTAGGGTATTTTACTGCAATTTGTATTTTACAAATAGGTCCACCTACACGCCCACCGAGTTTGTCTAACCCTCTACCAAACAGCCCTGTACATAGGTACAGGGCTGTTTGGTAGAGGGTTAGACAAACTCAATAATGATTTGTTTACCGTAGTACTATAGAGTACTACGGTAAACAAATCATTATTGTTACAATACTTATAAGTATTGACAATTGCAACAGTAAGTTACCTATATTAACAATTAGTTTTCAACTCGAAATTGTATAGTACTAACTAAATTACCATAACAACAATACTATATTGTTTTTAATTATTTTATTTAGTCCCCCGGTTTCACCCGCGTAAGTTCCAATCTCGTGTGGGAATTTCGATAAATCCTTTCTTATCGGATGCCTATATAATATAAAGAATACACTCTTCAAAATTTCAGCCCTCGAAATACACCTATCTGCAGACGAAGTACTGCAAAGTGAACGGGAATTATTCGCTACCTCCAGTACAAAAAAAAATGTAAACCATTGATCTACCTATCTATAAATTCCGTCTAGTAGGTAGTTCCCAGTTCCCAATGTGATGCTACGTTCGATGCCACATTGGTCATTAACTTCATTTTCATTTGAAGGCCAACTTCGCTTAACTTGATCTATAATAATTGTTCGAGCATCACGCCTAACTCTGCCTGACTAAGTGTAATACCTAGCCCAGACACAAATGCTAATTTCGAATATTCCAAGAAAAATCTTGTCATCAATGTCACTGTCGATAAATTAACAACACGATCTATTAACCATGGATTTAATTGGAATCTAAATGTTAATTATAACATAAAAATTTAGAATACAATGGGGTGAGTTTAATAATGACGTAAACTTACCCAATTGTATTTTTAATTAAAATACTAAGGCTTGATTCGAGCAAACTAGAATAAGCAATAAATAACAATACTCCGCATATAAAAATTCCTTTAAAATTTACAAATTAAATCACACAACAAATAAAACAATCAAATACCTGGCTCATTACGGCCAAAAGTGCCCAATATGCTGGCGGCATTCCCCCGCTGAATGGCCAAAGACACATTCTGCGCCAAATATTCCCCAGACCGAGGGCCATAGCCCCTCTCTCTGAGGCGACGCCCAAGCTCAGTAACCAAACCCTTGGCGCCAGAACCCCACGACCCAGAAGTCTCAACGGCAAACGGAATAAAAACATACGCCGACTCCAGGCAAGCGTATTTGAGTCGCTTGGCCCGAGCTGCCGCTTCGGCACCCGCCCCTGCCACCCGCTGAGTTGCAGAAATGTAACAAGCGGCGAAAGTACTTACGCAAGCCGCATATTATATTTTCATTTGGTTACATTTACCGGGTCTTACGTATGATTCTGAAAAATGCGGGTAGTTCAGTTCACCTACCCCTAAAATAACGGTTAAATAGAAGACTTCCCTCGCCCGCCGCTGATCCAGTCTTGTCGCGACCAAGACTATTGTTACATAGTCAAAACTTCGATGTAAGAAAAAAAATTAATAATACGCGATTAAAACACGGTCAATGTAACTAAGTATGTTTAACAAATCATGTGAATTTTAAAAGTAAATCGTCAGTTTTGATTGAACACGTCGCGTCGAGAGTCTCTCGAACAAATGACGATTTAAATGTTAGTCAAGTCAAGCCTTAAGAGGACAGTCTCCATTCTCTTTCTCCATACAAACGTAGTCGACGTTTTCCTCCCTGGATAAAGACATTAGAGCAAATATGCAAATATGTTTATGCCAAAACCTATATCTGTCATGACTATGCATCTACCTTTTGATTTTTTATTTTTTATTTTTATTACAATCTAATTAGAAAATGAAATAAATCAAAAGGTAGATGCATAGTCATGCATGACAGAAATAGGTTTTATGGCATAAACATATTTGCTCTAATGTCTTTATCCAGGGAGGAAAACGTCGACTACGTTTGTATAGAGAAAGAGAATGAAGACTGTCCTCTTAATGAGGGAATTTTCCCGACCAAGGGTTCCATTATGCTTCGATAGATGTCAGCACTCACACCATTGTTGCCACATAATATGACAACTGACTTTCCTAGGACGTCATAATCTCAAGTTTTATCAGTAAAAAAAAATTGAGCTCACCGCCGCGCGCCGCCGCGCCGCGCCGCGCCGGCGCGTAGTGTACGGCGCGCCGTACCCTACTTTCCACTCTTCGCTGCCCGCTTTATACTACACATGATCCTGGGATATATTACTGGCAGAATGCCATAACTACACTACACCAAAATGTGAATTTTATTTTGTTTGCAAGAATCTCTTTCTTGGCTTAGACCTAAGCGCCATCTATCGAACGATTCGGAACTAGTTTATAAAATGTATAAAAGTCTCTCATTTAGTTAGTAAGATGAACTGCTTTGTTGTTCAATAAAGATAACTCGAGTTATACCTACCCGCGACAAAACTGTCAGTAATTGACCTTAATTTTTTTATGAACTAACTGACCTTGGTACCCTTTTATGAGGAACTAGCTGTTGCCCGCGTGGTATTCTACTAAAACTCAAAACAGTAGAAACACTAAAGTTATAAAGGCCGGCTGCGCTTCGGATACGTTTTCGTCCAAAATCATTCATGCGCTGTCTGTGTGGGCTTTATGTGCCTATTTGGAAGAATGGGATTGTTTGTACGTCTCCGTGCGGTGCGTTACTAATTTTTTTTATGACATGTATTTTGTTTTAGAGCCTCCATCGCTCCACAACAATATTGTTATATTTGTCGCAATATATCTACTGACCTGCTATGTCTCAAAGATAGTAAAATTATAATTATGAATTTATTAGTTAATTGCGAGTTAGGTATACGGTGGTTAATCTAATCTTTATTTATTTGTAGTGAGGTAAGCGTTTTTTTAGGTATACTTACTGTACATAATGTGAATGTACCTAATGCAGAATTTTAGGAGTTACCTACTATAAAAGGCTGAACTACCTACGTTTTTCGTATTTACATCGTTGTAGGTGAGCGTTTGCTCATTAATACACTAGGTGATAGATAATCGATGCAGTCTACGATGTAGACTGCACTCCCTTATAATATAAGTTGACTAGTATTACTACATTTGAATACCGAGTCACATAATTTCTAACATAAGCATTTCTAACATTGACGACCTCTGTGGCGCGTCGTGCGAGAGCGCGACTGCAGTGCAGAAGGTTGCGGGTTCGATTCCCGTTGGGTGCAAGTATTTATGCTTAAAAAATAAATATTTGTGTCTGGTCTGGGTGTCCCTCTATGTACCTATAATTGTATGTATTTACAAAAGAAAAATAAATATAAGTATTATATCCGTTGTCTAGTCACCGTAACACAAGCTTAGTCGCTTACCACGGGGCTAGATGGCGCTGTGTGTCGTTCACAGAATAAAAAAACAAAAAAAAAAAGGACGACTGGACTGATTGCGATAAAACTTGGTATGTAGGTATGACCTGGGACTTGGATTATAATATTATAAGTATTATAATATACGACGAGATTGAAGATCGTGAAATCACAGGAATCAGCACAGTTACAAGAATGCCTCTCCTCTGCTACAGCGGTGGCCATCTTGACTTATATAAATACTAGCTCACCCGGCGAACTTTGATCCACCTTAGAGGAAAAAAATCCTATGTCCGTCTCCTGATTCTAAGCTACCTCCCTACCAATTTTTAGCCAAATCGGTTCAGCCGTTCTTGAGTTATAAAAAGTGTAACTAACACGACTTTCTTTTATAGATAGATAGGAAGATAGATTAAGTTTATAAGATAAGATACTTCAAAAATCTTACCTCAACATCACGTTACATTTTCTTTACACACCCGCATTTTCGTTTAGAAAGCAAATTAGCTCTGATTGTTTTCTGTTGTAATATCAAACTATGAATGTCTTGTTTTAATCGCGTCAGACTTTCTTGCACAGGCACTAGTTCATTTTTGTATGTTCCATAAATGTCCTTCATATGAGCCCTAACAATGTCTTTGTTTATCGATTTTACGGCTCTCGTGGCATTCTTTACTGTACTGTTTATTTGTTCATTAATGATTTGATGTTGTCGTATATTTTGTTCTTTACCTTTAACACTGATCTTACTGCTTTTAGTTGGACTAGGAACGATTTTAGACAGATTTTCGTTATCTTTAATCTGAAATAATAAATATTGCTCAGTGCCTAATGGCACTTTTAAATAGAAGGGTTCTTTTAAATCACACTTTGCTATAATAACTGAGTCATTAGGATAGCGATTTGGTAGAGTTCTACTGTCAAAACTTTTAACAACTAATTGTTTGTTCTTATTCGTGTATGTGTGAAAACCTAAATCAATTTTAGTTTTAGTTTGTTCCCCAGGTTCTCTTCCCATTTTGTGACTGTCTCCACTTGTGGCTTTAATTGGTTTCTTCAAAGTGCCTTTAATTCTATCATTTTGAAAAATTTCTTCGATATTTGAGTGACCTGTCTTTTTGTTTAAATCTTCTTTAGTTTTTAAATCAGGCGTAGCATTTATTTGATGTTTTTTTATTTTTTCTTTACTTAGATTATCACTTCCCAGTTTATCAGGAGAAACATCTCTTCTATCAATAGTTAATTGTGAAATGCATATTTTAACTACATCATCTAAAGTTACCTCGTCATTTTCACTAATGAGTTTTAATCGTTTCCCATTTATATGTTCAAAATCGGAAACATATTCCCATTTTGTATCATCAATTCTATCAACTTCAACAAATTCATTTTTTTTTTCTAACATTTTTTGTAAGCCTTTTTGACTCTTTAAATCTGATAGAATATCTTCAAAACTTTTTGACACATTGTCGTTAATGTTATCTTGAACGCTTATATTTTGATTGGCACTGTTACCTTCTCCAACATTAGTATTTAATCTTGACAATAGACTTTCGGAATATGAACCTTTTTTATCTTTTATACTGCCAAAGTCTTTAGAAAACAGTGTACCAGTGTCAGTATCTTCAGTTTTGGTTAAGAACTTATTCCTATTACTCATTGTTTCTTCGGTTACATACTCCTGCTTGAATGAATGTTTATTCGAAAGAAAACCACTAAATTCGCTAGTTATACCTTCATATTCGTTTGCATCTGCATACTTGTAATCTGTCGTATTTGTTGATAATTGGTCATATTTTGTTTTGACATAGGTGTGGTTTTCTTTGGTTCTTTCATTAATCATTTCCCCATTGTCATTTTCAGACAATTGCTCCACCGAAGTATAGCCAATTGTTGTTTTATTGATATCATTTATATCTAGCAGTGAAGAAGGCAAAAGTGTTGGCACGACACCTGATGTAGCAGTTATAATGCCAGGTGGCATTAAACTCGGCGTTGATTCGTTTCCACTCGGAGTATCGTCTCTTGTGCCACTTTGTTTTGATTCTCGAGATTTATCGGTTTTATCCATCTCGTTTTTATCAAACATGAGATCGTGATTGTCATCATGAGACAAATTAAGTCCAAAAGAATTATCATCAATTGTTTTTTTAATGTTGTTTTTCGAGTCCGCTGAAAATATAGTCACAATACTAGTTGTCGCTGCTGCAGCACTGGATGGGACTGAACCTGCTTTGGGCTCACTGGTAGCATTGTCTCTCGTATCATCTTGTTTCATTGCTAAGGTACTATCAACTAGATGATTAGATAAATATTCCTGTATATCTAGATTCGTATGTAACACATTTGTTCCTTTATAATTGTCTTCGTTTAATGTATCTTGCTGTCGTGCAGTATTTGAATGTTCGGCGCTTTTTTCGTCTAGCGTATTGGAAATGGTCTTATTTCTATCATTATCATAAATTTTGGCTTTGCTTCGACTCATAAAATCGTTTCCCGTGTTATCTTGTTTTGATTTTAAAATACTGTCAACTTGATCATGAGGTAAATAATCCTGATTTTCTGAATCAGTGCGTAACATATTTTTTTTACTATATTTTTTTTTGATATCAGTATCAGTAATTTCATATTGCTGTTGTTCAGTATTTAAATATTCTGCATCGTTTCCGTCCGATTTATTGATAATGGTCTTATTTATTCCATTGTCACTGACCTTGAAATCTATATCGTCAGTAAAAGACGATTTTAATCCTGAAGGATCGTCAGGTGATGTTGCCTTTTTAAAATTTGAGTCTGCTAAAAGTGTTGCCACAATACCAGTTGTGGCAGTGGCGACACTAGCTGGTATAAAACCTGCATTGCCACTACTTGCAGGATTGTCAACCGTGTTATCTTGTTTTAATTCTGGACCAGTGCATAAAATAGGTTTTTCTTTATAATTTGTTTTGTCACCTGTATCTGTACCTTCATTCTGTGGTTCGGTATTTAAATATCCAGCTGCTCGTTTGTCAAGTTTGTTAGAAATGGTGTTATTAGTTTCTCGGTCACCAACCTCAAGATCCTTATTGGCTACTTCAGACGGCTTGACCAAAGCAGTATCGTCAGGTGTTGTTTTCATTTTTGTTTTGTCTGTTATAATTGTAGCCGCAACACCAGCTGTGGCTCCACTTGTTGGAATGAAGCCTGCAGTTCCGCCATTTGTAGCCTTATATGCTGCGTCATCTTGACTTGACTTTGCAATACTGTCAACTATGTCTTTAGATAAATATTGTTCTGTTGTCGGTTCAGTCCTTAATATATTTTTTCCTTTTTCATTGATTTTGTCATCCGTCTCGTCAGTTGACTTTGAAATACTGTCAACTAGGTCTTTAGATAAATATTGTTGTATTGCCGGTTCAGTGCGTAATATATTCGTTCCGTTTTCACTGATTTTGTCATCCATGTCGTCATGTTGTTGTGGTTCGGTATTTAAATAAATGGCTTTTCCTTTATCAGTTTTATTGGAAATTGTCTTTTTTATCTCTGTGTCCAGAACTTCGAAGTCTGTATTGTCGTTATCAAACGGCTTGACTCCCTCTGCATCATCAGGTGTTGTTTTACTTTTTGTTTTGTCTGCTAGAACTGTAGCCGCAATGCCAGCTGAGGCTTCTGTGACGTCGGCTGATATTAAACCTGCTTTAGCTCCACTCGTTACATCTTGTTTTGTTTCTAGATTACCATCAACTAGCTCATCAGATGAATATTCTTGTATTTTGGGTATAACCGCATTATCATCAGGTGTTGTTTTCTTTTTTGTTTTGTCTGCTACAACTGTAGCCGTAATACCAGCTGTGGTATCTGCGACACTGGCTGCAATTAAACCTGCTTTGGCTTCACTCGTTACTTCTTGCTTTGGTTCTAGAGTACCATCAACTAGATCATCTGATAAATATTCCTGAGTTTTAGGTCCAACCGCAGTATCATCAGGTGCTGTTTCCTTTTTCGTTTTGTCTGCTAGAACTGTAGCCGCAATACTAGCTGTGGTTGCTGCGACACCGGCTGAAATTAAACTTGCTTTAGTTTCACTCGTTACATCTTGTTTTGATTCTAGATTACCATCAACTAGCTCATTAGATGAATATTCCTGTGTTTTGGGTTCAACAGCATTATCATCAGGTGTTGCTTTCTTTTTTGTTGTATCTGCTAAAACTGTAGCCGCAATACCAGTTGTGGTTGCTGCGACACCGCCTGCAATTAAACCTGATTTGGCTCCATTCGTTACATCTTGCTTTGGTTCTAGAGTACCATCAACTAGATAATCAGATAAATATTCCTGTGTTTTAGGTCTAACCGCAGTATCATCAGCTGATGCTGTTTCCTTTTTCGTTTCGTCTGCTAGAACTGTAGCCGCAATACCAGCTGTGGCTGCTGTGACGTCGGCGGATGAACTTGCTTTGCCTCCACTTGTAGCATTGTCTCCCGTAACGTCTTGTTTCGATTCTAGAGTATTATCAACTTGTTCATCAGATGAATATTCCTGTGTTTTGGGTATAACCGCAGTATCATCAGGTGCTTTTTCCTTTTTTGTTGTGTCTGCTACAACTGTAGCCGCAATACTAGCTGTGGTTGCTGTGACACCGGCTGCAATTAAACCTGCTTTGGCTCCACTCATTACATCTTGTTTTAGTTCTAGAGTACCATCAACGAAATCATCAGATAAATATTCATGTGCTCTGGGTCCAACCGGAGTATCATCAGGCGTTGTTTCCTTTTTTATTTTATCTGCTAGAACTGTAGCCGCAATACCAGCTGTGGCTGCTGTGACGTCGGCTGATATTAAACCCAATTTGGCTCCACTTGTAGCATAGTCTACGGTAATATCTTGTTTCGATTCTAAAGTAACATCAACTAGATCATCAGATAAATATTCATGTGCTCTGGGTCCAACCGCAGTATGATCAGGTGTTGTTTTCTTTTTTGTTTTGTCTGCTAGAACTGTAGCCGCAATACCAGCTGTGGCTGCTACGATATCGGCTGAAATTAAACCTGCTTTGTCTCCACTCGTTACATATTGATTTGATTCTCGAGTACCATCAACTAGATCAGCAGATAAACATTCCTGTTTTATATATTCCTTTTCCAACGAAGCTCTTGTTTTCTTTGGTACAATATACAAGCTCCTATTATCTAATTCACTGGATTTTCTTATCTGTGAATTTGTTGAACTTTTCGGTTTGTTGTCAAAGATTTTTTCATCGCTGCTTTGAGATGGATATGTTATTATAGAATTTGAATAAATGGACCTTTGTAATGATCCACTTTGATATAAACTTATAACTGATCGATTTAACTCAGGTTCATCGTTCTTAACATTGCTTTTGTCTGTTTTTAACTTCTTAATCTTTTTAAACAATTTATTGCTAAATATAGATGCTGTCTTTTTTTTCTCTGGTGTACGTTTTATATTTGGGTGTTGCTTTGCGGGTTCGTAGGGATATTTATCTTCACCGAAAGGCGGATCAAGACAACCACCTGTAAATGCAAATTGTATTGATCAAAATCTGACCCGTATTAAATAATATGGATAGTTTTAAGTAATCAACCTGGTTTGCATCTTCCAAATATATCTTTTTTATTATGTGTATCATCTTCTACTTTTGATAAAAGAAACTCTCCTTTAAGAGGACTATCTGACTGACAAGATCCTGTTGAACTCGAAGTGCAAGGATGGTTACTGATATCTGTAACGAATTTTAGTAAGTATTTATTATTCTACAAGATGGGAACCCGAAACCCGTCGGGCTTCGGATAGTACCCCCGAAAACAATAAAAAATCTCTTTGAATCAATTCCCATAGAAACTTTCATCCCCAATTGAACACTCTTAGAAGTTGAATTTTGGAAAAAAAAATTAGAGATTCACTTACTACCCCATATCAATATCTATGTCAAATTTCAAGTTTGTAGGTCAAGCCGTCACGAAGTTGCATACAAACGTTTTTCCCCATTTTTACCCCCTTAGGGGTGGAATTTCCAAAAATCCGTTCTTAGTGCTCACTTTCAACCCCTAAAGAATCTATGTTCCAAATTTCAAGTCTCTACACCTAGCCGTTTAGCCTGTACGTTGTCCATCAGTCAGTCAGTTACACTTGCGTTTTATTAAGTACTAGCTGACCCGACAGACGTTGTCCTGTCGTTTAGTATAAAAAAATAAAATTCATGAAAATTGGTTTAGCATTTTTTCTTTCATAAGAACCTTCTCCTGACAATAGCAAACACAACAAAAAAAGAATTATCGAAATCGGTCCAGCCGTTCACGCGTGATGTCGTGACAACGGAAAAGTTTCATTTTTATATATAAGAAGAAGAAGAAGAAGAAAGATGATAGAGAGTTAATATATGTCGTTAGTTGTTATTTATAGTTATCTTTGTAACTTACTTGGTAAATTCAGTTTTTGTTCCCTTGATTTATCAAAATCAATGTCTTCCATAATTGCATTAAAAGACATGATTGTTTGGTCACTGCTCACAAGCCTAATTCGTTGTGGAACTTCATCTGACCCTTTTACTGGTGTTGATAATACTCCATGTTGCAGACCACCTTCATGTTTCTTTCTCACTTTTATTTTTATATTTAAGGGTGCAGTTTTAGAGGTACTACTTGGGACTACCTTTTGGGATTGGCCTGGGACTGCTAGTACTTGAAATGACAAGCTTCGAACTAATTTTTCTACTTCGGATTCATTGTCGGTCATTCTGAAAACCTACAGCGATTTCTAAAATGAACAAGAATAATAACAACCTCACCAACATATTATAAATTCAATAAATTCAATAAACGCTTATTTTGTTAAGACTTTTATTTACGCAAAAATTAACCATCAAATACAACTGTATAAACAACACGGTTAGATTTGGATTGTTTCTCTGCTATTCTAGCTGTATTTGCCTGATCGAATTCAATAGAAGCGACCAACTTATTTTTTAAAAGACCTAATGTCGCACATTTTGTTAATATGTCATTTAACATAAATCTGAGGGGTAATATTTCAGCTTCCATTTTCTTTACGAACTCTGCTACTCTTGCTTTTGGTCCTTCTGCGTTTGCGGTATAAAATGATGTTGTTACATTAAAGTTTTTTAAACCATTAACGTCCTCTAAGGCTAATGGTTTATGTGCAACAACATTATTATTCAGAACATGATCTTTTCCGAAAGCTTCGTACTCGGGAATGTGCATTTTTTCTGGTCCAAATATTCGATAAATCACAGAGTTTAGGGAAAAAACATCTATTGTCTCAGCAAATAAGTTATCATTTGTGTTTATTGAGCATATGGGTGTAACACTCAATTGGCGTTTTAATTTTTCTTTGCTTCTCAAAGCATCTACTGATAAGTCGTCTAGAGATTCGGTGATTTCGATCGCAATATCTTTACTAGACGGTTTCTTCTCAGTTTCATATACTAAATAAGTTTCATATTCTTGAGAATTTTCATATTCTAGAATCTCCTTTAAATGAGTTTCATATTCCAGAAAGGTGTCCTGAATTTTGTTTACTGCAAAAATACACTATTGTTATAAAAGTACATATTGGGTTGTTTATCTAGTCTTTACTTTAAAAGTTAAACTTACCGTTTCTATATTCGTGATTTTTACTATCCGCATTACATTCTTCTAAACTTTCTTCAATATTACCCAATGGCACACTTGGAGCCGTTACTCTATTTACAAATATGCAATTTTCGTCTTCTTCATTAGTTTCTTTTGATTTCATTTGATCTAAATTTATTGCGCTTTGAATAACTTCATCATTACGTGATTTCATACCACTTATTATAAATGTATCACTTATAATACTTTTCACATCACCGGAAGCATAATTAAAACTAGTTAGTGATGATGGTGGCAGTAAATCTACACAAGAGTGATACGCTTTACTCCAGTTTGAGATATTTATAACTGATTGACTTCTTTTCTTTTTTAGTATAATTTTATATATCATTGGAATTGTATATTCTATTCTGTCGCAATGTTTCCATTCTATTTTATCTATGTTTTGGACGCATGATACTTCTGGAACTATTTCTAGGCAACAATTTGAATTGTTGGGTAATATGTCTTTTATTAAAGGTGTAAATTTTAATCGAAGACTAGCGGTTTCCATTATAAAATAATGATACAAAAAATCTAAAAAAAAAGAAATTTACGACATTAAGTAAGGAGAAAAAGATTTCCAAAACACAACTCCCAACTGCAAAGAATAATAATCTAGTAGGTATACCTACATTGAGTAGGTAACCGTTCTAGTCATATCGCTAAATAGGCAATACAAGAAGTAGACCTATTGCAACATAGTCATAACGCTAAATAGACACTACATGAAGTAGACCTATAGCGACTTAGACTAAACGCACATTTTAAATGACAGTATGGCACAACGCGAAATTGACAGACTGCGTTTTAGGTACTTAGAGACTAAACGAAATATTCGCATAGAATTATTTTTCAAGTTCAATATCAATGTGCTGATGTCTCGTTAGGTCTTGGCACAACGCGAAATTAGCAGACTTCGTTTTAGGTACTACCGATTAAGAGAGCGCACTAAAAATAAATTTTAATTTGCCTACTTAACTTACAAACTAAATCCCAATTTGCCTGCTTCGGTTTAGAGTTAAAACGAGTTTAGTTATATGGCGAGTTAGGTCTAAAATTTAGACCTGACTCGCCAATAACTAAACTTACTTCGCTTTAGGGCTAATGCGCACTATGACTAAACCTTAATTTACCTACTTCGCTCATGAACTAATACGCAATAAGTCTATACATCAATATGCCCATTTCTCGTTAGGTCTAGGCACAACGCGAAATTGACAGACTGCGGTTTAGGTACTTAGAGACTAAACGGAATATTTCTTACGTAACTATTAAACCTATTTTTTTGTATTTAAGATTAACTCAAAAGAAATACATAATCTGTGAAAATGTCAACTGTCTAGCTATCACGGTTCATGAGATACAGCCTGGTAATAGTGGTAACAAACGGACGGACAGACAGCGAAGTCTCAGTCAGTAATAGGCCGGACCCTAATACTAAGACTTCACTTTCTTCTTTTTACCCTTTGGGTATGAAACTCTGAAGAAAAAAATTGAAAATTCGAACGTGCTGGAACGAATCTCGACTTAGTCGTATCGCTAAATGGGCACTATGAGAAGTAGACCTATTGCAACATATGATAGTCATATCGCTAAATAGGCAATACAAGAAGTAGACCTATAGCGACTTAGACTAAACGCACATTTTAAATGACAGTATGGCACAACGCGAAATTGACACACTGCGTTTTAGGTACTTAGAGACTAAACGTCACCTCTCGCCCTACTTTGTGTTTGATAAATTCCTCGATAATCTCTTATTAATTTGAATACAACAGTGTTCATCAACTTACCTGATAAATAGTACAAGATTCTTGACTTATTAACGCATAATTTTGAATAAAAATTGATTTAAAACAATAAAACTTAGTTAATTTTAACCATTGTTATTTTTTGTGTTCATTTGACAATAAAATGTCAGCTTGTGACATTGTGAAGGATTCAGTTATAAAAAAAGTGGTATTTTATTGCACTAAACCAAGGAGGTTAATAATGGTCGTCTTTCCTAACCACAGTTTACCTAGTAGTTGGTGCCTCGGCACTTGTTAGGAAAATACTTACTACTAGAGATGGGCCGACTAGGGTTTCTGCCGACTAGCAGACTAGCCGACTAGTCGGTTCCAAAATTGCCGACTAGTCGGCAATGCAGATCATTATAATTCCGAGATATTTGGGTTAATCATGATCACTCGGCGATTGTTCCTATTTTTGGATAAGTTTGCACTTCGAAAGCTGTAGCGAAACTTCGAAAAAATGGTTGAAATAAAAATAAAAGTTGGAAAAAAAATGGAGCTGAGGCATAATTATGACATTTTAGATGTTTAGATGATGTATGTAAGCTATGACGTGTTTTGTTTACGATTTTCTGACTACCCATCTTCTAAACTGTACTACTAATTTAATAAATTTTAGTTTTATTGTATAATTGTTAGTTGCCGACTAGTCGGCATAATTTGCCGACTAGTCGGCTTTCCCGACTAGTCGGCGACTAGTCGTCCCATCTCTACTTACTACATAATATACTAGAATTCTACATAACAAGGAATAGGAGATATGCATCATCAAAATCCTTCCTGTGACGGGGTTCAATTAAAACACGTGTCCCTCGATGAAAAATATCTATAAATTTAAAATAATACCTAAGTACCTACCTAGCGCGTCGGAGGAGGGCCGACTGCAATGCTGGAGGTTGCGGGTTCGATTCCCGCCGGGTGCAAGTATAAGTACCTACCTACTTCAAAAACATTAGCGAAACCTTGCAAAATTGACAAAAAATAAATTTACCCGTAGGTACCTCGAAAAAAATTAAACAGAGCTAAGGCATAGTTGAGACACTTTAGTTTTAGAATAGGTGCCCTGGGGAGTCGTCCAAAATTTCATTTTAACATCATTGCAATTATTGCAATCAATACACTGAAAATATTTATAAAAGAAAGTCGTGTTAGTTACACTATTTATGACTCAAGAACGGCTAAACTGATTTGGCTGAAAATCGGTAAGGAGGTAGCTTAGAACCAGGAGAAGGAAATACTTACTTAGGACTTTAAAAAAAAATCTTCTAAGGGAGAACAAAGTTCGCCGGGTCAACTAGTAAATAATAGAAGCAAATAAAAAACGCTGTTGTAAAACGATTTTACACTTTATATTTTTTTTTATTCAAACTCTCGCTACTTACAATACCATCAATTTCATTCATTTTTACAAATTCGTTACCTATTATCATTTACGATATGCGAACAAATTTTATTGCTCCTAATCTTAATTTTATATAAATTTAAACGTATAAAACTAATTGGTAAACTAGAAGACATATTATGTAGTACTTAAGGGGAAAGGATATCTACTCTTTTCTCCATACAAAGTTTACAAACGTAGTCGACTGTTTCCTCCCTGGATAAAGACATTAGGGTAAAATATGTTTTTGCCATAAAACCTATATCAGTGACGGCCATGTCCTTACGTTTTGATTTTATTTAATTTATATTCTAATTTTTCCAAATTTTATTTCTATTTGAATTAGGAAATGAAAAAAACCAACGTAAGGGCATGGTCATGACAGATATAGGTTTTATGGCATAAACATTTTGCTCTAATGTCTTAATCCAGGGAGGAAACAGTCGACTATGTTTGTATGGAGAACGAGTAAGTATCCTTTCCTCTTAAAAGTTTTTACTGTATGTTTGCCGCAACTAGCCCTATAACTGGGCCGTACTGCGTGACTTTAAAAGCCCTGAATTTCCTCACGATGTTTTCTTTCACCGTAAGAGCGATGTTAATAGCGCACATATTTTTATGTTAAAGGAAAACACACTGGTGCGTGGTCGGTTTCGAACCGACGACCTTCGGAATGAAAGTCGGGGTATCTACCACTAGACCAACACCGCTCATAGGTGGTACGTACATAATTTAAAAATTTGATTTAATACATACTTAGATTAAAAACAAAAAAGCTATTTTTGAGATTTCGTTAATTAAGGTAATCTGAATCAGCGCTATACGCAATCGTCGCTAAGTCGTAATACGTTTTCAGATTTTTACGCTTTTTTTTTTGTGAAATTATAGCTGGGGACTGGGGACGTACCTATTTTATAACTAAGTAGCAAAATTACCAACAATTAATTTGCTGAAAGATCTTCGACATAAATTTAAAAACCTTAATCATAAACGTGGGGTCGGAGTAGTAAGAACATGCTTTGTCTTTTTCCGTGGCAAGAACTATCAAAGTTGACAGACAGAAACAAAAAGTGGTAAAGTTACTCCGACCTTACTCCACGTTTATTAATAAGGCTTTAAGATTTTGAGAAGATTTAATTACACAATACACGACCTGACGGCCCCAATCAGTCAGTTCAGCGTTTATCTGTGAACATGGGAACTATAAAGACATCGAAACGTCTCAGGTTTTATAAAAAAAGTGACTAAGTAACTGTTACTACAGTAGAAATTATTTACGATGGAAAGTGCTTACAAAACTAAACCTTAGTTTCCTAAAAGTTACCTAACGATACCTAAAGTTACCTAAAGATATCTAAGTCTAAGTATATAAACAGACTAGATATTTGAGATCATACGAAAGCCTAGATTATTAAAGTCCTAATTAGATAACTAATTATTACTTAATTACATAGTGTACTTCTTTGTTCGTTCCTTTTTTACATGTAAAATCTTATATTACATGCTGCAATTTACAAGTAAGTAATGCTAATTATTTACAATTTATAAGGTTAAGCATAAAGTGGAATGTTTTCAGTACCCCTACCACGAGTTGATGTGTAAACGTGTAGTGTAACGTTAACAGTTTGACTTTGTGCACAGCGCGCCCGCTCCGCATCAGTCTCGATTTCGAAACGATATGTTGAGTTGCGGGCATGCCCAAACTATCAATTCACGGTAGGAGCACAGAACCAATACTCTTGCTTAATACTTGCGCAATACTCAAAGAAGATAAACTGGAATGTTGAACATTAATAATAATAAAAACTCGTCATAGTACTACACTATAAAAAGTAAAATTGTTGCACACTGTCTGGGAGAGATATTGTATAAAATATTTTCCTATTGAATTCAGAAGAAAATTGTAAACACATGTAATGGATAGCCCATTACATGTGTTTACAATTTTCTTAGGAACTAAAACAGTCATATTGGGCAAAATGGATCTGAATTGGGAAGAATTATGTCTCTGTTACTCAAACCACGATAAAACGAGATTATAAGTATAACATTTTTCTCGACCGGTTAAATTTTTTTCGTGCTTGCTATGCTACCACTGCTGGAAAGGGAATCACTTCATAAGTGTCTATTATATTGAAATTAAACTCATTTTTTGATATTTGATAAGATGGTAGTTTCGATGTAACTTTTGAATACAATAGAATCATAAATAATATCTCAGTCAATCCTGAAGAAGAGACTTGTAAAGGTCTCGAAACGTTGAGCACTGAAACAATGGTAAAGGTAGTAAACACCACGCGATAAAAATTGATAAATGAGTTTAATTTCAATCCACAAAAAACTATGTCGTTTATATTTTAGCGTTACAGAATATGCCTGCAATGTCACAGAACAGCAGTGCGCAACAATTTATAATTGTAAAAAAATAAAATTGTATTATTTTATTATACAATAGTCTATTCATACGAATACTTCTGCAATAATACGTTTTTGCCACCTAATTAACTTTATACTTACAATCTTACAAGATATCTTGACAATGCGGCAATGTAATAATATCTATTTAAAATAAATAAATAAGTTTTCTTTTATTTATTTTAATCTGTATATTGCAGAAATGTCCCGCCTATGTCCTTCGCTTTTCTAAATACAAACCTAGCCTATTCAAATTTGTAACTTCCATCGTGCTCTGTTTTACCATTAGTTTTTTAATGGCAAACACTTTCCGTGTGTATTGCACATTTTATTGACAAATAATAAAGAACTCATTTTACAATTATGGATGTAGCTCTAGGTAGGTACTATTAAATAAAGAGAATAGATTTTGTGTTTGTTTTTAGGGTTTCGTACTTCAAAAGGTAAAAAAGGAACCCTTATAAGATCTTGTCCGTCCGTCTGTCTGTATGTTTTTGAATAGAACTTAGTTTGATGAGACATTACAGCTTGGAAAGGAACTTAATGGGACATAAGATAATTTTTAAAACGTTTTTCTTCTAATTTAGGATTTTATCGCTATTTCACTATTTTCTATTTAAGAGACTTTATTTTAATAAAATGTGAAATACACACTAGAACTTAACAAACTATCAAATCTTTTTTCGACGCTTTCTGGATGCTGGTTTCGCGTCTGACACGAAAGAATAAATTTTATCTGTTATATGTTACATTATTTTACACCTATGGAACCTTTATATTAGGATAGACTTAACCATGAACGTTAGGCATATCAACTTATGGCTGGCTTAATGAGGGTTCTTCCCACAACGCAACTTATGAGGTATAACGAGCTAAACTTAAAATGCTGTCGGGTTCATCAAAAATTGTTGATTATTTCATGACGGAATGTTATTGAATTTTTTTGTGTATGGAATATAGCTAACATTGTTTTCTAAATTTTGGTATAGTTTCAAGACAAAAACGTCTTATTGTTTCAAAGTCTATCCACTTTTTAGACAAAAACAATGACTGTTTTAGCTAAAATGTGGACACCCTTTGACATATTTTCTGGAAACTGCACTAAAATGTAGGAACCAATGTCACCTAACAATCCATACATTCCGTAATGAAATAATCAACAATTTTAGATAAACCCGACATACATTTTGTGTTTAGCTCGTATATATCCCTTTACTGGTAAAACAACCTTTTATGCCTCCTATGAAATAGGCTACCCGTTAAGATAGCTATATAATACATATAATAATATACTTTATAAATATGGGTAGGTATTGTACAATACCTACATACAGTACATACATACATACGTTTTTATACTACAAAGGATTGGTTTACAATTAGCTGCAACCAGCGGTTTCACCCGCATAAGTCCCGATTCCGTGGGCATATCGGAATAAAAGAACCCTATGTATTATTCCAGGTCTCCAGTAATTAACATACCGAGTTTCACCGCAATCACCGGTTTTTGCATTAAGTAGCAACAAACACATACCTACACACAAACTTTCATCTTTATAATATTAGTAGGTTGTAAAGAGTTTTAAAGTTATTGGGATGAGCGTCGAAAAAATATTTTTACATCTATACAACTTACCAGCTACCCTTTTGCCTTTCTAAGTACATACAAATATTACTATCATACCACATGACATTTTCATCGGATTTATCATTTAAACTTGGACAAAAAACAAATACATTTTGAACTAAAGTTGAATATAAGTATGGATAAATATTGATTATTTTATACACGGAATTGTATTCCTTGAAAATTGTTATGCTTTTAGCTACAAATTTACTTAAAAATAATTAAATTAATTTTAGTAACTGTGTTCTCCGTTCGTCCAATAATGAAGAATGTATCGCTCGATAGATGGCACCGGGATACAAAAAATGGACTTATTTCATTGCATAATTTTATATTTAAACAGACAAACATTGACTTTCAGTATGCGGTGCAAACTAGAGATGTTTTTACGTAACAAATGTTAAACAACGCACCATTAAACCTAAGGATAACCCTTAAGCTCTAAAAGCTATTTTTGATAGGGTCTTATCAGTTTCAAAAAAAAATACATTGATTAAATCTTAAATTAAATTGATTTATCGGTCATTTTATGAACATCAAGAAAGTTTCAAATGTTGCCATGGTGCTGACATCTATAGAGCAAAATGGAACTGGTTGTTTTTTTATTTTTGCTCATTATTCTGGTATGGTGGGTGGGACGTAATTTTGACGGCGAAATAAGATTGGAGTTCGATATGGATACATATCGTGCGATGTAAACTTCTTAAGATTTTCGGTAGATTTCCAAGAACAAAAATGTATGTATAAGAAAAATAACTTAAATTTGAATACTAATGACTAGACGAGTTATTCGAAATACAAAATGACTAGATTTCACTCATCCTTTTTTTATTAATTATTTACACATTTAATATTTCTTAATATTATGTAAAGCGATAGTTTATTGGATTCTAATAAACTTTTCTAGATTTTTTTTATTTAATCTCCTTAGGTAACTGCTTATTTATTAAATTTACAGACTTATTCTAAAGAAGACTAGATTTTATGACTGTAAGTTTTAAATAAGGAATAAATAAAATAATAATAAGTAGGTAAGTACAGTCAAGCAACGAAAGAGTTGAGTTGAGTTATAAAATTGACAATTCATCAGAATTAATTATAGTTTAATGTCTTGCAACTCAAGAAAAACTTTAGTCTTTTCAATGCAAAACATATAAATTGCGAAAAATAGTAATTTGGCAGTCTCCGGTAATTATCAACTTTTGTTACCATATGTACATAGTCTTTACTCATCATAACTTTAACTTATGCCTTAATTATTACCTAGTACTTACGATTGCAAGATAAGTATTTACAGATTATGATACTTGATTTTCACAAACCGCACTTATTAAGTACACTTACTTGCTAGTATAAAGATCTGTGTTATGGAATTGTGATATTACTAACAGAGCCCCGCAGTTTCACTAGCTTAAGTCTCGATCCCGTAGGAATATAGCGCTAAATAGATTGTGTTGTTCCAGGTCTCTAGCTATCAACATACCGAGTTTTATTGCAATCGGTTCGGCTCGGTTCGGTTTTTGCCTGACATAGCTACAAACACACTCACAAACTCATAACTTATAATTAGTAGCAATATTAGTACTTAGGATTGAAATATTGCTGTAGGCAGTTCATGTTTTTAGACCTAGATCATGTAGATTTAGTTTTGTTCGATGATTTCAATTACTTAAGTAATCTAAAACTGTATCTAAAAAGTATAAATTAGTTGAAATTCTTTATAATAATTACAAAAACGTCAATTTCTATCACCAAAAACTGCGTCGGGCGGTTTACAAATTTCAAATTCAAGTTATTTATCAAAATGGTTGGCTTCGTTACTGCTTCTTTTGTAAAATTTTGGCCATTTCATACGCATCAGATTCAGATATCAAACAAACAAATATAATTATAATTTTTACTAATAAAAACCAACCTTATCAAATTTTAAATCACATCACACTTTAAATTTATTTAACGTTTAAGTTCAGAATTTCAGCATGATAGTATCATCCTGGTAAACGCCCTTGCCGCAGTCATTTTGAAATGCACCGAGGGGCGTGGCCGCGGCTCAGGTACACAGACCAGAGTTATCAACTAGAGATCTCGCAAGGACATCAGCTGCTGCAATATCACTGACTTTACCTTCAAAATGTCCTCTTACATGGAACATGAACTCTGCTTTTCCCGTGAACTCTTGTCTACACATGAGGCAGAGGTGGTGAGCGTGCGTTTGTTGCCGCTCCGGTGCGTAGTGCGTGTGGTTCGCTCCGTGCGTGAAGTACGTCCCGCCGGCTTCGTTCACTACGGTTGCGGTTGAGACGGATGCGGTCGCTATGTGACCGTTCAGGATTTGTTGGTTTTGGTTGTGGTGGTGCAGGAGTTGGAGTTTTTCATGGTTTGATAGATGGACTTTTTCTTGTTGCTGGAAATAATATGATACATTTAGCGTGGAATAGTTTTCAGGACGTCCTAAGACTTCTAATTTGGCTAACGACTGCAGAAATAATAACAGGGACCAAATGCTTAACGTGTCTTTAAGGCAAGCATGTTACATCGTCGACTTCATTGTCGCATCCTATCAAGTGAGATGAGGTCAAATGCTAGCCTATCCAATTTAAAAAAAATGTCTGCGCTAAGAGTTTCTTAACCCGCAAGACCATTCAAGATCGCCAGGTGCAGCTAGGCCAACGAGGGATACAGCAAGTGATGAGCAGAAAGGTAAAGATACCTGATGCTGCTGCTGCTGCTGCATCTTGTCCTGCAGCAGCTTGGTGTCGGGCAGGTGGCTCTTGGCGTGCGCGCTCCACTCGTCGCGCGTCGCAAACAGCCGGCCGCACAGCTCGCACGACCACGACACCACCATGCCGGCCGTCGCCGCCGCCACCGCCGCGGCAGACGCCGTCGCCGCGCTACTGTGCACTAGGTTCGTGTTCTGGAACGTACGAAGAGGAACTTGTGTGTATGGTAGTGCAACACAAGTGAGCTAGCGTATGGAGACCCGATCGGTCTCTAACTGATCCTGGGAGTGGTCTGACGAACCGGACAGTACAGCTGCCCCTCCATTTACACCCAAATGTTGTTTATAGTTGGATACGACATATAGGTATAGTTGTTGCAGGAGTTGTTGCATTCAGATGCTTGAACGTTTTTTTTTTTACTTTTTAATGTAGGTACTTGTGTATAGGCGAGTCAATATTGTAGTCAACATTATTATTGGGTACTTAATTTTATTTAATTGTATCAATAAAGTTAACTACAATTACTTTCGTAAAACAAGTAAAGCAGAAACAGAAACATCTACAAAATAAAATTCTAAATAGGTACCTACTAAGGTTATTTTATTACAGATTAAAATTAACAAAATATTTTCATATACAGACAAACAGACATTTCTGTATCTGAAACAAACAACGCATAGCTCAAGAGACACACTTAAAATAAGAAATAAATTAAAACTACTAGGTGCCTATAAATTGTACTATTCACAATAAAATTAATTTTACGTAATTATTTTACAAACATGCCACGACAAATAAGACTCATCGGAGACGCCCAACATCAGCACTATTTTTATAACACAAAATGGACTAGAATTCTGTTATTCTGCTTTTTTTACATACGATAGATGAGCGTTTGACCACTATTTCACCTGACGATAAGTGATGATATGGTCTATGATGTAGCACCCACATCTGAATCATAGGAAGACAGCAGTGGAACAAGAACAAGGAACCGTACCCCTACCATGAGTTGGTACGTAAATACTTGCACTGTAACATGAACAGTTTCAGTAAGTCTGCAACGCAAAATATCAGGTCGCGCGGCCGCCAATTTGCGACCGGTGCTGCAGGGAACAGTCGGAACAGGCGCGCTGTACACAAAGTCAAACTGTTAACGTTACGTATTACGTATAAACTCATAGTAGGGGTTCCAACCCCTCATCCATAGTGGCAGCACCGGTCTACGTAATATTCATAATTTCAGCTGTAAGAAGTCCACTGATGGACATAAGCCTCCCTCATAGATCTCCAGATGCTGCGGTCGGTGCTTCGGTACGTAATATTACTTCACAATTAAATTCTAGAAAATTCTCTAAGAACCATGCGTTGATTGTAATCGTTGATTTACCGTGAAAGTGTGTCCAGGTACCTGGCACACTTGAATAGGTTGCTGGTGGTGCTGCTGTTGCTGAACTGCTGCGATCTCCGCCTGGCTCGGCTTCGTGTCCTCTTGCTTCGTTAGCTGAGGTTTTACGTCATCTAGTTTTAGGGCTGTAACAATGGAGACGAAGAAACGTCAGCACCAAATAGGCTGAGGTCGTTAATATGAGTGTTTAGGGGCTAGGCTGTGGACTAGATTTCATCAACTATAAGCCAAGATATGAGAAGATTTACAATAAGAAGCTTTATTACAAGATAGCTGTGCCCGCGACTTCGTCAGCGTTTTTCGGACTACCTACCCATCGCTGAGCAAAAGTTTACACTTGAACGGACGACCAGGGAAGTCTGTTGCTGAACAGAAGAGAATCATAGCAGAGTCTATTTAAGTGTAGATTTTGCACAGCGCAGCGGTAGGTAACGTGTTGCATGCTTATACGCATTACTTATAATAAGAAGTAGCCTTTATCGAAAATTCAAAAAAATCAAAACCCGACTTCGAATTAAGGACAAAACAATAAAAATAAGCTCTCCAACATACAGTGCAACTGACTTTCTGTTATGTAAGCTGAAGTTGGGTAGCTTAACTAAATGATATCTTTTTTTTACGTGGGTACTGCACCTTATGCACTGTCAGGCCACTCTCGTTGGGCTCCCTACCATAGGTTTACCCGACAACGGCGGCCTTTCCAAGCCTCATCTCTACCTCTGCCCGATAGACAATCCCTCTCCGTTTCCCCTCCCTCAGCACGGTCACGCCACCGTCTCGAGGTCCCCAAAGCCGGTGATAAAGCCCCCCCTCCCTCACCGAGTTCACCACCAGAGGCTGAGGTGATTTTTTATAGTGGTTATCTTCCATGCGGCCCCTTTCTTGCGGAAAGGACCCCCGAGCCCGCTGACGCGGGATTACGGATTAGAAGCCAGGCAAGCCCGGTTTCCCACCTCGTGCGCCTCTTAGCTTTCAGCTACTGAGTCCCCTCACAACGGCAAGGTGGACGAACATCTGGAGGGTAAAACGTAACGTCGTGTCCGGGACTCGTGACTCGAACGCGCAGCCGTCGAATCGGAAGCCATCACTCGGCTCGGTAGGCCACCGTTCCTTAAAAAGGGAATGCGCCGGTCTGTGATTCGAACGCGGAACCCTCGAATCGGAATCCACAGCTGCCATCTTGCCACGTAAACTACATGCAATCAGCATCTACTCAGTAAAACTGCCCCATTACAGCTATATTTTTTAAATCCTTTTTAATGAATTTTCGACAGCCACTAAAAATGATCAAAATTGTAACCGTAACTTTAATCACTGAAGAATTTTTGAGAAGGTGGTCCATCAATTTATACCTTGTTCTTAATAAGCCGATTCTATTGATGGAAGTCCAAAAATTAGTAATTTACAGCATTGCGGGATGCTATTCTGCTCATCATTCCGAAGGTTCTCATCAGATCTTCACCAACAATTTATGGGACCAACTTGGGACTCTCACTTTCCAAATAAAAAAAGAATGATCGAAATCGGACTTTATATGCCGGAGTACGGTTTGAACATATTCACATACAAACAATATGCGGGTAGAATTGAGCAGATCCTCTTTTTTTTAAAGTCGGTTAAAAACAACCATTATAAAGAATTTCCGTATGTCCGAAGGATCCGGATATATAGAGAGACAAAGGTATACGGTATTTTAGGAATTTCCTGAAAAAAAACTGGATATCCGGTTTTTTTTATTTTCGACCGGATATCCGGTTAGTCATGTATTGATTCCACACAACATACTTCTTCAATACAACATTCAAACTAACTAAGTAAAAGCAGAAAAATCACTTTATCCGGATAACCGGACAAAATATCCGGATAAAAAATAGCCTATATGTTAATCGGGATCTAAAGCTATCTGCATACCAAATTTGGTTAAAATCGGATAAGCCGTTTCTGAGATTAGCGGGCACAAAGGCACACACAAACAGACAAACAGATAAACAGACAAACAGACAAACAGACAAACAGACAACCAGAAAAACAGAAAAATAGGTTCTACTGCGTTCATAGATACCCATACAATTTATATTTTTTTTATATCTTCCAAAAACAGACACCGCTGAGTTACGATTTTATTATATGTATAGATTATGAGTTTATTGTATCGACTCATGATCCATGATATTCCATAAACTGTGCATTTTAGGGCACTAATGCCTCTAGTACTTTCTGATTGATGGGTGAGCGCCTCAACCCGCCTAGGGTGGAGATTTTCTTAATTAACTGTCAGTTCTTTGGGAATCCCAATCGTTGGGAACTTTCTGTATCTGATCGTGCAGAAAGTTTCTAACAGATTGCTAAGAAATTGTGAATATAATTTCCCAACCGATTGTGTGACGCGATCAGTGCGTTTTAACTTTGCTACTGGAAATAACTTCTCGAATGTAATGTACCTAACAATGGTCAATTTAACACACTAGTTAGTTTCATAATGTTACTATTGCAGCAATTTGTCGTTGGTTTGTAGATTTTTAACTGTTTTTTTTATTGCTTCTTATTGCTACATCTGCTATATCTGCTTAGTATACGTTTACCGACTTACGCTTAGTGTGGTACTTACGTGGTATTGCAATCGTTCTTTTACCTAAAGGCGCTATGTTCGACGGCGTTATATGCTTCAGTTTGTTCATGTGAAGTACGAGCTTATCTCTTCTAGCGAACGCTTTGTTGCACACTTCACACACGTACGGTTTCTCGCCTGGAAACATTAGTTAGGATGGTTGAGGCCATTTGTGATCTGCATTTTTTTAAATATAGGTAATGAAAAGGTTATTATTTAAATATAGTTACTATATCACGAGAGGCGCGGTGCGTGTTGCCTACAAAAAAGACATGTGTTAAGCTATGGATGTTTTAGTGCCCATGGCCTACTTAAAACTTTGTACCACCAATTTATGTACCCTTATTCGCAATAAATGAATTATGATTATGATTATTATGAAAAAACTGCTTATTAAGCCACCATAAGATGTGGAAAGCTTACCTACATAATAGATCATTAAGTAACTATAATTAATTATATATTTAAACTCTTCTAGCTAAGTTCCTATTCAGAAAGTTACTTATCTAACTACTTGTTTCTTACCCGTGTGTATACGCATGTGTATCGTAAGTTTGTCTTTGCGAGCAAGTCCTTTGCCACAAACAGTGCATTCAAATGCTTTACTCCCTGAAATAGAATGTTTTTTACAGTTGTAGATGCTGGTGAAATCATAGGCATATTGATATAATTGACTGGAGCAAATGCAACAATCGAATCGTTTGTTCTCCTTCGCGTTTCCGTATGAGTAGAAAGGTATATTTTGATAAAAAAATTATGTCAAAAAAAATATGAGGGCACAGGATAAGAAAGGTCTTTGGATGGCATCGCGATCCAGCGTGGCAATGCTAGGTATCTTTAAGAGAACCTTTGCATCTGCATGGGCACCTAATCTACAATTAAACTATCTCTGACATGCATCAGCCCTGTTAACTTTTTTTCGGAAACTTTGTTTGTTTATCGGAAGTGTTGTTTGGGTACATCCTCACCTTCGTTAGTAGAACTAGTAGCTTTAATAGCAGGATGTTTTCTAACAGCCGTTCCTTGCAACGCCTTCAG
Organism: Idaea biselata; assembly: GCA_958496205.1. NCBI lineage: Eukaryota > Metazoa > Arthropoda > Insecta > Lepidoptera > Geometridae > Idaea > Idaea biselata. Next base: position 4,227,636 of record OY292397.1, read on the forward strand.
TCTGGTCCCAGGATGCATGGAGCCCCCTTCAGCGTAGGGCTCCGTGAACGGGATCAGGTTAGGGCGCGGTATGTTGGTCACTTCTGGTGACCTGTCCCAACAATAATAGGTATACGATTCTTAATTAACATGTCAGTGAATAAGAAAATCATAATAGTTGGTCAAAACAAAAAGATAAATTAAATTGATACCCTCTGGGACTGGCCCTCGGGGAATGGAGCCCTTGGGGATGAACCCTAATTATTTACTTTAGCTAAAAGCCGGTTAAGCTAGCTTAGTTGCAGAGTTGATCTAACTACTGGTAGATATGACAGTTGTAGTTTGTATCTACAATCAAGTAGAGTGCGCTGTCTACTAGGCTATGCCTTTACGATAATTACCTACTTATTTCGCCAAAGGCAATATAATCCGAAATGGTAGTGAGTGAGTGAGCTAAAGAAAACAAAAAACAAGCTGGCTTTCGCATTTATAATAAAAAAAGATTCGAAGGGCATTGAGCACATCATTGCTCATCCACATCCTGAGTTTTTTATTAAACCATACTGTGGCTTCTAAAGTTTCAAGATTTATTTATTGACAACACTTAGAAAGACTAGTTTTTTGTAGAAAAAAAAAACAGCCGTTTCTTACCTGTCTGACCAGTTCTGACCAGAATTTTGGAAACCAGTTTTTAAAAAAATTTGTCCTTCAGGTGTAGGAAATTGAGTTTAAAAAAAGCCAACAAAATCCTGTTCTCTGCATTCGAATTTGCTACCCCTGAATCGTCATTCCAATTCTATATCTCCATCTCAATTCTCAACTCACCAGTTACCAAGACTCTGCAGCACCCTCACTCCTCCCTCAAAGCCCATGCCGACATCATCAGGTACCGTGAAGGTGGAATCAGGGCCGCCGGTACTGGAGCTCACTTGAGGCACCTTGATGGGCGAGTTTATGGTGGCGTAGTGGTGCTGAGTCGAGCTGACGGTCGGTGGGGAAGGGTGGCCGGGGTGAGCGTTGCTGTTCTGCTGCTGTTTTAAGAGAAATATATTTTTTGTATTATGGATTTCCTGGCAATAAGTAAGCATGTATAGGTAGTTACTACAATTCCATAGGTTCAGCCACAGTTTACCTAGTAGTTGGCGCCTCGGCGATGGTTCAGCTAACCAAAGTACATACTTTTTCATACATTTTTCGATTGTTAATGTTTTGTGATATTGTATAAGTAGTTTATTTTAAGCATAATTAGTTAAGAAAGAGCGGGTCTACCTGGCACAGGTATTTTTATATACCTAAAAGGTAGTCCTTACTCCTTACCTCAGACATGAACGATGAACGTGAACGACAATATTTTAGATGAAATAAACTATTATTTATTATTTATTTATTATTATTATTATACTTTATTTTTTTAACAATAGAAGACATTTTACTCACTTGCATTTCCTGATGGTGTCGATTGGCATTGTTATTGGCGTTACTTTGTTGCTGGTGTTGTTGCTGCTGTTGCTGCTGCTGTTGTTGTTGTTGTTGCTGCTGTTGCTGTTGCTGCTGCTGTTGTTGTTGCTGTTGCTGCTGTTGTTGTTGTTGCTGCTGCTGCTGCTGTTGTTGTTGTTGTTGCTGCTGCTGCTGCTGTTGTTGTTGCTTCAGAATAGAAGTAATTTCAGTATTTTCTTTATGTTTATTTCTTATAATAATGTCTAAATCGATATTTCTCAAACATAGTGAGAGTAGACCTATACCTGAGCTTTCAGATAATTATCGCGTTGAATTTAACTTATTCGTTTCGAGCTTTAAGTCCACGTGTCTGAGGATAGCTAGGTATTTTTTTAAAAGTAGTAATTAAGTAAAAAGTAGTAAAATAGATTCTTAAATTTCCATCAACATTAAAAAAAGACACTTACATTTACTAACACTTGCTGCTGTTGCTGCTGTTGTTGCTGCACCTGCTGTTGCTGTTGTTGCTGCTGCTGTTGTTGCTGTTGTTGTTGTTGCTGCTGCTGTTGTTGTTGTTGCTCACGTCTCGCAGCAGCCGCTGCTTGAGCCATGTGTTGTTGAACCGCGACGTGAGCTTCCAAATACGCAGTCTTTTGCGCTTCCGTCATCTTATCCATATTCACGGTGCCATCCTGACAAAATAAAACGATAAAAATACAGTAGGTACCTAGCCGTGGTAAACAATGGTGTAGCTGTTACAAGCCTAGGCTGTTAGTTGAATTGCGGCATAGATATTTTTACGTAAGTCTCGTGAAAATTATGGTATAGGATTATCGAAGATAGTGAATTTCATTTGAGTATTTAACCCAAAATCCATTACGTTGCTTTGTTATCCTGGTCCATTTATTTAGAGATCATGGCTGGTAGGTTAAAAGAATATGTGCAAAGGTGGTCCAAATCTATTCTTTAAGTTGAAAATGAATTCAATGCGAAATACTAAAAAATATCTTCAAAAAGTACAAGTAGATTCTAATTCTCATTCTTATTTAAGGACTTCAACCGGTCTCCAAAACGGTCTTATTAGAAAATATTTATGATTTCGTTGAGTTTACATCGAAATTATGCCGGGGCGCCTTCATTGAGTGTCTTTGATGCGGCTAGGGCTAGGGAGGGCCGTATTAGGGGGCCACCCCCGCAGTGCATTCACCCCGCGGAAAGTGAGACCGAGTACGACCCCCGTCTCAGCAACTTTCATTCCATAACATGTTGGAGTCGGAACCACCATAGTTAATTGTCCAAAAGTGTACGGTGGGTTCGATGAACTTGCCGTCTCAGGGAAACAGGGCTATTGTGATTTCACGCGTAGATTGAGGTTCAATGAACTCAGAGGGAAGATATCAAGATACCTTCCGTGGTTCGTGGAGGTGGACTTAATGTTAATTTTGTTTAGACCGACTCAAAGATATTCACTTCGGTAGCTTATTCTCTTTAGACTGACTGGGATAACATGCGCTACAAGGGGATCCTTTTGAGTCTTAACTGCACTTTAGTGAGACTTAGTAGGTAGTACCTACCTATTATAGGATAGGTATATAGTTGTAGGTAGGTCTTTAACATAATTGTTACCCCATTTTACCAAGTACCTAGTTCACGCGCCTCGGTATTCTAAATTCTTCTGCAATGTTGTTACCAACAAATACCTAATACAAGTACAGATAGGTAGGTAGGTACTGTATTACCACAGTTTACCTAATAGTACGTATTACGTACCTAGATAGGTAATTGCACCTACCGCCCTTTGGAAAACTTTTAATGAATGCGTCCTATAAAAAGAAGGGTCAGGGGTCGTGCAGTTCTTAACCTTAGACTTATTTTTCATTTACTTAAAACAATTTAAAAATAAATAAATAAACTCACTGAGCTTTTTTGATGTATTAGCAAGCTATGTAGGTATTTGAACCATGAACGATAATTGCATGTAGGGCCTAATCAGTCCTGCAAGAACTGCACGAATTATTTAGAGTTGAGAAGACACTAACATTTACTAACACTCAAAGTATGTACGTGTATTATTCTTTATATATGATCTGAGATATTTATTTAATTTGTTTTATACACAAGTAACTATTGAATGATTCGTACGTGATCTTATTAATTGTTGCTAAGTAGGTACTTACCTGCCTCAATTTACTATTTGATCTAGAATAGGTACCTATCTTTTTGTAATATTTAAAGATGCCTATTTCTTAAAAAAAAATCAATCACTATCACAAAAGCTACTTGTGTTGCACAATTATTTACACGTAAGTTATAGGCATTAATATCAAGTGAATCGATTTCTACATCGCATTGTTTGAAAGAACGGATGTCCCCTCAGAGAAACGTGTAAGGAAATGAGTTGGGGTCAGAAACCTCAGGGGGCCTTATCAACTCGTGCACTGATTAAAAACAAACTTTTAATGCTAAATGGAGGGTTTGCATACGAAGGGAGAGGGCTAGCTAACATAGGCATGCGTATCTTGGAATGAATTAACTACTTATTTAAAAAAAAATGACTTTACTAGTAGCATAGATTCTAGTAGGTAGGTAAAAATTTATAAGAGAAAACACGTTTTATTTTTTAACCCACAGAAACTTATATCTGGTTACATTAAAAAGAACAACCCCTTGGAAAATTAAATAAAATGCCTATTAAAAAAAACTAACAAAATTATTATACTTATGTATAAATTGTGTCAACAATTTTTAACAACATTTACAAAAACAACACTTATTTGTTTGCAAAAGACATAAGGGTCCGATTTCCGGCTAGGGTAATAAAACTAAAATCTACAAACACCATTTTAGATTTATCAAAATCGGGGCCTTACTCCTTTCAGCCTTTACCGCTGTATCTTATATTTTGGGGAATCTCCCTGAATTTACCTGTAAATATGAGTCAAAGAAAAGCGGACAAACTTATAAATAGAAACCGATCGATAGGAAGGTAGGTTAATAGGCATAGTACACTAGTCATTATTTCTCAGAAAAGGAAACAAGCTCGCGAACTTTATTAACAAATCAGACAGTTACGCCCAAGGCAGTTGTATACAATGTAAGTACGAACGTACACATTCATATCAATCGATATTTCTCAGAAAAGATACTCGTAGTACGACGAACATTATTGTAGCTGTGACTTAGTGTAGGTAACTATGTCTCTTATAGAGAGACCAGTCCACAGTTCTGTGGCACCTACCTACCTATTGTGTTCGGCCCACGCTGACTTTTTGGGGAGCGGTGGGAATATATAATTTCTCATAGAGAACTTATAGCTTATTCATGTACACACGATAGATGAGCGTTTGAGTACTATCTCACCTGATGGAAATTGATGATATATGGTCTAAGATGGAACACGCTCATTTGGAAGATGGAAGACGGCAGTGGAACAAGATCTAACCCGTCTTCCTCATTGACTGCACCGGCCAACGTATCGGAACACGGACGAGTTCGCTTGGCGCTACGACTTATACCGGTAGGTGGTATCGTGGTCGAAGCGTCCCACCTTTTGGCCGCCTTTAACGACGGACGCAGAGGAGACAGTAGTCATATTCTTTTAGACCCGGGCTACAGGACCCAAAAAAGCTTTTTACATATTTTATAGATATATAGGTAAGTCTACGTACGATGAGCGATTAAGTATTTTTCTAGGTTATTGATAGGTATATATCTTAGGCTAACAAAATACATATTAACCCTAAATCTGTTTTTTTGTTAGCCCGCTAATTTATCATACGTACTGTAGCGCAAGAGCCTCCTCCCTCAATAGCTTAGGCAGTATGAGACGCCAAAAAGAAAAACTTCGTGAGGAAACCGCCATGTCCTAGGACTCACTACCACGGTCCGAAAGCATTCCAAATCTGGATTTGGTTCTGGATCTTGGTATACAAGCTTAATTAACAGTTCATCTCCATCCTAAGGTTGTCTGGAAGAAATCGCTTTTAGCGATATGGTTGCCCATTTGTGCAACGTTCTATTTCTGAGCTTTTTGTGTTCCTATATCTACTTAATGTATTGTAATGTATGTACCTTGAGTTGTGCAAATACAGCGTTTATATATCTATCTATCTTTGAGTGAATGTTTATTCTAGTAATCATGCTCATAGTCGTTTCACATCAGGGAAAATGAGTAAAAAAAGTTATGTAGGTATTCTTGATTAGAACAAACTATTCTAAATTTGCTGGTAATTGAAGTAATTTACAAACAAATATTATACCTAATATACCGTTAGTTACTTTTCGAAATTAATACACAAAAGTTGACGGCTTATTCGAAAATACATTACAAAATATATAAAATCGTATCTTACTCCAAAGTCCCATAGCTGATCATATAAGGTATCCATTAACATGATAACGTCACTCAACACTTTTTTTTTTTCTAAAATATCCATACGAATCTACCCATTGTTCAATCTAAAAGTACTAGGCGCACATATCAAGCGGGAGGTAGAGAGTAAAACTCAAGGGCACGACTTGAGGCGGGCACCCTCTGGCGGTACTATGCATTAAGTGGTAAGTGCAAGTTACGGAGGGCCCAAGTCGACTCCATCGATCGATTTTTTTCCGAACATTTTCCACCTGTCTACCGGAAAAGTGAGAGGGGCTATTCTTGCGAAAGAGCGAAAAGAATTTTTGATTTTGTGTAATGTCAAGGGATCATGTTACGGAGTAGGTACCCGCGACCCTTATCTTTAAAAGTAAAAAATCTTTACTTAGGTTTAAATAAATTGAATTAGTTAGTTCATAATTTCGCCGAAGGTCCTATTTTATTTTTCTGTTTTCTATCTAGGTATTTATAATTTTCGTATACTTATTTACAAACTAGCTAGAACATTGCTCGCTAAATAAAATTATAATTAAATAATAACACATTTTGTTAGCATTTATATTGTAGGTATTGTACATACAACAGTTAGTCGTTATAGTGCTTTACAACTGGGAACTGACAGTATGAAACAGTAGGTAATAAAAATAAAGAATGGGCTACTTTAACTGAATGCGTATAAAAAATGTCGTGTCTGCTTTTGACCGTTAAAAAGATCCCCTGTTTGGAATTCACCCTGGAGTATACCATCACGTTAAGGTGGACTTTTAACTAGGCTATACTTTAACTGAATGCGTATACATACACAATTTCGTGTCTGGCTAGGCTGTTGACTGTTAAAGATTTCCCTTGTCTGAAGTCAACCCTGGGTATACCATCAGGTCATGCTTATTACAAGAATGCATTGTCATTCAAATCAAAAGTGTATACAAAATTTCAGCTCAATCGGTTGAAGATAATCTGCTTCAAAATTGAGAGGCAAGATTCCAACCGAACAAACATAGTTCCAATATTGCCAGTTAAAATAAATTATAACTCTACTATAAGTCTTGGTAATTTTCATACAAAAGTGAAAAGTTCTATTTTCTAGAACGAAGCTTGCGGATTGGAGTGGTGTCATAGAAATCACGTTACAAAACGCAGTATATTATGTAGCAAAATGCGGTGAATGTTGAGATTCTAATACACTTGTTATATTCCTAAAATTTTAAATAAAACTTTTTTTATTTTATTCATTTTTAAAATTCCTGTTTGCTTAGGAACTTCGTTTAAGACAGCGCGTGCGCACCACACAAATGTGCAAATGACAGAAGTGAGGAAGGCGCAAGCTGAAATCAAGCGCTGTGTAGAAAAAGTTTTTTTTTAGTTTTTTAAAGTTAGTTTTAGGAAAAATAACATGGCAATAAATATCTATTTATTTATTTCAGTATGCTTAGAGATTTTATACTAGTCGAAGATAGATAAATCAAATTAATTCTAAAGTACACGCGTTATATGGGCGTTATCACCTTTTTCAAAAGAAGCTATCTATGAACGAAATTGCGAAGCGTATCGGTCGTTTTGTATGAAGATTTTATACTGTTATTTGTCTATACTGCGGTTTAGTTGTAGTTCGTGTTCAGAACTTCTTGAACAAATAAACTCGACACTGTGTACGACAGTTCAATTTCCTTCGAGATTAAAACTTGAGAAAAGGAATTTGAAACTACGCTTTGAAAAGAGAGTGTAATTAAATATCGTCTTTAGACTTTATCGTGAACATACTTTTCCAAACAAATTAAAGTCGCGGATTCAAATCCAGTCAGAGTGTAATATTTTTGCTAGATTTTTAAGGTAAACTAGCTGCGTCCCGCGGTTTCACTCGCGTAAGTCCCATTCCCGCGGCAATGTCGGAATAAAGAGAAGCCTGATTCGGTTCAGTTGTTTTTGGGTGAAAGAGTTACAAAGTCACATACACATATACATACATACTTGCAAACTTTCGCATTTATAATATAATAACTAGCTGACCCTGCAAACGTTGTTTTGCCTTATAAATTATAGATAGTAGCCGATCCTCAGACCTACTGAATACGTAATGCTTGACCAATTTTTATAAAATTTCATAAAAATTGGTCAAGCCGTTTCGGAAGAGTATGGTAACTAACACTGTGACATGGAAATTTTATATATTAGAAGATATAATAATATAGTAGGATTTTGTATGAACTCATCCCGTAAATAAAAAGAACCACCAGTGGCATATGGTCTTCGTAGCACAGTTGGTAGCACCGTAGCAGTGCTACGCTAAAGCGAGCGAAGGACAAGTGTTCATAATATGTCACCGGAAACATAGGATTAGAGGAAATGCGTCTTTCAAAAGGTTATTAATTCGTAAGCAAAACTCTTCACCCAATAATTCTTTCCTACAATAATTTTATTAAGCTAAAAGTTTATGAGTATGTATGTGTGTGTGTTTGTTACTCAATCATGTAAAAACCGCTGAACAGATTACCATGAAACTCGATATATAGATAGCTGGGGACCTGGAATAACACATAGGCTACTTTTTATCCCGATATTCCCGAGAGATCGGGACTTACGCAGGTAAAACCACGGGTCGCAGCTAGTAACATATTATAGTACCTAATCGATTTCAATAGTTAATAAATGATAGAACTCGCTCGAATTGTCCGAAATCGTATGAAATTGCTTCAATGAGCGAGACCGGGTTTTCCTTGGAAACGTAATGGATTTGTAACGGTGTTGAAGTGGTGTAGGTAGGTACGGGAGCATGATATCCATGATGTGACGGGTAGGGAAGGCATCAACCGTAGTGCAAGTGGCGTTCAGGGGTCGTACGCCCGCCACCCTCGGGCGGCCGTAGTAGGAATATCCTTCACCTCCCGGCCTAGGTCAGGGTTAACGGTACCCCCGGGCTGGGGTGACGGTGAGCTACCTTCGACCTTGGTTCAGATGCGTAATGCACTTCCTACATAGGTACCTACACACACGAGCCGGGCAACAGCTATGTCTCGACTGGCTCGGCAACTGTTGCATATACGATAAAATTATACGAAAGTAAGGTTTATTTTCAAATACCTACGTCATGGATTGCATTAAGATAATAGCATCTTAAATAGGTACAAACTCTTCTTTTGATCAAAGCAACATTGAGTACTTTATCTTTGTTGCCCATCGTGAAACTGTACGGGACAATGACCACTGAACGGCATCATCAATTGATTACGGAGCATCATAAAAACAAATCGTCCACTGGACATGCGTAGCCGGTACCTAAAATCTCATCTTACAACGGACTCTATGACTTTAGCTGTAGAGGTGATAATTCGTTAGATACCTATTCAATGAAAACGACCGTTCGATAGAGAATCGTGATGCGACTTGGTTGAGTCGGAAATCGTGTGTTCGTTGTTTGGAGAGTGTTTTTGGGGAATTGAGTGTTGTGTCCTTCACACAGAAGGTTGAGATTTGAGTGAGGCGTTGGGGGGAGGGGGGAGGGTAGTCGCGGGTGGTTATGGGTCGATAAGAGCCGGCCGAGGTTCGATCGATAGAGGGGCGTCGTGCATCGCCCGCTGCCGACCCGGCCGCGCCGCCGCGTGCCTACACAATCACCTACCTTCATAATCTACCCCCGAACGCCTTCATTTATCTGTCACCGAATAAATACTGATGAACATCATATTTGACATGTTCATGATCGCGGTTCGGGGGAAACATGATTCGTTTAAATTGGATTTTTGTACATCATTAACTTTAGAGATTGATCGCTATTGATTGGAACATTCAATTTAAAAACCTTCATCTAATCTTCACCAGACAGGTTTAAATGAACGAGTTATTCTTCATTTAAGTCGTCACCGGATGATACTGAAGATGCTAGGACACGTTACCCATGAAGTTCAAATTAGATTTCTAGATAATAATATGATACGATATAAATGATCTACGAGAATGATCAGGATCACGTTAGGTGCCATACATATTGAAAATTAAAATAAAAAAGGTGACAATGTGCAAAGTTCGTTGTATATTTTTAAAATATTTATTTCATTTTGTTGGAAGACTTCCTTAATATTTTGTTTCTATTACGATCGTCTTTTGTTTTTGGTACGACCGTTGGAGTTCCTTTTCTCCTGACTAACACCCTACCTTTTATCTTCCTTCACTTATCATCCATCCAAAGGTTGCCTGGAAGAGATCGCTTTAAGCGATAAGGCCGCCCATTGTGCTACCTAGATATTAGTTGTTTATGTTTTTCTTTAAATTGATTTTTTTTATGTTGGTGCTGCAATCAATTTATCTATCTTGGAATTGAATGTTCATGTATTTTAATATTTTATTGTTAAATAATGGAACTAACTGTAATGAATATTATCAATAAATATATGAATATGAATATAAATGTTATCTAATAAAGTAAGGTTGAAACCCGCTAGAAGTAAAACGACCATGAACAAAGCCGTTTGGAGAGGAGAAACACGGGTTTTATTGCGAGCTCGAGGAAGGCTGAACAACTCCATTCAAGGTCTTTAGACGGCACTTTTAGCGATCTTTTACGTAAATATTATGAATAATCCAGCTACGCCTACAATCCTTTAGTAGGCGTCAGAATTTAAATAAGGGTATTTAATATTTTATGGATTTAAAGCTAAACTTTACGGTTCCACTCGTGTAAATCTTTCCTTTAAAAAAAAATGTATTTGTAGGTATACTTTTTCTCTCAAATCGCTCTATTGTGATAAAAGTATATAATTTTGGTGATTATCGCTTAGGCGGTTATTTGCATACATACCGACAAAAAAGGATTGAATAAATGATTTATTTACTAAACAGAAGTACCTACTTATACAAGTTAAAATTGTGTATTTGTTCACGAAATTACATCAAATAAATAAGTAAGGCATTAAATTATACTATTGAACGCGATAATCTAATGTGATTTTTCGTATCGAAAAGGCGTCACTACCATTGCGCACAAGTGCGTAATCAAGATATCGCGGTTTGGTTACAAGCAACATTGTCTAAGCTATTATATTACGAAATATTAATAAATTAGTATTAAAAAAGTGCAGTGCAATTATAGTCATTTTCTGAGCAAGTGTGATAAACTGTTTTTATTTGATTAAAAAGTGAACATATTTACTGATCGAGATAAAATAAGTATTCCATGTGTTGCTTATCTTTTATCTAAAATCGATGAATACGACGTAGTTTTGTTACGATATAAAGTACTTATTATTTACGTGGGAAGTTTTATATTACTATTTTTTCCGCCAGCATTACTCACTCAAGGTAGGTAATATTGTAACGTACTAGATACGAGTACAAGAGATAATCAGTTTAAGCCGATAAAATAAGCTGTGTTGAGGAGGACATGGGAACAGAACTTGGGTTGGACTTCAAGGCTAACGAGTTTATATTAGCAGGACCTAAATAACTAAATTAAATGGGGTGCCGACCCCGACTGCCGAGTCGGCACAGTAAGTCTTTACGGACCATACCTAGTACCTACTGCAAAAAGATTTGGGCATATTTATATCCGGTTTACCAAACCATCAGTGGGTAAACTGCTTAGTCCATTGGGACCAAGCATTTTACCCACTACCGCGCGCGCAGATCCCATAGTTGCCTAGATACGACACCCAGAGATGGGATATCCCTATTCTATGCCGAGGCCACACAGTATATATATCGCTATATACGGTTCGCATACTCACCTACCTACCAAAAACAATAAGAATATGAATATTTTTATTGCTATAACTGTGTACATTGGAGGTCTTAAAATATAAATAGTTTCAACAGTTTACTCATTCTAGCATGCAATGAGGTGAGTATGGTGAGTAATGAGTAGGGCCTTAAATTATAATTTTGTTCTAAAGTAGAACATAACAATATTTATATTACCTTTCGTCGTTATCGAAAAATTCTGCAAGATTATAAAATACCTTAGAGATGAGTCAAGCTTTCAATTTGCAATAAGTGAACTAACCTGGAAATTGATAGTAGAAGTGACAATCCTCATCGACTCGGCGTAGTTCCGCAGCACGGAGTCGGTGCTGAGACAACTCTGGCGCCACTCGTACAGCTGTTCCAGGCGTGTGATGCATCGCTCGCAGATCTTCTTCGGAAGGAAGTCGTCCTTCGATATCTGCTGAAGGAGGGATACTAGTTAGAGAGGTTAAACAATATAGCTAAAGTTGTACAGGTGAAAGTTTGTGTATGTATGTGTCTTTGTTGTCCCACAGGTTTCTGAATGTATGTAGATTGCTGGAGACCTGAAATAACTACTTTTTATTTCGATATTCCTACGGGGTCCGGACTAATGCTAGTTTTATGAAATTTTCCATAATGTTTAAAAAATTGGCGAAAAAACACACCCTGCCCTTGCCAATTTTCCCCCTTTTTACGACTGGATAAAAATTGGGAAAAGTTACCATGCCATGCCATTTTAATGTCTAACTAAAAGAGTTTAGTCCGAAAATAAGCTAATAATAGCTTATCAATTCATCTACGATTACACGATGTTCATATCCAAACTTTAGTAAGTTTTGACTTACAGTAACAGTAAAAAACATCTCCAGTTACTGTAGTCCTTACAATGTAAGCTCTCACTCAATAAATAAATTAGTCATAGACTATAAAATGACTAACTATTACTCAGATATAAACTTTCAACACGATCAATAAATACGATTATGACATCACTTGGCCAGTTGTCCTTTTCAACAAATGATATTAATAACAACCGTAGTCACGTGTCTCCAATACCCAATAATATTCTATAACTAACACATAATAATCATTACCTAAATCGAAAATGGTCAGATGAAAGCCCGGTTTGTGCTTTTAATCCTATGCTTTAACCTATTAGCCGGTTGTATGGTACCGGAGATTATAAAATACTAGCTGTGCACTACCGTTTCACCTGCATGAGCCCCGAGTATTAATATAATAAGTAAATAAGAAACAAATGAAAATAAAAACTCTGAAGCATGAAGTCGTGCAGTTTTATGTGGGTAGATGCAGATGACTTGCCGACTTCAGAGGTTTTTCCCCTTTCTTTTTTAAGGTTTTTAGGGTTTCGTAGTCAACAAGAAACTCTGGGTTTTGTAGTTTCGTCATTGATATTGATCATTCCGACAAAGTGCTATAAAAAAAATGCCTAAGGTATAGTTAAGTTAACTACTTTTACCCGATTTTCTAAATTGCAAACCAAATCTTCTTAATTGCAAAGTGTAATATATCCATTGAGGAGTTTATGTTGTGATGATGATGATGTGTGATGGTCATGTGATGATTCCACGTGCTCCATCTATCCTGCCTTAAAAATAACCACAACCGAATTGAGAACCTCCTTCTTTTTATGAAGTACCTAAGTTAAAGTTAACAACAAAACAAAAAACATCTTTATTTCAACTTTATTAAGAATTCTGTGAAAGTTGTCCATTGTTTACCTACCTGTTTATTTTCGCTTTGCATCAATGGGAAAGATTCTGTTTTATTTTTAACCGACTTCAGAACAGGAGGACGTTCTCACGATCTTTGAAAATGAAAATAAAACTCGTAATAAAATGCAGACAAAGGTCTATAGATAGTCTCATTCGAAAGAAAGTAGTACATGTTATCTTACGATTTCGCTATTTAGCAATAAAGAAACGAATAATAAAACAAAAAAAAATGGCGCGCCGGAAGAATGCACGACTACAATGCAGAAGGTTGCGGGTCCGCTTCCCGCTGGGAGCAATTATTTATGCTTAAAAATAAATATTTGTTTCTGCCACAAGCTTAGTAGCTTACCACGAGGCAAGATGGCGCTATGTCATGTTCACTATAAATGTAATATATTTAAAGATACCAATGATGCATTCTTTATTATAAATTTTAATCAATTTAAATAAAATATCGCCATATTATACTAGGTACTTTTCACGAGAACAACGAGAAAATTAAAAAAAAATTATAATCTCATTTGTCCCGTCAACGGGACAAATTTAACGGGACGAATAGGAGGTACAAGAATCAACAAGTATCGTGATTCGTGAGATCGTTTTATCATCTCCTTTATTTAGTTCGTTTTCTTGTTCTTCGTAGCGGTCGTAGCGGTCCGTAGCGCGCACGCGTCTACGAAGCTACGCGCCACTACCTCACTGCTACAGCGAAATAATGCAGTTTTCTTTCACTTCACTATACTCTGCTATTTATTTAGTTGTTTTTCAAAACTGAGCTTAAAATTTAAACGGAATATTATTGGTAATAGAAAAAAAAATCTTAGACGGCCTTAGCCATCTTGAAACGAACGAATGTCAAGGACGTAAGTAAGACAAAGGATGAGCAATGTTTGGGTGTTTGATAGTGTACTTTTTACTAATATTTGGTATATGTACTCACCATAGTGGGTAGACAAGTCCTTAGTTTGAATAGTATCTGCCTCTGCTCCGACTCCTTGTCAAATATATGGAGCCTGGGTCCGCTCTTGAGGGAGCAGAGGCGGCAGAGGTCGGTGAACGCCGTGAAGTTGAGATCCTCGGGCTCGGTCATGGCGAAGCACCTGATGAGGAGGTCTAGAAGGCAGGAGTTGTCCATGTGGAGGTCGTTGCGTCGGGTGGCGGGAGATGGTCAGCGAGACATCGCGGGTGCAGGGAGGCGTCGCTCCGGTACTGCGTCCGGGGGGGCACTGGCGCGGCCCTACTGCCCCCCTTGCCCCCTCTGCACCCCTCAACGCACGCAGCGTCCCCCCTGACTCCCGTCCCACCCCGCCCCGCGACGCGACGCGACGGGTGGCCGCCCGGGAAATGCGTACCACTTTTCCCACTTAACACCGTCTGCGATGTCTCGAATGCATTTCATTTCCTTGAACGGTATCTACTTAAATAGAATCGTTTTTATTTATAGGGTTCCGTGCTTCAATACATAAAAAAGAAATCTTTGTCCGTCTGTTTTTATTGAAAGGTCTTTTTGGCATCTACATCGACGTTTATCTACATTTATAAATGGATGTGTTGCTTTCAATTGTCCAAAGTACTATTGTAAATGCGAAATTTTCTATCTATAAACAAACTATAACTTTGATAAAATACAACTACTAAGCCAATTCTGATAAATTTTGGATAAGTGATAGATGTGATAATTATTTTTTATCTTGGCCCGTATGCGAGGGGATAATATTTTTTAAAGCTGTAGACATTTCTACTAGAATTACTCTCAAGCATAAATATGTCTTCAAAAATTCATACTCGGCGAGGCTCGAACTCGCATCTCTGCATTTCCATAGCATCGTAGTAACGTGTAAACCAACTACTCCTACTACTCGTGTGGTGAAGTTGGTTAACACGAGTTCGAGTTTCGCCGCGAATGATATTTTGTATTTAAATAATATAAATTAGATGTATTGTATACTAGAAATAGCCACAGATATCTATTTTACGTAAGAGCGCTGCGTGGCGTACTAACTATTAGGTAAACTGTGATACTACATACAAAAAAGTTTCGTTGCCATAAACAACTTCATAGACCTCAATCGATTATCCTTCTTATTTCGTTGTTGGACGGTTGTTTTGTTGGCTGTCGATGACGACAAATTCATTAGAGTGATACGTTACGATGCGCGGGAAATAAAAATATAAAGTAAAGGAATAATAATGTACCACGCCACGGTCTGTACATTACAAAAAAGTGAATAGTTTTAATATGTTACTGACAATCATTATTGAAAGGTGCAAAAGTTACTTCGACCCAAGGTTGTATGACGTACGTATCTATATTTGGGTAACCTAGGGCTTACTTACGCGGCTACCTCTAGTGAGCTAATTACAATACCATCCTTAACCTCACTTGGCGACAGATAAATTAAGCTTACACAATTTTATACAAAAGTACCTATAAAAAAATTCATAAAAACAACAACGTGTCAATTATTTATTTTCCTTTTGGCATAAACTGGCCAAACTAGAAATCAAATATCTCTTAATTCCCGCGCGTCCGGTAACAAAAAGAATGTCAATCTGACAATGAATTGTTTACAAAAACAATTTTCATTCCATAATATTTCATCAACAAATTAAAGAACAATAATTTGTAATTTTAGTGGGCAAAGACCTTTGAAATGTCTTTGGCTCTATCATCAGACTCGGGCGCGGAAAGCCACGCGTACTCCGAGCGGACCCTGGCAGTGATCAAGCCTGAGGCTTACGAGGATGCTGAGGGGATTGAGAACCATATTAGGAAAAATGGGTTTTCTATACTTGCGGTTTGTTGCTCTTATTACTTCCCAGTAGAGACCATCCTAGGAAAAAAACCGGGCAAGTGCGAGTCGGACTCGTTTGTTATTCGGAGCCCTCTTTATATATTTGTTTGATTTTGTTTTGAATTTGGCTTCAGAAATACATCATCTGTGAAAATTTTAGCTATTGTCTAGCTATCACGGCTCATGAGATACAGCCTAATGACAGACGGACGGACAGATATACAGCGGAGTTTCAGTAATACGGTCCCGTTTTTACGCTTCGGGTACGCAACCCTAATTTAAACGCAAATCTACTCTAACTATCTTAATAGTTAGAGTAGATTTGCGTTTAAATTCTTAAAGCCTGAGTTTCTGTATTAAAAAAAATACGTTTTGGTTACGGACAAAATGTATGCAAAATGTATGTAGGTAGTGCATACAACTACCGCGTGCCACATCTTAAACCTCAACGTCACCTAAAATCACATGGTTAAACGTTTACCTACCTATCCCGTACATAAATTAAATAAGGTGCTACGGTGGAACATACATACATACAAAGACTGCCCAAATCATTAGGTACCCTTCCTTTTCACTCCGCTGTAGTGGGGTATAAAAGCTTTTTATAATTGGAGCATGGAAAGTGAAATTTATTTTTAAGCTTGAACTACTAGCCATCTAAAAGGGGGAAGAGTATCAGTGAATGTGCCTAGCGGCTCTATGCAGTAAATACATTGGCGGTGTAGGTACTGTTGTCAACACAAATGTTACTTTTCTAGTACCAGCAGCCTCCCGCGGTTTCACCCTCGTAAGTCCCCGATGCCACGAGAATATCCTATAGTAGCCTATGTGTTCATACAGGTCTCCAGCTAACTGCATACCAAGTTTCATCGCAATCGGTTTAGTAGTTTTTGCGTGAAGGAGCAACAAACAAACCAAACACCTTCATCTTTTATTTGGTTGATTTCTTTCAAGCTCGAGTTCTAAAACTTGAATATAGAAGGCTTTAGATTTGAAATATCACATAGGCTACTTTTTAACTAGGTTTTCTAATAAATCGAGTAAAACTAAAAGTACGGTTTGCAGATGTAATGTCTAAAAAAATGAGATATGCTTGCGTTTGACCTTATCTCACCATGATAAAATGTATACTTCGTTTGTTAATAGTAGGTAGACTATGATTTGACACATCTTCCTAAAGAAAAAATGTCAAATACAAAAAACCAAAACATCAGATCGTAGTCTGAAATTAAAAAAAACAAAGTATTGATTCAAAACATCTTTTACTACCGAGTTTAAAAAAAACTAATTAGTAAAATAAAACCTAATCCCACTTCTGAGTTCATATTCACGTATCGGCAAGGGTTGCGATATGCAAAACTCACATCGTATCGGCATTAATTGAAGGGGTCGCCCGGCCGGTCGCTTATTATTTCACGTCAGAAGCAGCCCTTGTTAATTTCGTAGTCGTAGGGTTGTTGCGTACATCATTTATTTATTTAGGACAGCATGACGCACAAAGAGTTATGTTTTATCTAAGAGTTTTATACGATTTATTAAATGCGTAGCAGCAAACAGACAAACAGCCAGTTATTTCAAATTTCTTACCTTCTTTGTGGTTCTGTTAATAAATGTTCTCTATATTTACTAACAAAACCTAAATAAATATATAAAGATTTTTCCTCTGTTTTCGGTACTAATCGCGTAGTGTTTACTGCATATAGCATTGTTTCAATGCTCAACGTTTCGAGACCTTTACAGGCCCTTCTTCAGGATCGACTGATTCACCACGCAATTAAAACCCGAAAAATGAGTTCAAAAAAGAAATAAATGTTGATGAATAATCAATAAACATCCTGTGATGATATGATCAGCGCACTCGATCGGCAAGCGAGGAGCACGGGTTCGAACCCCGTCACGGGAGCATTTTGAAGGAGGTTCTCAATTCGATTGTGACTATGTTTGTTTAATGTTCTCTAATTACATGATTACCTCAATAAACTTTAATAAATCCTAATTTTAGAACCACCTAGGTGAAATCTGTGTAAGTTCCGATACCATGGAAATACAAATAGTTACAAAAATAGTCCCGTTATCTTGCTTTTATTTTAAAACTAGACATACCTACCTACCTATTACGAATATTTTTCTCTATTTTTTTTAAATTAAAATTTTCAGTTTTTGTAAGTTAAGTTTTGTTCCCAACCCTATTTTAGCAATAGATCTTAGAGCACCCTCACCCATCGGAGGAAGCTGAGCTTTTATCTATAGAAGCCATACAAAAAAACTAATTACATATTCGCTTCAACGTTTCGAGGGGTCACTGGTTTGGTCAGCTTACAATGAACGAACTGGACACAACTATGTCAAACTCTGCATATTTTTACGACAAGTGAGTTTTTTTAAATAGTAGGTATGGGCCTTCCTTTCTGCCCTAAATATCTCGTTTTAAGCAGAGCCGATTGGTGCCGAGTTGCATAACAATTCCTAAACATGTCTAAGCCCTTCGACGTGATTAAAAACTGTCATAATATCAAAAACTATCAAAGTGTAACAACATTTCGCAAAAATAGATATCCAATGTTCGATTTTACATAAGGGAAATGACATAAGGCAGTTAAGTTGTAACGACGTATTCCAAATTGCAATCTGTTATTTTATGGAAACTACGAAACCCTACACTGCGCGTGGCCCGACAAGGCACGCACTTGCCCAATTTTTGTTGTTTGGAATGTTCTTTATTTTTATAGGTTCAAAGTCGTGACTGATTGACTGATTGACTGAACCATATGTCAACGCTGAGCCCAAACCGCTGGTCCCAGAGACATGAAATTTGGAGTGTTTTCTTTGTGGTTGTAGGTGAGGGGATTTTAGCAAGTTATTTTTTTTTACTTTCAGAAGCGCATTGTCCACCTCACCCCGGAACAGGCCGCAGAACTGTACAAGAACCACTACGGCCGTCAGCATTTCCCTCATTTGGTGGCACATATGTCCAACGGTCCAATCGTAGCTCTAGTCTTGGCAACTAAGAATTGTATACAGAAATGGCGAACGCTGATGGGGCCTGCCAGGTGAGGATGTATTTACGTAAACTGTTGGTCCCGGTCTTGGTGCTGATAACTTCGGAACCAGTTTTCAACGTAAATATTTAAAAAAAAACGATAGAATGAATAATGAATATAAAGGCATACCTTCCCATAACGTTATCTCACTAATATTATAAATGCAAAAGTATAGATGTATGTTTGAATATATGTCTGTAAAAAACAGCTACACGGATTTGGCTGTAATTTGGAAAACTACCTACACAGAGGAAGTTTAAATAAGCTGTATTAACCTAAAAAAAATAAAAAATTTATTCCGGATTTCCTGCTGAAACGGGAACTATTAATATTATAAATGCGAAGTTTAATGTTTGTCTGTCAATCACGCAGAAAAGCTACACGGATTTGGCACAAAGGTAGTATATAACGGGAACTACGTGGGTAAACCCACGGGGCACAGCTAGTTCTGTTCTACAAAGTAAATCGCTGATCTAGATTGTATTATCCAGGGTTGTAGAAGCACAAGCCTACTGGCCGGACAGTCTCCGAGCATGTTACGGGCGTCGCACGATGTACGGAGACTATTTCAACGGTCTACATGGAAGCGAGAACCACGCTGAAGCCATTAGAGAGATACATTTTTTCTTTCCCACAAGTAAGTTGGTAAACCATAAAAAGGTGATCAATGATAAAGTTCATTTTAACTTTCTTTAAAGGCTTGACCGTTTAAGATGTAGCATGCTTGCTTATGTTTACCTAAAAGATTATATAGTATTCAAGGGTTAAGGTAAGAAATATGGCTACGAATCTAGTCGAAACTAGATCCATTGCCATCTTACAGCTTCCTTGGAAGCGAGAAATATGGATCGGAATCCGTATTCCTCCCTTCCGAGGAAGCTTCCTTCGTTCTTCCTTTCGTCTTCCGAGTTAGCTTGACGTGCCTGTCAGTAGAAGTAAGTTGATATCACTACGACGTTTTTTTAACATGTATCTATTTCATCTTGCAGTGACAGTCGGCCCTGTACTACGCAACTGGCAAGTAAAGGACTACATGCAGAAGCACATAACCGCAACATTAATGCCAGCGCTCACCTCGCTCGCTCACGATCGCCCGGCTGAACCTATCCTCTGGTTAGGTTAGTCTACTAAGTTCTACTATTACGACGCGATAGAACAAATGAATTCTACTAAGTATTATAAATGTGAAAGTTTGTGTTTAATGCTGTGGTTTAATAAGCGGGCAACGGCGAATATTTGTGTTTACGCGATATACGTGGCCGGGTAGATCGTTGCAACGCGAAGTATTCGGACAAGACGATGTTTCACTTGCGTCAATTCAGTCTCGGCCGCATAACAAACAACGATGCATCGCGTCAACGAGACACGAATCTTCTCCCGCTAATGAAGCCACAGCATAAGTAAGCACCTATGTAAAAGTTTGTTTTAGTCCATCGCGCAAAATATCTGAACCGATCGCAATGGATCTTGGTATGAAGAAAGCTGGAAATCTAGCCAGATTAACACAAAGGCAATTTTTCAACGGGATCGGGATTTATGCGGGTGAAACCGCAGGTAGTAAAATGTATAAACTTAAGCTGCGTGAAAGCTTAAAAAAAACAAGGTCGTGCACTGTTTTTTTGTATGCCTTGATGAGAGCCAACGCTTCACGCACTTTTAGGCCTAATGCTTTCTTTGTTTTGCCTGTAGCCGAGCAATTGCGCCGGAATAACCCGAACGAACCGCAATTGGCACCCGAACTCCCTGAGCTAAAAGAAGACAAACGATGCCATACACCTTTACCGTCGGAGGAGACTGTTCGATTCTGAATTGTGATACAAATAAAACCTTTTAATTGATAAACATGTTTTGTGAGTTTGTGATAATGGATCTGAGCGGTGTTGGTCTAGTGGTAGATACCCCGGCTTTCATTCTGAGAGTCGTGGGTTCGAATCCAGACCGACCGCGCACCAATGTCTTTTTCTTTAAGAAAAAGGTATGTGCGCTAATAACATCGCTCTTACGGTGAAGGAAAAACATCGTGAGGAAACCAACATGTCCTAGGACTCACCACGGTCCGAAGACATAGGATATTCAGTGTTTTCTATGTATCATAATAATATGTACTTATGTATTTACAAAAAAAAAAAAGGATAATATGTAGTATATCCGTTGTCTAGTACCCATAGTACAAGCCTAGTGCTTAGTTTGGGGCTAGATTGCGCTGTGTGTAACGTCGTGCAATATTTATTATTTATCTACCTATCCTATAGGGTTAGATAGAACGCACTGGGATTACATAGCTGAAAACGCAGAACTGCGTATAACTATGTATAGAAAGCTATGTGTTGCATTTTTTGCGGTTTTAGACTAACGGGAAAACGCAGGCGTTTAATGGCAGTGCGTTCTCAGCCTTACACCGGCTAGCGAAACTATTGAAAAGAATAGCATTTGCGTAGTTAGGTTGTTTAGAAAAATCAGGCTCGGTCAAATCGATCGTTATCTCAGTATCTGGACTAGGAATATAAAGTTAGTATAGTATGGACTCTGCAAGCAATTCACCTTTTTTTACACAATCACAATAACTTTGTTCCTGTCGTAGTTACGTGCTCAATGACGAATTTCAAATCCATCAAGCCCAGGGTACTGGGCCTGGTATACAATTTATTATGACTGTTAAAAAAGCAGAATTGCTATATAGCAGAGTCTGCTAAATTACCTTTCTAAACGCCCTGATGAGTTTTCTTACTTTTCGATTCCTAAATAATCTTGGTGAGATTAAAGCTTAAAATAAAACAAAAACATTAATATTTTACAAAAACTTTATTTATAGAAACAGTTTACAAATGAGCTATCACAGGCTAGCGCGTGGCAACTACATACATATTTCATTGCGTATAAATGTTACAATGCGGGTATAATATCGTTATAAATGACCGAATGATTGCATGAGATTTCAATATGTTACGTTATTAGGAAACTTAATAATTAAATCGTACAATATCGATCAAAAGTTTATCAATTCCTTGAGTTACCCGGGTATTGTACGCATTGTTATATTCAAAACATTATCTAATCTATTTTTTTCTTCTGTTTACGCGATGTTGGATTGAAATTAAACTCATTTTTCAGTTAATCGCGTGGTGTTTATTACTTCTTCAAGATTGATTTAGGTCTCCTGAAAAAGAGACCAGTAAAGGTCATAAAACGTTGAGCATTGAAACAATGCTAAAGTAATAAACACCACGCGATTGAAACCGAAAAACTTTAATTTTAATCTTTATTCTATATTTTTAAGATTGGCTGTATAGATTACGTAACTTTTTCCCAGAGGCCTTAGAGACCATAAACCGGTAATTTAATGGGGTTCGATATTGAAATTCCACAATGCAAACAAACCCAGTAAAATTTTAACATTTTACTATGCATAATCAAAATTATGTTAGAAAACGTTGTTTCTTTTGATCCATACCGTACAATTAGACCTTTACCTTAGAAGTTCAAACACTGGAATCATTATTCTAAGATAAAAGGATGAAAAAACATCTGTGACTATTTATCTTCCCTTTAAAATCATAAGTAATTATAATCAACCTGAAAACCTCGCCCGTCTAAGTGTTTAATGGGCTAGTTTCTTCCCATAAGTACAAAAATTCCATTTACAAAAATATCTTTAAATAGTCACAGTAAGTTTTTTGCGTTTTTTTTTAATTAAAAATAAGAAAGGAAACTTAATTCTACATAATTTTGGTAAACAAATGAATGGCTTAAGTAAAGAGAGATTACGATGTATAATCAGCTACGCTTGAACGTTAACTGCATCTGTGGAAAAAAAAAGTTAAATTAATAATTGATCTCAAACTTAACAGTAGATATTACATCAGAGGAAGACAGTGTGTAAGGTAAAGTTAAAGTCAATGATGCTTTTGACGCCCGCAGCGATTCTAATTTCATTATTGCAATAGACGTAAGCATATTGTTAGCGCTGCAGCGGCTTTTTATATTTATTTCGCGTAAAAGGAACATGGAGTATATTTGAGACCTCTAGTAAGTACATAGAACATTTTTACGAAATTTATATCTTTTACTAGCATGCTTCTGCTGCGGCTTGTCACTTTAGTGACAAGCCTTAGTCGTGCGTATTCCGATAAGTGGGTCGGTGCAGCCACTAGAGAAGACGAACCATAAATGACAAATGCCGGGGATCTATTCATAGCTATGCGTTCATAGTTAACGATTTTATAAGTTGCGCCAATTCATGTAACTTTTAGTTGGTTGACGTCATAATTCAACACAAAATAACAAAAAAACAACTTATCAACTATAATTTTTAGCTATTTCGGTTACTTTTCAACAAATACACGTGTCGGAAAATCGTTTATGTGGCAATTACATTTTTTGTATTGTGTATCTATTATTATGTCTATTGTAAATGTTATAAAATTGTTTTGACATTCACAACGATCTCTATATAAGTAGCGTACATTCGATAACATTTACCTAATACTTACTGAATATGTGGTGTGGTGTTTTAGTGTGAAGAAAAATATTATAATGTTGCGTTACGCTGTTTTATGTTTGGGTCTTTTGATCAGTGCTCACGTAAGTGGCTAATATAATTATATTTGTTCTAATGCACAGTGTTACCAGGGACCTCGGCACCAGACCTTTTTTACAGATCCCGAAGAATTGATATAGTTAGTTATACTGATCAATTGACTAGAAGTAACTTAGACTAGAACTAGAACTTTACTAGAAGGTCAAGTTTTCAATATACAGCCGTCGAGAAAAGAAAATCATAAGCCAACTTTATGTAGAAGGGGTCAAAAAAACAGAAAAACTGATATAATTCTTTTGTCTTGGTTGTTTTATAATAATTTATTTATTGCTATTTCCGCTACTAAATTTCTTTTAGACTACCTATAAAATGGCAAATAACTTTAAAGTTATATTAAAAAATATACAATTTTATTCAGACAATATTGTACAATGGTTCCAAATGTTTTTTTTTGGATATTACCAAATATTGACTTAAATGTTTCTTAGATCAGTTTTAGTGGCAATCCGTCAGACAAAAGATAATTTCACATTATGTTTTCTATTATTTTCAGGGTCATCTCAATGAAAAAGGTAGAGAACAAATTGTCAAACGTTTTGGAAAATGTCTGCAAGAGTTTAATATGACTCCTGATGAATTTGTCAAAACGAAAGATGTCGATATGGATCCCTGTTTCATGGCTTGCTATTTTAAAGACATCAAAATCGTAAGCAAATAGTTATTTATTTATTTATTGGGAAATTCAACAGCTGTTACACAAGATTGATAATTTATATCTATACATTTAAATTAAGTCCTGACTGATTGAATTACTAAAATATATAATAGCGCAGAGCCCAACGTATAGGCCAGCGTTTGAGCCTGATGGTAAGTAATGAGTAATGACCGATGCAGTCTAAGATGAAGCACGCCAATTTTTTTAGGGTTCCGTACCCAAAGGGTAAAAACGGGACCCGATTACTGAGACTTCGCTGTCTGTCTGTCCGTCTGTCACCAGGCTGTAGCTCATGAACCGTAATAGTTAGACGGTTGAAATTTTCACAGAAGATGTATTTCGGTTGCCGCTACAACAACAAATACTAAAAACAAATTAAAACAAATATTTAAGAGGGGCTCCCATACAACAAACGTTTCAAAAACATCGAATCGAGTAGGTCATGAAATTCAAAATGGCTGCCCTATCTGTCAAATATACCAGTCTGCCTTCACTTACCAAAGAGTTTCTTAATTACTAGGTGGGAACCCGAAACCCGTCGGGCTTCGGATAGTTTTAATTCCACCCGGTTCCGTGGTATATTCAAAATGAAATTTTTAATTTGGTAGCAAAATTTTAAATCGGTAGATTTATTTAAATTAAGCACCCAGTGATGACGATGGTGATAACGCGTAACCCGAAATCCATCGGGCTTCGGTTAGTTCCAATTCCATCGGGTTCCATCCAATATTTAATTTGCTTAAGAAAATCGGAATTGGCAAAGGAACTGGCTCCCGAACAGGAAACCGAAGCCAAAATCTAAACCCAAACCGAAATTGGATCGGATACCATTTTCTACCAAACCTACCATTTTCCAGCAATACCTACCATTTTCTACTACATCCCAATATTTTCTACCAAAAACTACCAATTCTACCAAAAACTACCATTTTCTACCAAAACCTACCATTCTCTACCAAAATCCTTCATTTTATCAATAATGAATAGGAATATGCCAAGGGAAAAAAATAAAAAACAAATCCAGATTCAAATAAAAAAAAACCAAATCGGGTAAGGAAATTAAAACCTACGTCAAAAAAGAAAAAACACACCGAATCCAAATCCTAAACCGAAACTAAAACTCAGTCTCAAATTCGAATAATAGATCGCGTGTAAAAAAGTAGCTTCCATTCTAACTGCATACGACGGCACCACTCAAAAAAAAAAAAACTTTCGCCACGAAGAAAATCTGAAACTTAGTTGAAACTCCTTGGTTAGTGAAGGCAACCTAGTATCTGTCTAACAGCTCTTGACAGGGCGGCCATTTTGATTCCATGGCTTACTGGATTTAACTTAGACCAATCAGAGAGCCCCGTACGTACCCCCGAAAACAGTAACAAAATCTCTTTGAATCAATTCCCATAGAAACTTTTATCCCCAATTTAACACTCTTAGGGGTTGAGTTTTGGAAAAAAAATGTTTAGAGATTCACTTACTACCCCATATCAATCTCTATGTCAAATTTCAAGTTTCTAGGTCAAGCCGTTACGAAGTTGCATACAAACGTTTTTACCCATTTTTACCCCCTTAGGGGTGGAATTTCCGAAAATCGGTTCTTAGTGCTCACTTTCAACCCCTAAAGAACCTATGTTCCAAATTTCAAGTCTCTACACCCAGCCGTTTAGCCTGTACGTTGTCCATCATTCAGTCAGTCAGTTACACTTGCGTTTTATTAAGTATGATAAGTTTCAGATTGTCTGTGCCAGTTTTTTTTTTTTATTTTTTTTAGTGGTGTGGTCGTATGATGGAAGTAAGAATCGAAGCTATTTAGCTTCGATTCTTACTTCCATCACATTTTCCTATCAAATTTTAAAATTGGTAAACGATTTTAGGGTTCGGTACCCAATTGTGATAGTGGTACTTTGTGCGCGAGTTTCGCACTTGGCCGGATTTTTTTTATCTGTCTGTTCTCAAAAAGCTTGACTGATTTGGATAAAAACAAATGAATAAATGTCACGCAATAAAAACCGCAATATGAGATTAATTTTAAAAGCTAATTTCAATAAAGTACGCGTTAAAATATTTATTCCCATTTTCAGATGAACGACAAAGGAATGTTGGACGTTGAGAAAACTAATATATCAGAACCATTCACGCGCGATGGGTTGGTCAGAGTGTTGAAAGAATTTCCCGATCTGTGTAAATATGGTAAGTTATCATTATTTGTAGTGAAATAAGCTTTAGTGGCAGAGAAATATACACACAGACATCTTACACGATTTTTGTATGCTCGCGACCCCAGCCGGTGTAAATCGGGCCGAAACTTCGAGGTAAGTTAAATCAACGCGATCTACACCTAAAGTTCTATTGTTTCAGTGAACGAAGCCGAAGTAACCGATGGCGATAAAGGATGCGAGAGAGCTAAATTGATAACCGAATGCGTTACCGAAGCGGGAAGGAGATTCCATATGGCAAGGATACAGAACAGAGATTAATACAAGTTTTTATTGAACGAAAATGTAAACAATTGAATAAAACAAAAAATGAAGTATTTGGGAATGTAAATTATTTTAGTGAATAAGTATGCCAATTCCAAAGTCAAACATATTCAGGAAATTAAAAGAGATCGATCAAAATTGGAACGTCGTTGTTAGGAAACACACCAGCTAGGTAATCTAAGTATGCACTGATATAATTCTATTCTAATGACATGCCTTGAGACGCTGCCAATAAGAAAAACTGATCAAAATTCGTTACACTGGCGTCTTTTAACTTTAACCCATTTCGAACAGCCTTTTTTAATGGCTGCACTGGCCTGCGTAACAGAATACAGAAATGCGTGGACGATAACAATTTTCTTAACATACGCATCGTATTGTATTACGTTTGCGCGAAACCGTATGGAAATATGAAGCTTTTCTTTATTAGAATCGTAAAATCGTGTAGTTAGCGTTTGCTATACCAAAACATTCTCTACTAAGGTGGGTACTCTTCTTAGCTTACCAATTCAACATTGGCACAAAATACATACAGTACGAGTGAAGACTCACTCCGCAAAGTCATTCGATGAGGTGGATCACTGTCGCCATATATCGTAGGTACTCACCAGTGCCGCTTCTCCCTATACATGCGTACATACGCCGTGTCGGAGTCGGAGCACAGCCCTATCTTCTGGCACACGCCCTTCGTGCCGTACTGTTCGATGAGGTGGATCACTGTCGCCATATATCGTAGGTACTCACCAGTTCCGCTTCTCCCTATACATGCGTACATACGCCGTGTCGGAGTCGGAGCACAGCCCTATCTTCTGGCACACGCCCTTCGTGCCGTACTGTTCGATGAGGTGGATCACTGTCGCCATATATCGTAGGTACTCACCAGTTCCGCTTCTCCCTATACATGCGTACATACGCCGTGTCGGAGTCGGAGCACAGCCCTATCTTCTGGCACACGCCCTTCGTGCCGTACTGTTCGATGAGGTGGATCACGCTGTCGCCGTATATCTCCATCATTGTGTGACACTGGAAACGTATTAACGATATATTCACATATCTCAGTTAGTGGCATATTATTGCAGACCATATTTAATCATCATCATCATCCGAGCGTTGTTCCCGGTTGCATCTCTCTCGAGATCCCGAGGTCCGCTTTCCTACTTTTACGTCTCCACTTCGCACGATCTTCGGCATCACGTGTAGTGAGGCCTTTGCACGCATATCCGATCTTACAACGTCAAGCCAGCACTTCTTGGGTCTTCCCAATCTGCCGCGGCCGGGCGGAGGCGCCATAGCAAGACATTTGTTTCCCACGTAACTACCCGGTTTCCGTAGAACGTGGCCGTACCACCGTAAGCGGTATTCTTGCAGTTTGTCTGCAATGTCTCGGACATGAAGGCTGCCCCTGATGCGGGAGTTTCTGACGCGGTCTTTTCGCGTCACTCCACACATCCAGCGCAGCATCTTCATCTCCGTGACACGCAGCTCCTGCTTATGTCGCTCAAGCAATGGCCACGCCTCACTACCATACAAAAGGACAGGTCTAATGATCGTATTTAATATTTGATCGAAAAAATAGACGATAGCAATTAAAAAATCCGACAGTAAACAGCTGTCAAACTTAAACTACTTATGTCGAAAAGTATTGATCCTAGGGTACTAGTTTGTTGCAAAGAAGTAGTGCAAAGAAATAAGTAGCCTAGATCTATATATTTTCGAGATATGATTTTATATTTGACAGCCGTCGTCCAAAATGAAGATCTCAAAGGGCTCTGTCACTTTTGCAAAGAAACTAGTAGCCTAGGATAAATAGTTCCATGATATAAGCATATTTATTTTTACATCTCTTCATTGTAAACATTATTTCTTAGTGTTAATCCACACTTAGGAATACTGCTTTTGAAAAAATGCTTTCAAAAACTTTAGTACCCGGCGGGATTCGAACCCGCGACTATTGGTAATCCGAACCAACGCGTTAAACCGCTTCGCCACGGGTAGCCCTCCAGCCGGGTCGAATTTAAGAAAGCACCTCTTCGTGTGTTCTTGCGAGTAAGGCCTCGTAGTGACATCTACCGGCGAACTTTGCAGATCGACTCGGCTTGTAACTTCCCATATTACATGGAAATGATTACAATATAAGATGAAGTATAAGATGAGGTACTAAAGTTTTTGAAAGCATTTTTTCAAAAGCAGTATTCCTAAGTGTGGATTAACACTAAGAAATAATGTTTACATGTTTGGAATGTGTCATCTTATATTGTAATCATTTCCATGTAATATGGGAAGTTACAAGCCGAGTCGATCTGCAAAGTTCGCCGGTAGATGTCACTACGAGGCCTTACTCGCAAGAACACACGAAGAGGTGCTTTCTTAAATTCGACCCGGCTGGAGGGCTACCCGTGGCGAAGCGGTTTAACGCGTTGGTTCGGATTACCAATAGTCGCGGGTTCGAATCCCGCCGGGTACTAAAGTTTTTGAAAGCATTTTTTCAAAAGCATCTCTTCATTGTCCGATTTTTTATTGCGATCGTTGATCGTATTTTGATTTATTTTTTGATCGTCTTTTGTTTTTTTTCCCGATCTTTTGTTTCTGTTTTTACTTGTAAATAAATGTATGTTGTAACTTACCCTGTTAGAATACTTGGCGGGCAGCAGCGCGCAGGATTTCTCAACGATGTGCACAATGTCGTGGTCGACGCGGTCGTTGGTGAGCACCTTCTTGACGGCCATCACGACGGTCTCGCACACCGCGCAGTCTAGGATTTCTTCTGCTAAACAGGATACGTTGTAATTTTTAGAACGCTGGTTTTGTTGGGGCTGTTTTTTTGGATCTTAGATTATTAGGATTTTTTTAGATTCGTTTTTTTTTTGTTATGGAAATAATCAGTTTGTTTTTCTCACATTGAAAGAAAACATTGCGAAGAAACCCGTGTGTCCCGTGTGTAAAATCAATGGCCCTATTATGACGCTACGTAGGAATCTATCTATATCTTTAAAATGCTTTGTGCTGACTGACAGACTGATCAACACATAGCCTAAACCGCTGAAAGAGAGCTGAATTTTGGAGAGTGTGTTATTTATTTGATGTAGGCATCCGGGCATCCGATAAGAAAGAATTTTTGAAAATTCGGACCGGATCGAGACTTATGCTAGTGAAACCGCGGGATATTATTATTACTTCCATTATTGGAAGGGATAATGAATGAACCTTATCGTTAAAAAAATAAAATCAATATTAGGGCTTGCACACATCGCAATCTAGGCCCAGAATATTCAGTTGCTTTAAAGGTACTAGACAACGGATAACTACACATTAACCTAATGCCTTTTTTGTAAATACATACATTCACAAACACTCAGAACAAAAAACACATTTACACTCAGCAAAAAGAATCGTCCGCTTTGGGATTCGAACCCACAACCTCCTACATCTCAGGCGGGACGACTCGCTCCCCCTACAACAACAAGTACCTTTGATGGCAGTGAGACCACTGGGACACAGCTTGAGCTCTGCGCAGACGGTGGCGGGATCCAGATCCTGAGCCAGTAGACTGATGACCAGCTCACCGTACTTGTCCACAAACTGGTCACATTCCCCGCGGACTGACTTCGGCATGCGCTTGCAGATGCCGTGGACTGCGGTCATTATTTCATCCTGGAATTAGGAAGGATTATTACACAATGCCGTGTAGCCCCGGCAAAGAATAGGGTTACCCAGTCTCTTCTCATGGGTGTAGTAATAGGCGACTAAGGGTTTAGAAGGAAATTAGCAAACCTTTAGTACTCTCCGGGTGGTGGCGGATAAATGGTCCCTAGGATGGTCGAAAACCGAAGAAAACTCATTATTTACATTGTTATAGTATAATGTAATGTGACTGAGGCTTGGTATAGGTAGATTGTAGGCAAATAACGGTTTCCTAGGACTTTGAAAACATCAAAACTTTTTTTGTTTGAATTTATTAAGAGTCTAAACGGTCCCACTGCAGGGCAAAGGGATCTTTACCTTCCTTCCATTTGTCTCGGTCAAAAGCTATTAAAATGCTAAACTTAAATATCAGCTGTTTCATAAAGTTCGAGATCTAATCTAACTTATCTAATTTTACTCCCGTATTTATAGACGAATCTAAGTGATAACTTTGGCTTACCAAAGCCCTGTCTCGCTCTTATTAGTGATTTTTAACGTCAACAAAAACGTGACAGACGCATTTCTTAGACATTTTCTTGTCATTGTTTACATTACTTAGAATCTACTATATAAAATTAAGTCGTGTTTTCCTTCCTGACGCTATAACTCCAGAACGCACGAACCGATTTCCACGGTTTTGCATTCGTTGGAAAGGTCTCGGGCTCCGTGAGGTTTATAGCAAAGAAAATTCAGGAAAAATTTAAAAAGAAAAGCTGGAAAATCAAAATCAAACTCAGCGATGACGTATGACGATGACGTATGACGATGACGATGACGTATGACGATGACGTATGACGTATGACGTATGACGATGACGTATGACGATGACGTATGATAATGACGACCTATGTGGCGTGTCGTGCGAAAGCGCGGCTGCAATGCAGGAGGTTGCGGGTTCGATTCGACCAAAAAACAAAAAATGTGGTTTACCAAAGAGCACTTCAATGAAACGGATAATTTGCGGACACGTTTCGATTCAGTATTTACTTTGGATTCACTTTCATTTACTTAGAGAAGTTCAACTAAATAACACTTTATTTTTGTAATCCAAATGAATTCATTACTGTTGTGAAATGTAATAAAAATTTTCCTTTTCAAATATAAAACAAAAAAAAAAATTCTTCATCTTTTAATCACCAAACGAAATGTTACATAAAACGAAGCCATCTGGTGGCGAAACGGAGTTCGCGGGGTTTTCTAGTTTACTATAAATACAAGTGTTAATGGTTACATTAACTTTAGTTGTTTTGTATATTAGTGCTGGTAAAACTAAAAAGAATCTCACCCTATTATGTTTGTCCTTGATTTCATCGTCGAGTTCCTTCATGACGAACTCACAGAGAACACAGACCGTGTTCGGTCCGGCCTTGCTGGTCACGGGGCGACCGTTTACTGTGTTGTCCGGGATCTCGTTCGTTTCTGAAACAAAACAGTTGGTTAGGACTCTTTGACTGCTGAAAACACAACGTGTGTGTTTATCTATCTTGTTCGCACACACCAGATGTGTTTTTTTTTGTCTGGCGCGCATATACCTACCGCTCACGAGGGTAATTGTTGTTTCGGGCGCATAAGTCAAAGTGATAAGTAAGTATGGTTATAGGCAACATTACATAATTCGAAAAACTGTCCTATAATATTCGGAAACTGTTTATTATTTACAATGAATAAATTTCTGCACACAATTAATATTTAGTCTATATTTTTTCGGTTAACTAATTTACATATTTTTACAAAAATGAACTTATAAAGAAAACCAAGTCCTCGAACCTTGGGAGCGAGCCCAAAATGCTGGCCACATTGCCACGCTGAATGGCAATGCTCTATTCAAGGAGAATCCCATAGATGACATAAGACATAGGAGGAATTTCGTCAGTTCGAAACATATGAGGCTAAAATGGAGGGTAGTCTATAAAACAAATAGTAAATGCTTCTCACCGATATCGCCTCCCTTCTCCAACATGTAGGTGGGTAGGAGCGAGTGTCCGCGGAAGTTGTTCCTGTCTCCGCGCAGCTGCGGCTGGGAGTGGAACTTGTCGATGCTGCTGCTGGTCAACCTGGGGGCAAACATACACTCACTTTAGTGTAACAAGTGGGAGTCGAACTCTCACGCCGAGCCTCGGGCCGAGGGTCGAGGGTTTCGTATCTAGCCATTATATCATTGAGTAAACCGGACAAATGCGAGTTGAACCCGCGCGCCGAGGGTTCCGTACCAATAGATTATACAGCCATAACAAAAATAAGGTGCCAATTAAACTTGGAGAACTAGCATTATTGGCAATATAATATGTGTGTGGACACTGTTAAACTTTTTATTTTTTAGAATTCGTTCTTAATTGGTGCTGGCAGACTTTGGTCTATCGCAAATTTTATGGTTCAAAATAATCACGTATTTGTATACCACTTCTTATTTGATAAAAAAAAGAAGTTAAGTAATTAATTTTGTATTAATGTAAGCGGACTAGAGGACCCCAGGGTCCCGAGAGGGCTGTAACTGGGAACATAGCTCAGATGACGGATATAACATTAAACTTTTTAAATTCACAAGATTCGTTGTTACATTTTGTTTAACATGGTTGAAACATCGAGGTAAGAAAATAAATAATAATACGCGATTAAGCCTCGGGAAAATATGAGGATATAGTATTGTGGCGGACGCCCACAGAATCAACTAGATGGCGTTAGTAGTATGAAATCCTGAATCGCTCTATCAACTTTTGTTTCCGAGAGAAGCTCATATACAACTCTCGATGAGACAACGTCGGGCCGCGGCTTACCGGGCAAAACCACCTGCCCGGTGGAAGATCTTCCTTTTGGAGGTACACATCATCTCGTACCCCCAGAAGTAATAGATGGATTACCTGAGCGGATCATGCAGCTCATCCTTGCACAGCTTCAAGTAGACGCAGATCTCCTGCGGGTCGAGGTCGGCCGCCAACATCTCCACCAGCTGCTGGGTGTACGAGTCCACAAAGTCCACGCAGTTGGTGCGCAGCTTGGTGGACAGGTGCGTGCATAGGCTGTCCAGAGCTTTACGGATGTCTTCCTGGAATGTATAACTTAATATTATAAACGCGAAAGTTTGTATGTACGTATGTATGTGACTTTCACGCAAAAACTTCTGAACCGATTGCGATGAAACTTGGAATATACATAGCTGGAGGACTAGAAAAACACATAGGCTACTTTTTATCTCGATAGTCCCCCGGGATCGGGACTTACGCGGGTGAAACCGCAGGGCGCAGCTAGTATATCATATATCAGCAGCCTGGGCTAGGTGGCGAGAGGTTCTTCTTCTTTTCGTGTAGTGGTTGGCTCACCTTGTGTTAAGAGTTTTCAGGACGCCCTAAGGCCTCTAACTTGACATAACGACTGCTATCTGAGAAAAGAACCGGCACCATCTGCTTAAGGTGCCTTCCGAAGCACGAGAGAGAGAGGTAACTGGCGTCATTTATGACCCCCAAAATGCGGGTTAAACTTAAGGGACAGGTCATTAGACCTGTCCTTTTGTATGGTAGTGAGGCGTGGCCATTGCTTGAGCGACATAAGCAGGAGCTGCGTGTCACGGAGATGAAGATGCTGCGCTGGATGTGTGGAGTGACGCGAAAAGACCGCGTCAGAAACTCCCGCATCAGGGGCAGTCTTCATGTCCGAGACATTGCAGACAAACTGCAAGAATACCGCTTACGGTGGTACGGCCACGTTCTACGAAAACCGGCTAGTTACGTGGGAAACAAATGTCTTGCTATGGCGCCTCCGCCCGGCCGCGGCAGATTGGGAAGACCCAAGAAGTGCTGGCTTGACGTTGTAAGATCGGATATGCGTGCAAAGGCCTCACTACACGGGATGCCGAAGATCGTGCGAAGTGGAGACGTAGAAAGTAGGAAAGCGGACCCCGGGCTCTCGAGAGAGATACAACTAATAAAAACATTTATCAGCAACCCTAGGGGACCCTACAAATGAATGGTATCTAGGTAGTATACTGACCTCGTTTGAGTCCTTTTTGATCATAGCCTTGAGTTGCTCGACGGCGAACAGACAGAGCGGACAGCTGGACTTGCCGGCGTTGATGGCCACGCGCTTCACCTCGCCCACCTGCGGACACAGGTTCAGGGCCGGACACACCTGCGCGAGTCACCAATACTTATAATATTTTATTTATTAGGTACACCAACAGTAAAGTACACTATAACTAATACAGAAAAAAGACAATTTTTGTAAGATTACCAATTGGATACAATCACTTACCCACTACAGGCATACAATATTATAAGTTATTTACTTAATCTAAAGTAATTTAAGATCTCTTACAAATGGATACCAGATAGTAAGAAGACAGTTAGTGAATGATCGTGTCAGTATTTTTAATGAATAAAAGCAATTACTTAGATATAAGCCATTTTTTCAGGCAACACTTAAAGATGTTATATATTTTATTTTTTAAAGCATGTTCCACACTACAAATGCCTACAAACCTACAAATAATTCCTACAAGTTGTCAAACAAGCAGTATTGTACTCACACTGGCGGGGTCGATCTCCTGCACCAACATGGCGATGCAAGCCGGCCCGTACTGGTCCACGAACTGCCGGCACTGCCCGTCCACCGCCTTGGGCAGCTTGTCACACGCGTGGTCGACGGCTTCCGTCACCTTTTCCTGTACACATTTTCCACCAATTGAAAAGATTTAATTTTGAATATTATTTTTTTTATTGTCTCATATGAAACTAGACCAAAAATCAGGGTACGCGCATTTTTTATTTTCTGTTTCTTTTTCATTTATAAATAATAAAATAAAAAAGCCTTTTAATTGCTCCTAAGTCTAAGTATTTCGTATTA
Source organism: Idaea biselata (assembly GCA_958496205.1). NCBI lineage: Eukaryota > Metazoa > Arthropoda > Insecta > Lepidoptera > Geometridae > Idaea > Idaea biselata. The sequence goes on from OY292397.1 coordinate 4,262,957, forward strand.
TTTATTTATTTATAGTTTTCTCTGTCTTGAGCCAGTCTAAACCAGTGTTCGCCGGCGATAGTACAGATGTCGTCGGACCAACGTTTGAGCGGTCGACCTTGTTTGCGCTTTCCGTTTCCTGGTCATTTCCACTCTGTGACCACTTTAGTCCAGCGCCACATAGTGTTGGTATCGCTGAGCTCGACCTGCAGATAGTGCAGGAAGTACTGGCAGAAGGAGCACGCCGCCTTGCTCTGCGGGACGGACACGAACATGCGCTCTATGGGCAGTACTCACGATAGTGTTGGTATCGCTGAGCTCGACCTGCAGATAGTGCAGGAAGTACTGGCAGAAGGAGCACGCCGCCTTGCTCTGCGGGACGGACACGAACATGCGCTCTATGGGCAGTACTCACGATAGTGTTGGTATCGCTGAGCTCGACCTGCAGATAGTGCAGGAAGTACTGGCAGAAGGAGCACGCCGCCTTGCTCTGCGGGACGGACACGAACATGCGCTCTATGGGCAGTACTCACGATAGTGTTGGTATCGCTGAGCTCGACCTGCAGATAGTGCAGGAAGTACTGGCAGAAGGAGCACGCCGCCTTGCTCTGCGGGACGGACACGAACATGCGCTCTATGGGCAGTACTCACGATAGTGTTGGTATCGCTGAGCTCGACCTGCAGATAGTGCAGGAAGTACTGGCAGAAGGAGCACGCCGCCTTGCTCTGCGGGACGGACACGAACATGCGCTCTATGGGCAGTACTCACGATAGTGTTGGTATCGCTGAGCTCGACCTGCAGATAGTGCAGGAAGTACTGGCAGAAGGAGCACGCCGCCTTGCTCTGCGGGACGGACACGAACATGCGCTCTATGGGCAGTACTCACGATAGTGTTGGTATCGCTGAGCTCGACCTGCAGATAGTGCAGGAAGTACTGGCAGAAGGAGCACGCCGCCTTGCTCTGCGGGACGGACACGAACATGCGCTCTATGGGCAGTACTCACGATAGTGTTGGTATCGCTGAGCTCGACCTGCAGATAGTGCAGGAAGTACTGGCAGAAGGAGCACGCCGCCTTGCTCTGCGGGACGGACACGAACATGCGCTCTATGGGCAGTACTCACGATAGTGTTGGTATCGCTGAGCTCGACCTGCAGATAGTGCAGGAAGTACTGGCAGAAGGAGCACGCCGCCTTGCTCTGCGGGACGGACACGAACATGCGCTCTATGGGCAGTACTCACGATAGTGTTGGTATCGCTGAGCTCGACCTGCAGATAGTGCAGGAAGTACTGGCAGAAGGAGCACGCCGCCTTGCTCTGCGGGACGGACACGAACATGCGCTCTATGGGCAGTACTCACGATAGTGTTGGTATCGCTGAGCTCGACCTGCAGATAGTGCAGGAAGTACTGGCAGAAGGAGCACGCCGCCTTGCTCTGCGGGACGGACACGAACATGCGCTCTATGGGCAGTACTCACGATAGTGTTGGTATCGCTGAGCTCGACCTGCAGATAGTGCAGGAAGTACTGGCAGAAGGAGCACGCCGCCTTGCTCTGCGGGACGGACACGAACATGCGCTCTATGGGCAGTACTCACGATAGTGTTGGTATCGCTGAGCTCGACCTGCAGATAGTGCAGGAAGTACTGGCAGAAGGAGCACGCCGCCTTGCTCTGCGGGACGGACACGAACATGCGCTCTATGGGCAGTACTCACGATAGTGTTGGTATCGCTGAGCTCGACCTGCAGATAGTGCAGGAAGTACTGGCAGAAGGAGCACGCCGCCTTGCTCTGCGGGACGGACACGAACATGCGCTCTATGGGCAGTACTCACGATAGTGTTGGTATCGCTGAGCTCGACCTGCAGATAGTGCAGGAAGTACTGGCAGAAGGAGCACGCCGCCTTGCTCTGCGGGACGGACACGAACATGCGCTCTATGGGCAGTACTCACGATAGTGTTGGTATCGCTGAGCTCGACCTGCAGATAGTGCAGGAAGTACTGGCAGAAGGAGCACGCCGCCTTGCTCTGCGGGACGGACACGAACATGCGCTCTATGGGCAGTACTCACGATAGTGTTGGTATCGCTGAGCTCGACCTGCAGATAGTGCAGGAAGTACTGGCAGAAGGAGCACGCCGCCTTGCTCTGCGGGACGGACACGAACATGCGCTCTATGGGCAGTACTCACGATAGTGTTGGTATCGCTGAGCTCGACCTGCAGATAGTGCAGGAAGTACTGGCAGAAGGAGCACGCCGCCTTGCTCTGCGGGACGGACACGAACATGCGCTCTATGGGCAGTACTCACGATAGTGTTGGTATCGCTGAGCTCGACCTGCAGATAGTGCAGGAAGTACTGGCAGAAGGAGCACGCCGCCTTGCTCTGCGGGACGGACACGAACATGCGCTCTATGGGCAGCACGCCGGACACGTCGGCCATGCTGGTGGCGGGTGTGGACATCACGCGGACGTTGGTCTGTCCGGATACGGGGACTTTGGCAACCTGAGAATATTAAAACAATGTTTTTCATAAGTGCATGCGCATTTGCATGCGTGCGACATGCGTACATAAATACTAAATCTTCTTCTTCATTTGGCCCTTATTCGAGTTATTTGGAGTAGGCACAACCCCTGATACAACTGAACTAACAATATATTATGTTATAGAGTCACCACTTGGGAACCAACATTTAGACTTGCAGGCGAGGTTCACTGTACCGTCAGGCCATTCCAAGGAACGCTGTCCGGGATCAGTTATAGACAGAACATATTTTTTCTAATGTCTTTAACCAGGGGGGAAACAGTCGTCTGTTTGTATGGAAAAAAGAGTAGATTTCCTCTAAAATTCCATACCTTGTTAGTAACATAGCTGTTCCTCTCATCGTTCACAATCAATCTATGAGCCTTGACCTCCAGTTCCGGCGGCAACAGCACTGTAATCGGGTGACCCTCGGCCTCGGTCGGCGTACAGGCGCCCATCATGGCGCAAACTTCTGCCGGTTTCAGCTCGTCATTCAGGAACTTGTAGATAAGTAGTACTGTTTGGCGAGGTCTCAGTAATAGGGTCCCATTTTTACCCTTTGGTTACGGAACCCACCAATTTGTTTACACGTACCTTGTCAGTAACATAGCTATTCCTCTCATCATTCCCGATCAAGCCATGAGCCTTGACCTCCAGTTCTGGCGGCAACAGCACTGTAATGGGCTGACCCTCGGCTTCGGTCGGCTTACAGACGCCCATCATGGCGCAAACTTCGGCCGGCTTCAGCTCGTCGTTGAGGAATTTGTAGATGAGTGGGTAGTACTGTTCGGCGAGGTGGAGGCATTCGTCGCGGAATTTGCCGCTCTGTTTGCAGAGACCTGGGGATATGGGCGAGGGAATTTAATGATATTGAGTCCCAGGACATTGACATCTTCAACACAGTCCCACACAAAGTCAAAAAGTTGCTAAATTCCAACTGGTTGGTTCCTGAATTGTTTTAAGCATAATTCTTATATGTATATCAGTTTTTTTTCCTCTATTTTCAAAAATTACAAGCAAATAAGCATAACTATGTAACCATCCGTGAAAATGTCTAAATGGTGTTTTTGTGCTAATGTTTTGTAACTAAGTTGGTGTTGTACTATTTGTTTTCCGAATAAATAAAAAATAAAATAAAAATATTAATGAATTAATGCCATTTATTTGGAACTAGCAGCGTCCCGCGGTTTTACCCGCGTAAGTTCCGATCCTGCGGGATTTTCCAGAAACCCTTTCTCAGAAGATCCATACAGAGTCCTAGAAACATACAATTTGGAGAGGGTGCTCTTTGTGGTGTATATCCACTAAGAATTTTTTTTGGAAAATACTGCGGGATCAGGACTCACCAGGGTGAAACCGCGGGGCTAAATATTTTACAAAATTTATCAGTTTTTTATGACAATAACATACCTTGCAGGACCTTGTAGAATTCAATTTCGGTAGTGTTGGCAATCATAGTGTCACGCAGATGCATTATTAGTTGCTCGCAAAACTCACACGGAATATCACTATTGAAAAGAAAAACAACAAGAATTAGGAGCAAACTTAGTGGGTTAGAATGAATTCAATGTTCGCAAATAAACTAAACATTGATAGCCTTATTAATAAACATAGAATACGTCGGAGTAGTCAGAACATGCTTTGTCTTTTTCCGTGACAAGAACTTTTAAAGTTGACAGACAGAAACAAAAAGTGGTAATAATTTCCGTGCCTTACTCACTTTGAGTAATTCATACATGAAAACGGGTCTCGGACAAATAACCTATCTACGAACTAAAATGCGAAAGTGTGTCTGTTGTTATAAACATTAGTTGATGTTCACAAGTGTTAGTCGAAATTCGAGAGCTCAGTCGGTGTCTAAGAGTCCTCCTACATTAAAATACACAACGATCCCATTTTTTTTCTGGGTCTCAAACCGCCCCCAATTAGCGCCCTCAAGAGGGTATTAAAAAAAGTTAACGTTTCGCTGGTCATTTTTTCGCACTTAGCCTCACAATTGGGCCATTGTACGTGATTTATTAGAGGGGTTAAGAACGAGGCGACTCTTACCATTTCCATACAAACTTAATACCAAAATAAATTATGAAAAATTTAGTTTTCTACCTTAATATCGATATTATTCGAATTAAGATTCTACTTTTAAAGGGTCCCCATCACAAGGTTTTCCAAAATATTCATTCGAAATGAAATAAAACGGAGAAAGATTTTTTCATTGAAAAATGTTTATCCGTTTTATTTGAATGTAAAAGACCCTTTAAAAGTAAAATCTTAACCCGAATAATATCGATATTAAGGTAGAAAACTAAATTTTTCATAATTTATTTTGGTATTAAGTTTGTATGGAAATGGTAAGAGTCGCCTCGTCCTTAAGCAGGGGGCGTTTCGCCCACTTTACGCTGCTGTATATACGTAGTAACTTACTTCCCAACATGTACCGGTGCGTCGACGAAGGTGTACTCGTGGTGCGTGTGGTAGTTGTCCATACACTGTCCGCTCACGTGGCACACGCCCTTGGCCGTGAGGTCCTTCCTCACCGCCGCGAGGATGTTCTCGTAGTACTTGAACACTAGCATCGAACACGAGTCCGACAGCGAGTCCATTTTGCGGCATACCTGCGGGGAGACAAACAGTTAATATGGTAGGACGTTGCATACAGCGCCATCTAGCCATAAATCAAGCTACTAAATGTGTACTATGGGTACTAGACAATGAATTATCATTATCATACTTGTATTAACTTTTTAAATTTACAAGATTTGTAAACATAGACAAATTTTCTCAGGTCTTAATCGCGTATTATTATTTATTTTCTCACCTCGACTTTTCAACAATGTTACAATGGTCTTGGATTGAAAGATAATAAAAAATAATACGCGATTAAAACCCGGGAAAATCTAACTATAGTATACTATTTTTTGTTTCTGGTTTTGGGTGTTTTCTATCACATTTATGCATAGAAAACACAACAGCATAAGTACTTGTTTCCGCCGGGAATTGAATCCGCAAACTTCTGCGTTGTAAGAAGAGTAAGGTGGGTCAGAAATGTAAACTTCCAGGTTTTGATAATACCATGTTTTTTGCTTAAATTCTTGACAGCATTGTGTCTTAATTGTGTTTATTATACTCTATTTTAGAAACTTAGACCAAAAATGTAAGCAAAGAACTGTAAATTTTAAAGGAAAAAGTAAATAAAACGCTGTCACTTACAAATATTATGGGATTTTTGTTTACATTTTTAATCTAAGTTTCTGAAATAGAGTATATATAGGCTATGACGCATTTTCTTTGTTCGGACCGATAAATTAAGTCCTTAGTTGTCCCACGAGTGACTTAAGTGACAAATAGCTTAAGGCTTTCTCCTTTTCGTAAAGTGGTGTGGCTTTCCTAGTGTTAGAATTTTTACTTTGCCCTAAGGCCTTCAACTTGACCTAACTACAGCCATCAGAGGACCAGATGCAAAAATATATTAAGATATGAACTTACTTGAAGCAACGAAACTAGGAAATCTTCATACGAGGTACCATCGAATCTCTTTCTGAGTACGCCGACAGTTGTATGGCAGTTGTTGCACCCGGCGCGGAGTTCCAAGTGTGTGTTCTGTGAAGGGAAAACCGGTCAAGTGAGAATTGAGCTTGTGGAAAACACATTTTGCAGAGGTATGGTCAATGGTATTGATATCTAAACTGCACGGGATATGCATTTTAAAAACTAGATTGTTGTACTGCTTTTCCTTAGTCACCTGGACTCATTTTTTACCCGACTGTGCGACGTAAGGAAGGGTTATGTGTTTGTCAGTCTATGTATGTTTGGTTGTTGTTATAAACCGTTCCAGAGGGTAATTTTGCTGATTTACACTTAGCATTTTGTCCTTTGTCTTAGTTCTGTGAGCGTCACTAAAGACATGACAGTTGACAAAATTCAAAATGGCGACAATCAGGCGCCATATTCTAAAGAAAAAAAAAAGAAAAGTTGACTGACTATGTCAAGTGGGGTATCGTTGAATAGGTATTTGAAAATCATTCTTCGGTTTCTTTAAAAAATGATTAAATAAATATTAAATATATTTATATTTAATATTAAATATAATTAATAAATATTAAATAAATATTAAATATATTTATATTTAATATTTATTTAATCATTTTTCATTTAATGTAACCATTTAGGATCTACAACGATTGCCTACATAAAAAACATATTCTTCAAATTTCAGCTCTCTACTATACTCGTGGTTTAGGCTGTGCGTTGATCATCACATAAATAATCAGTCTGTCAGGACTAAGCATTATAAGGATTTATTTATACAAGTTGTAAAATGTTCCCTGTTTAATTAATATCATTATGTCAACAGACACACAATCGCATGATTCGAGGTCAAGCAACGCGCGACCGCTCACCACGCTAAGCGATAACCCCTAGCGAAAATAATATATTTTATTGCATTCATTATTTTACTACTGTCTTGTGTTATATATAATAAAGTAATTAAACTCATTTTACGGTTTAAATCGCGTGGCAAGACGGTAGTTTTTTTGTTACTTTGCAATTCAATAGCATGACAAATTACATCTCAGTCAATCCTGAAGAAGAGACCTTTAAAAGTCTTGAAACGTTGAGCATTGAAACAATGCTAAAAGTATTAAGCACCACGCGATTAAAACCGAAAAAATAGTTTAATTTCAATCCAATATCGCGAAAACAGAAGAAAAATCTAGTGTCAAAAGATCGGCGCTGGGCTAGTGGTAGATACCGAAGGTTGTGGTTTCGAATCCGCACTGCACTGCTCGATTGCGCACCATTGTACTATTAATTCATTGACTTTCTTAAAGAAAGAAAAAACGTGCGCTGTCTTAAAATCGCGAGCAATAAGATAAGATACCCTAAGATTTTTCTTTAAAGTCCTTTTCCTTTGAAACCTTTTACCTTTAGTGTTAAAATACAAATTTCAAAGAACACTCACACTTTTTATTTCGATTCACGGGATCGGAATGTGGGTGAATCCGCAAGGCACTGTTTATACTTACATAATCGTCCAGCATGTTGTCAATCCGTTCACTGTTGCAAAGCCCGGCCACAGCGCACACAGTCTGAGGGTTCATCTCTGAAGACAGAGTCTCTACCAGCTCCGGTACAAAGTCGTCCGCCAGTTTCATGCACTCTTTAGCAACTATCTTGATTGGGATCAGCTTGCATGAGCCTTCGAACACTTGTTTCAGTTCATCCTGTAATAGAAAGAGTATTTTTTAGGTTAGAATTGAGTTTTTTAACTCTGCTGTTCGGAAAGTTTCATTGTTATGGGTAGATATTTGAATAGCTATAGCCGGGTGGAAAAATGCTTATTTCATCCCATGTGTGGAAGGAATATTATATTTTCTTAATTTTACGTTTGGCCGTTGAATCGATGATAATTGTGTTACATCATAATGGTGGAATTTTTGAGCGCCTTTGGGTGAAGTGAAATATAATCTTTTAGTCAACATGTTTTACTAAAAGAAAACTGTACTTTCTTTTTTAACTGACTTCTGAAAAGGAAGCCCATTGCGACAAACGTCATATTGAAATTATATTTTGTATTAATTTCAATTTATTTATTATTATCTGCTCTCAGAATCTTGTCTCAATAAAGTGTCGTTAGAATAGTAATTGTCAGTATTTGGCGTGTATTCAACACTTTTGCCCACCAAATGTGTCAAATTGTGTATTTGACACATTTTGACATAGCATAGCAATTACTATTCTATCGACACTCTATTGAGATACGATTATGAGAGCAGACTTGGGACCCTGGACATTGCTTTCATGCAGAAAAGTTCAATGCCTATTTAAAATGAGTGTATCGTTTGATAGTCACAGTCATATTCACTTATATACCTACACTTGTATGCAAATACATCATCTTTTTGACGTTATAAAATATGCTTCCCACCAAACATTTCATACCTATACCGATACCGCCAAAAACACCGGTGAGTTTCTATCAGCATCAAATGATATTGAACTTTATGATTATTTTGACCTGTTAGCCGCCTTTTTTCGTGTCGCACCATTATCAGCAAAGTTAAACAAAGAGGTAACTTAACTCGGCCCTGAGATCATTGACCGATAATCATTCTCGACTTTAACCTTAGGAAGGGTAGTGAGATTTGACACTTAAACCCGGACGTAAAATTTTGAAATTCAAAGTAGAATCACACTGTAATGTTCATCATTAAAATTAGTACTACGGGTCTAGATCGCGGGTCGATCTTAAACGAAAAATAAATAACTACCTACTTAAATAAATAGACATAGTAAAAAGGGCAAAAAAGAGACGAGCAAAGTCGCACAAAAAACAGACATAAATAATATTTATTATTAAACTCAATTATGTGCCCGCCTGGTTCGTTCATACATATCTAATACTTTACGACTGTATTTAGCAACAATATCCACCTAACATTTAAGTACCTATTTGTATTAGTAAACCAGCAGTATAAACCAACGTACCTACTTGTTTACATAAGGACTGACTTAAACTTATTATTATTTAGCATCACGTCAAACCTCTGTGGTTATTAGATGTTAAGTATGCCTTTGCTTTGTAATGTTTTTTCTTTTATACGTTAAATAAATTTAAAAAAAAATCGTAAAAAAACGCCTAAAGTTTGAAGACGTGCAGTTTTACATAGGATATGATTCATTTGCCCGACTTCAGACTTCAGGCTTGTTTACGATTTTTGTCAGTTTTTAATTTTTATTTTTTTATTACATCATTTTTAGTGCATTTCTGCTGTCACTAAAATCCAGTTGCTCGAAAGTGAAAAATTTAATGGATAATGAGAAGCAATCCTGTTCATCACTCCGAAGATCCTTGTCAAATCCTTAACAATTTTTTATGGGCCCATCTCAGATCTCCCACCTTTCAATTAAAAAAAGAATCATCTCAATCGGTCAAGCCGATTAAAAAATATATATACCTACGCGACGAATTAAGAACCTCCTCCGTTTTTTTGGATGTCGGTTAAAAAAATAAATACTCGTAAAAGTATGTAACAAACCTGAGTCTCATTGCTGAGCAGTTGGTCGCGCGCCTGCTTGACCATGTCGACGCAAATCTTGCAGATGTCGTCGTTGTCGACCGGCAGCGTCATGGCGGGCCACACGCGCGTCGCGCAGTGGTGCACCGCTTTGCATTCGTGGCTTGTGCTGGAGACACGACTTATATTGAAGTACTGTGTCACTGAGTGTGATAGTCATTAGAGTGCGTTTCATCTTTAAATTCCTATGCCGTCATGTTGGTAGCAAAACAAAAAAGTGCAAAATACAAAAAAAATAATGTGCTAGCTTGAATTAAGGGAGATTTGTATATAAAGAATGAATGAACGAATCTTCCTGCATTCAAGGTTTAAGGTATAGCACATTCAAGATATTAAGGCAAGACTTTTTTGTTTTGCTACCAACATGACGGCATAGGTAATTAAAGATGAAATGCACTATACCTAAGATGGTTCATGTCAGAAGTGGGTGCTATCTCACGTTTCTGTATAAACTTCAAAATTCGCAAACCTTATTGCTATGTATATCTACATGTAGTAAGCTAGGTTTATTATGGCATGTCTCGAATGAAGTTGCAGTGAACACGCTCCCTTTCTTAGTTTTTTTCTCATATATCACGAATAAAAAAATAATGAGATGTCTTGGCCTAAAAATGTTAATGTTGATTATCGTAAAATGAACCGTTTTTATTCTCTTGTCTCTTATCTCTTCTCATCGCTAGAAGAGAACCACATAGCAATGAGGTTTGCGAAGTTTGAAGTTTATGTCACAGACAATATTCTAAAAATGTTACTAGCTGTGCGCCTTGGTTTTTATCGCAAAAGTTATACAAAAGAGGCTAAAGTGGTTTAAGTTTAAACTACAGCATTTTAGATAAGAAGTCTCCGTTTCAAACGCAGCCTAGTTTCATCGCAATCATCGTCGTTAGCATCTGATGATGATCATTATCCGAGAAAATTGAGCAGGGAGTTTCGGGCATCCTCTCGGGAGCCCGAAACTCCCTGCTTTAGCGCCTCCTCAGTTTTATAGCAACCAGCTCAGTAGTTTTACAAACAAACATACCCTCCCGTACTAACAATAAACTAACACACAATATTACTAAGTTAAGACAATTTTCTTCTGTTTTCGCGAAGTTGGACTTCTAAGTTAGATTACTAAGTTATAAACACTTATGTACCATTAGAAACATGCGTGACACATAAATGTTATTATTATTTACACATTCAATCAATCACACAATCAACCTAAAAACCTAAATACAATTTTCTACTGTATTAAGAAAAAAATCGCCTTTGCGAGTCGGACTCGCGCACGAAGGGTTCCGTACCATTTAGAAAAAAAACACGTTTGTTGTCCCACTTAAATATTTATTTTATTCTGTTTTTAGTATTCGTTGTTTAAGCGTCGTAAATACGTTATCTCTAAAATTTTCAACAATGATCACACTTCATGAGATACTGCCTGCGGTGACCGACAGAGAGACGGACATGATGTCTTAGTTAAAGGATATCGTTTTTACCATTTGCGTTCGGAACCCTAATAACAACGTAAATAAATAGCAAGTATATCGAATGAATTCGCTAACAATCGAATCGGCTGTTGTTACGCGGCGAAATGTTTCGCAACAAATTGTTTGGTACTTGTACGAATAAGCAAGTTCCTAATACCTAATCGAATACCTATTGTGTTACGATCGAGACAATGTTAAATTCATCAATTTTAGCGCAAAAATATGTTTTACTAGTTGCTCCCCGCGGTTTTCCCTGTGTAAGTCCAAATTTCGAGGAAATATCGGGAGCAAAAGTAGTTTATGTGTCAATCCAGATCTCGAATTATCTGCTTAGGTACAAGTGTCATCGCAATCGTTTAGTTAGTAGTTTTTGCGTTGGAGGAGTATCAAACCTACTCGTTTACTTACTTACATTACATACAAACTTTCACCTGTTAATATTAGTGGAATGTTGCTAGTGAAATGACATTTTGTTGTTTTAAGTTTGATAATAAGATTCTGGTTCTGGTATTTATTTTTACTTAATTGAACACTGTCCCAAGATTTTATCCATGTAGGTAGGTTCAGAATATGTTGGAATATCAGGATAAAAAATAACTTATTTGTTACGTTACCTTTACGTGACGTTATAAACAGAATCGATTCACTGGTATTCAAGTGAAGGACCAACAAACTTCTTCACTTCTTTAATATAATACGAAGAAAAGAAAATTAACAAAATATCAAAATAACATTGTTGTTACAAAAAGTGACTTACCTGAAGTTACTGCACCAATATGAAGGTCCCCAAGTGCACTGAGAACTTCCCAATAGATGATCTGAAAATTATGGCTCAGTTAGTTAGTTACTATTAAAACCAGAATGCGGGGAGAATTTAAACTATAAGAAATAGCGAAATATGCTGAAAAAAGGCCCTATTTGTACAATAATTAATAAAACGGCATATTTACTTCGAAAGTCATACATAACATTTTCCAAGCTAGGAATCGCACTTGTTTATTCGCTGGCTAGGATAAAGTAAAAATAAGCATCCTTAATATGTCCTGTAAAATAGGATTTTATAAAACTTTAGTGTCGGTTCCAGTCTCCACAATAATAGATTATTAACATAAACAGCAATAGACACTAGACTACTTGTATGTATATACAGCCGTATTCACAAACGATCTTATGCATGGCTTAATGCTTTGTCTTGCTCTTCTAAGTGATGAGATGACAATCAACGTTAGTGAAAAAGTGACAAAAGCTGTCCACGCATGGGCTCGTTTGTTTTTACTTCACACAAACTTATTACATTTATAATATTAGTAAAATTTATTTTGACAGGAAGCGCGTATTTAAGTGACAATTTCCAAAAGAATCCGGAATTTCAAGTGTGAAATGCGTAAAAATTTACAATTGTCATTGTTCAATTTCCGCGTATTGATGAAAGAAGGCATAAGAAATATCGACATTCATTGAAATAAAATGTACTTACTCTTCTTTTCAGGTACGGGTTTCTTTTTCTGTAAATGAAACATATTTATTATACTAAAGACAAAGAATACGCATTTAATTTAAATTTTAAAGGGTCTTCGAATAAGTAACCTGTTTGTACTAAAGGCCTGCAAGCAGATTAAAGTACCGTATTTGAGGGTCACTTTAGCCAAAATTCAGGAAAACCGGTTAAAATTCAGTAAAGTCGGCTTAAATTCAGGAAAGCCGGTTAAACTTCAGGTACACCGGTTAAGATTCAAGAAATCTTTCTTTATTTACGAGTGAGGATTACTAAGAGATGGTTTACAGTTACACGAAGCCATTTTCGAATGTCACTGGGTTGGGTGAAATTCAACACTTACACGTTTATCCATGTGTAAACCACGTATAAATAAGTGGGTGTTTAATGTTTTCAAATACTCTTCAAAGCTCAAAATACAGGATGATATTTACACTTACACTTTACCTAAAACAGACCACACCTTGTTTTAGGTAGTGTCAATGTACTTACATTGACACTACCTAAGTTAAGGTGTATTTTGAGCTTAACGTCAGGGATTTCTTAATAATAAATAGGCAATACTTAGCTAGAGAGAATGCAATAGGTAGATGATTGTAACAGCTATTAAGTATTAATGTTTGATATTGTTTAAAAGTAAATACTTACGTATATTCTCGTTGCATACTCAGCTAAGGGACAATGTTTCAAATCTCTAGATAAAGAGATATGCGTCCTATAAAATGTAACACCACCAAATAAAAACGTGCGATTTTATTCGGTAGCGTTCGATTTTATTCGACAGGCGTTTTTTTATCTGCTCTAAATAAAAAAAACCAACTCACATTTAAAGAAATAGCGTTATCAATCTTGTCATTGGCACACATCCCGACGATCTTGCACATCGTCTCCGGCGTCGTGTCAGACTTTAGCACGTGTATGATGTACTGCTCTAGCCCGGCGGTGTTGTCCTTGCAAATGCTGGACACGCTCGGGTAGGGCACGTCTTTGCATTCCGAACTGAGCCGGGTTGCGAGGTAGTCCTGTAGGGAAATCGGCATATGATAAAAAAGACGCCATATTAGAACTAATTAAATACTAACCCCCTTACTTATAAACAATGACTAAGTTTATATAACGTTTGCCTCTGTCTGTTTACTTTGAAACTTTCCCCTTACTTATTTATAAACTATGACCAACTTTATGTAACGTTTGTCTTTTGCGAAACAAACGTTTCATAAACTAAGTCATCGTTTATAAGTAAGGGGTTCATATCACCGTAATAGATAAACGAAACGCTACATAATTTATGCAGCTGTTTATTTATTAGGACCCTGCCGATATGAACAACACGTTTCTGAATGTTATAATAGGGAGTAAATCAGTAGCTGCAGGTAAAGACAACTGCAAGAATGTCGCACGAAAAAACCTCCTTACCTCATTGATGAGATCCTTAATATCCTTCAGAGCACTGAAAAGCTTGACGAAGTTCTTCGATATTTCATTGGTGACGGTCACATGTGGATTGTGTGTTTCCCATACTGTGCTCGAACAGTGCCCGACAGCACCGCAATCAGATGCAATCCTAACATAAAGAACCAACTTTGAAAAATCACATGTATAGTCTTTTTACATCCGCCCGCCGATTTTGTACAGTCGTGCGAGTTAAGCAATGCTTGCCTCAGTCATTTTTTGGATGGGTGACTATTCTGATAGCAGTCGTTAGGTCAAGTTAAAAGCCTCGGGGCGAATTAAAAACCTTAAAGACTAAGTGGGCTACCACACCCCTATCCGAAAAGGAGAAGTTCTATTGAGGTAGTGGTCAAACCAATCATACCAATCACCAATAATAGAAAACTAACTTCCCAGAAATAGGGGTATCCTGTCCAATAGTAAAAATAAATAGATTTAGATATAGCTAACCGAAACAAAGTCATACACATGGAGTAATGGAGTCTGAAAATGAACATGGGAACTACACAAATAAATAAGTGTTGGGGTTTAAAATTGGTCCGAATTAGGCACATTTGATTATTCGTTCGCCGCAATAAAGAGACCAATTTAGACTTATTGATATAACATAACAAGAGTCAATTAGATTACAATATGGGGTGAGGTTTTAAAAGGGCGATAAACTGTATTACAATAATAAATAGATCGATGAATCAACCAACAATACATAATAAAAATTACAATTCTCTATAAACTTTAATGTAAGGTTTATCACACGTATTGTGAGCTCATAGATTAGAAGTGATTTGCTTTGTTTTTTTAGATTTAAATGTTTAGTGATTGTTACGGTATGCACATAAACGTAGTAACTTTAATTAGGCTTTGATTCACACTATTTTATATTCCTAATCATAATAACAATTGAGATATTTTTAGGGTTCCGTACCTAAAGGTAAAAACGGGACCCTATTACTGAGACTTCGCTGTCTGTCTGTCTGTCTGTCTGTCTGTCTGTCCGTCCGTCTGTCACCAGGCTGTATCTCATGAACCGTAATAGCTAGACGGTTGAAATTTTCACAGAAGATATATTTCGGTTGCCGCTACAACAACAAATACTAAAAACAAATTAAAACAAATATTTAAGAGGGGCTCCCATACAACAAACGTGTTTCAAAAACATTGAATCGAGTAGGTCATGAAATTCAAAATGGCTATCTGTCAAATACCGGTCTGCCTTCACTTACCAAAGAGTTTTAGATTGTCTTTGTGCCAAAGTTTTTTTTTTTTTTTTTTCATTTTTTTTTGTGGTGTGGTCGTTTGATGGAAGTAAGAATCGAAGCTAAATGTGTCACATTTTCCTATCAAATTTTAAAAGTTGTAAACGATTTTAGGGTTCGGTACCCAATTGTGATAGTGGTACGGAACCCTTCGTGCGCGAGTGTCGCACTTGCCCGGTTTTTTATTATATGAAGTTAACTCGCTATTCTGCAAGCCAATGATGTCACACAAATATCACCAAGTTTTGTGGTAAAAACGGTGGTCGAGAGAAAACGAAAAAACTACGAATAACTCGCGAACCGTGTAGAAGCCAGCTGGTGGTTTTTTCTTAGAGAATAGCCCCGCTGATGTCATGTATACCTACTGTAGCATAGTTCAAATAGATACAATTATTTTTATACAAAGATTGAGGCAGTAACAAAACTAAGACTGAACATAAACTTACGTATTGTCATTTGTTCCACATACGTGGGAAAGAAATGTCAAATGGCGCCTCCGCCCGGTCGGGGCAGCTTGGGAAGACACAAGAAATGCTCACCAGACGTCGTAAGAGCGGATATGCGTGCAATTGCCCTTAAATGGATATGGGGCCAATAAAATTGCACGCATATCCGATCTTCCGCTTCTCTATCGCTTCTTCACTATCCGAAGATCGTGCGAAGTGGAGACGTAAAAGTAGTAAAGCAGACCCCGGGCTCTCGAGAAGGATGCAACCGGGAACATCGCTCGGATGATGATGATGACATGTGCAAAATATCATTACCTACTCTTACCTTAAACTTTGACACCAATATGAAGGTCCTTTACTACATTCTTTAGGTAGTTGTCGGGCCACAGACAAATCTGTAACAAGAAGTCAATCATTAATTACCTACTTAAGTTTTAAAATCAGTAATTATTTGAAATTAAGTAATTTTCATTTTGCTTTGTAGTAGAAGTTAAGAGGTCGCCTTACAAATGTTATATTACTAAATAAAGATTATATTCTACATAAAAAAGCTACCTATATCAAGCACCCAGACTTTTGGAGTGCCCAGACCCAGACAAGCTTACTGTGGCTTTTTATAATCGCAAATTATGATGTGCATTACAAGATTGCAACCCCCACAATGCTGATAAGGACAATCCCAATTTGGAATAGACTATCTAGAAAACTACATGGGTTCTACTGATAGGACCATCATGAAAATAATTGGGACAGTTGATACTAAAATACTATCATTATGAAATTTCAATTTTCAAACGCAAATTGATTAAAACCGACTTAAAAACTTTAATTTCAAACCAGCATCAAAAACCAAAGAATAATATATTATATTCCTTGTTAATAACACAAACAGGAAGGTTTATGTTTTAATCCTATTAAAACAACTAATTTCCTTAATTTTCCTGTCTCTGCTGTGGCAACTACAATTAATTGTATTACTCATGTCACCACAATTTTTTTGGGGCTAGCACAGTAGGTAAGGTAACTCATCTCATTTTTATTTTATTTATTTATGTAGGTACCTATATATTTTTATGGCCGGGCCTCAGCCTGACACCAACCCCCGTCCGGCCAAGCATTTCACCCGCCACTGTGCGGGGAGTACTCAGGTTTGCTAGTGTCCCACAGTTTCCTAAGAGGTCTGACACCCACGGAAAGAGTAATGAGGTAGCTTTATTCTACAACGGGGCTACACTATCATAAGAATCAACACACTGTATATAATGTACTAAGCTGCGCCCGCGGTTTCACCTGCATGAGACCCAATCCCGTGGGATTTATAGCATCAAAAGTATATCCTTCTCCAAGGTCCTATCTATCTCTATACCAAAATTCATTAATATCGGTTCAGCGGTTTAGGCGTAAAATTGTAACAGACAGGCAGAGTTACTTTCACATTTATAATGTTAGCAAGATAAGATTAATCAGTGTAAATGGTTCATTAGTCTTGATGTAAGCTGTATTTAAAACAGTAGCAAAACTGACAAGCAACAGAGCTGCTTAACACAATCCAATGTTCCATGTTTGAAAACAGGAAACTCGATATAGACTGCTGTATATACAACAAATGTCATGATTCATTTATGCTAACCAATTGCTACTGGTAGGTAGGTGTTGTTGAATCACAATACAGTTAATAATGTTTACTTTCATGTATGTTCCATAGAAGTTGAAAGTGGAAAACCAGCATTTTTCTGGGTTTTGAAATAGATCACAATTCAACCATGTTAGACATTACTTCAAGTATAAAAAAAACAGACAAGCTTAATAGGCATGCTGGAGAGAATTTCACTGTATCATAAAGGTATGTTAAATGAGAATGGTCTGGTCTGTAATGTGGTAATCTTTGCATTTTACAGATAAAAAAGATCTGTGAACAACACACAGGGCCATCTAGCGCGGTGGTAAGCTACTGAGCCTGTGTTACTATGACTAGACTATGGATATAATACTTAGAATTATAATTATACTAGCTGACCCGGCAAACGTTGTTTTGCCTTATAAATTATAGATAGTAGCCGATTCTCAGACCTACTTAATACGAAAATAAAATTTCATAAAAATCGGTCAAGCTGTTTCGGAGGAGTACGGTAACTAGCACTGTGACATGGAAATTTTGCCTCCGGGGTGTATTGGCCCAAATGTCAATATGTCAAAATGTTAGTATGTAGGAATGTCACATCGTCCAAGGACACAATAGCCAGTTGCCAAAATGTCCAGTGAGCTTAACCTCCAGTTGACAAATTTCCCAAGTGCCGAATCGCCTTATTGTCATAATGTCTCGCGATTATAACGTCCAGTTGCCAAAACATCCAATTACCGAATCGTTCAATTTCCAAGCGTTTAGGTGCAGAATGTCTAAGTTGCATTGTGTCAAGTGGATGCATAAGGTGAAAAAACAAAAGACGATTGAAGAAGAAACAAAAGACGATCGAACAAGAAACAAAAGACGATCGGTGTAGAAACAAAAGACGATCGGAGTAGAAACAAAAGACGATCAATATAGGTATGACAGACAGATAGACAGCCTATCAAACTTACAACGATGATAACTCCGAAACCATTGACACTAGACCATTACTTGTAGAGCTCTATCACTTACAAGCATAAGTGATAGAGTTCTACGAGATCTTCGTATTGGATGACAGCTGTCAAACTTAAAACGTTAATGTCTAGGAAACTATTGATTCATAAATAAGGCAATGGTCATGCGTAAAAAGATAAAAATACCTATAGAGATCATAATAGAAAGTTTCTATTATGATGTCTATAGGTAAGAAACATATTTCATTATCGGCGTTATTCAAACAACGCTGAAACGTTTAAACATCAGAAGTCTTAATAAACTTTTTTATTCCTTCTGGACTGGACATTATGATGATTTCTAGGAGATTTTAACACTTGTACCTATCTAATGTAGCGTCCGTAATGGCACCTGGACTCTAAGATACATTAGACAGTTTAGCACTCGGGGCAAATTGACCAGTAGTCTTCATGACATCTGGACATTATATCTTCCCGGACAATTTAACTTTTGGGCCAAACTTACAAGTGAATGTTGTGGCTTCTGGACATAATGCCATCCTGGACATTTTAACACTCGGGCCAAATTGACCTGTGGTGTTTATGGCATCTAGACATCTAGACCCGTGGACATTTTGGCACTTGGGCCAATACACCCCGGAGGCGAAATTTGCCTCTTGACCAGTAGTCTTCATGACATCTGGACATTATATCTTCCCAGACAATTTAACTTTTGGGCCAAACTTACAAGTGAACGTTGTGGCTTCTGGACATAATGCCATCCTGGACATTTTAACACTTGGGCCAAATTGACCTGTGTTGTTTATGGCATCTAGACATCTAGACCCCGTGGACATTTTGGCACTTGGGCCAATACACCCCGGAGGCGAAATTTGCCTCCGGGGTGTATTGTATATATTAGATTGTACTCAGTCAAGACTGTATGACACACACATAAAAGTACCTAGGTGATGTTGTATGACACATAAACAGTAAAGTATGTAAAGCAAAAAATATTTCATTTTATTTTATTGCTCAAAACATTCTTTAAAAATATGCAGAATGTGACATTTTTGTGAAACATTCTATTGATGCATTTTCGTGAAAGTATGCATGATTCAGTTGTTTTTTGATTCATTAGATAATGAGTTAATGACAAGTTGAACTTAAAAGGTTTCTATAAGCATAAGTTGAGTGCCCACACTAAACATAATGCGGGGCCTTAATTGTCAAGGAAATTCAGCTTTACATTTTTACTGGGGGAATAATAATTAGATGCTGAAGAGTTTTTTTTTAATGCATGTGGTGTACTGATTAACACATCTTCCGAGGCACGGAGGAAAAGGGAATTAGTTAAATAAATCCTTGACTTCTGATTATGATTAAGTAGTTAAGGTAATAGCTAAGTACCTACTTATGACTTTCATAAAATACCTACCTACTTATGACTTTCATAAAATACCTACCTACTTATGACTTTCATAAAATACCTACCTACTTATGACTTTCATAAAATACCTACCTACTTATGACTTTCATAAAATACCTACCTACTTATGACTTTCATAAAATACCTACCTACTTACTTAGTTTACTACTTACATGTTGTTTGTGAGAAAACAAAACATACCTACATAATGTATCTAGAATATGTTAGTGTTTTAAATCTAATTAATGACGAATGCTATTAATTAGCACAAACGGAGGTTGTTAAACATTATAAAACATTTCTGAGGGTATGACAAAAAATTGTGTAGGTAGTGAAAAATAATGGCAGAAAGAGGAAATCAAAAACAAGAATTTAAAGTCCAATTATTAATTACTCGCATGATGGCACATTACGAGAAAACATGAAACAAATACAAGGCTAAATTCTACTTAAGTTTTATATTGTTACTTACTTGTACAACAAAAGATTGCAAGAAGACAAACCACCAACAAGTTTGTCATCTTTGAAGTCACGAATTATCTCGAAAGGTCCAGTATTGTTCACTGCTAGCAATAAACTAAATAAACACTGATAATTTCACTTTGTTTGTTGAGCTATTGCGTATCAATCGATTGATAAACAAAACGTCGAGTCACTTCACCCGACAACGGATAACTTTGACAATTTTGACATAACGTTTGACGTAGTGATGGGTCAACTCGAGTTGCCAACTCGAGTTAACTCGAGTTGCGATTAACTCGAGTCAACTCGAGTTAAACCTTGCGAACTCGAGTTCAATAATAGTACTATTTTGGTTGGTTTTTTAATTTTTATTTACTTAATCATTTTTAGTGCACTTTACTACCATTATATATTCCATGGTGCTTTATCAATCCTTAGAGTTGCAATGACTGATGTGATGATGCTAATCCGGAAAGCTACCGCGGTTCTTCCGTCGGAATCGGGATCGGATTCATTTGACAGTTGACAGCCGAATTTCGAACCGCGAAAATTTCAAATCGGCGCGTCGATTACTCATATCGATGCCGAAGCCAAATTGTATGAATGCAACACAGACAGAATTGAATTGAATTGAAGATTTTGAAAGAAAATCTTCAAATCGACGGCTGACGGCCATGGATGCGCGGTTTTAAAATTGAAAACTCCGCTGTCAGATATGTCAAACTACTGCGTCGGGATCGAGTTGCTGTCAACGGAAGAACCGCGGTAGCTTTCCAGATCCTTATTAAATTTCTCTGGGACCAACTTGGGACTCTCACTTTCCAAATAAAAAAAGAATCATCAAAACCTTCTCTTTTTATTAGAGTCAGTTAAAAATAATTATATTTTTGAAATTTATTATAATTTACATTCTCTTGAATCACTGATAATACGTTTTTATAACTTGTTTTGCAGCTAGGATAAAACGAATCATTTTTCTTACCATTCATGTGATAATTTTATCTTATTGTAAGGGAAAATTTCAAAAGTTGCAACACCTAACTGACAATAACCAACTGACGACTAAATTTTCCATAGACAAGAATGGACATATTATCCAACATTGGATATTAAGCTTTGAGGGATACCGCGCCATCTACCGCTCAACAATAAAAATCGCTACTCAATAATAGATGTCGCTAATAAAAAATTATCTCGTCGATACTAGATGGCAGTAGTGGTAGTTCAAATAAACATTTTGTTAATCTGAACACGAGCGACGGACGACGCTAGAAACGTCGGACTTTATTTTCTAAAATGCTATACAATTTTTCTTAACTAGATTCCTAGCCTAATATCTCTTCTTCTTGGCTAAACCTACCTTAATCTTTCTTCGCTAATTGGCTAAGTTTAACGTACCAACCTCATGGCCTAATATCGAAGTATTTAGAAACTCAAGGTAGGTTATTTGTAAAATAAGAAAAAATAATTAGATCACATTAATAATTAAGTAAGTAATTAGCACAGCACAGTCTACCTAGTTTATACATACGGGACACTGGGTTAGACATTAAATTAATTATTTAACTTATTTACCTATGATAACATAAGTTTGTTACACGATTGATGAGCGTTTGACAATTAGGTACTCACGATGGTAAGTGATGACATGCTCATCTAAAATATAAGGGTTTCTTTTTGACTACTAAACCCCAAAAAAAGAATAAGGCAGTGAAACAAGATCTGACCCGCCTTCCATAGTGGCTGCACCGGCCAACGTAGGTACTTATCGGACAAGGGCAAGGCCGCTTGGCGCTACGACTTAGACCAATGGTAACAAGCCGCGAACCCACGAAGAAACGCTTTTTGGTCGCCTTTTAGATTAGGCAGCGGCTACCGTAGCCGTATTCTTTTAGACTGGGGCTACTTATCTATAATCCAGTTTAATTAGAATTACAATCATACCTAAATAAACCCCTCTGTGTACCTAATTATTGTAAAACCTTACAATAAACCTTGGTTTACGCTATACTTCGTATATGTAGGTAAATAGTTTGATACCTACCTATTAGATAAATACTTAGGTACTTCAATTTACTATTGTAACACGCTTTAAACTTACACGATTTCCGTCCAGCAACGGGTCACATCGGCCGTGGTAACGAGAAGACGGCCGATGTGACCCGTTTGCCAAAACGTCGAGGTAATTAAAAACAATGATTATCTATAACGCGATCTAGACCCGTGTCTGAAAATAATGATAAAATTATTGTATTAAGCAAGTACCTACCTACTTGTAGTAGGTACTTGCTTAATACAATAATTTTATACTATATAATAATTAAATAATTTTATACTAATAATATTATAAGTAAAATTATATATAATAATTTTACTTATAATATTCTCTTTACTGAATAAGCCGTGCCAAACTACCCTAACAAGATTCAGAATTTCATTTCTTCTATTATAAATAGGTAAGGCAACCTTTCTATTGTGAGAGTTGACTTGCGAAACGAAATTGGTATTGGTACCTATTTTCATTTTCTACGTTGGTTTTTCGTTTTTCCTGAGACACAATTAGGACGTTTTCCTTCGGGAACGGGCAGGGTCGCATAATAAAATTAAGGAGACGCCCGGACCGTTGGTCGCGGTAAGTCGATGTCTTTCTGGGCATAAAACAAATCCGCTTCGAGGCGGCCCAGAGGACTGCCCGGTTTAGGAAGCTGTGGAGTCTATATTGGACATATAATTTTTTATAGTGTAGGTACATTTTAAATTAAAGTTTTCTATCATGGATTAATCTTCTTTCGTAAAGTGGTGTGGTTCATCTATCTATAGTGTTAGAATTGTTTAGGTCGCCCTAAGGCCTCCAACTTGACTTAGGACTGCTATCAGTGATAACAACTGCTTATCGAGCAGGCCGAAAATTATTATAATTATCATGGATTATAATAATTTTCTTTACAAATGTGTGTTAATTGGGTGGTTAATAATATTAAAGAAATTCGCGACGCTCGCGCTGTGACGACACAAAATACTTATGAGGTTTCAGGTGAATTGTAGGTGAGCTACACCACTATATGGAAAGAAGAAGAAGTCTAACAGAGTAATGTTGGAAATTCACGTAGGTAGAGATTTAGTAGTGTCTACAAATAGGCTTTAACTGTTTTGTAGAGAATTTTTTTATTGTATAGTCAATGTTGTTGTAAGTAAAATTGTTTTTATTTTCCTTATTGTTACATAATAATCTATTGCTGTATTAAAAAAACATTTAAAATTAAATATTAGGTTGGTATTATTATAGAAATCACTTATTCGCTACAAATATACAAAATATCACAACTGGTAAAAATTATAATTTAATGAGTTAAGAATTCAATATAAACCAATGAATTTATTCTTGTATTAATGAATTTAACCATTAATAATTAATTTAACGAATTCGGAATTCATTAAAATATCAATTTTAACATCAATACCGTCTCCACTGCACCCCTCACGTGCGCTATGTTCACATATTCTGAATAACACTTCAATAGCGACCGGCAGTCGGCAGTGGACAACTGGCTCGCCCTCATTACGCCGCGTGACGAGACTCGCTACTGCCTCATAGGTACATTCTTGAACGTCTTCTACAGACTATTCTATGTTCTTCAAGTACCAAGACTTGGTTGAATTTGGTACCTTAGGATCTACCTAAGGTACCCTATCTTTAATATTATTTTGAAAATTACGGATTAATAATTTGAAGCAATTATGACCAGCCAATATAGTTATTTTAGTTTTACTATTAAGACAATGGCACTACTTATTTAGATAGATATTGGTTGAAAACTAAAATTTAAACTATATAAATCAATTATAGTAAATATACTATAAATAGTAAAAAAGTAATATCTGTTGTCGGTCCATTACGGCCAATAGTGAAAATTTGCTGGCCGCATACGTGCATTACATTTATTAGATTATATAACAAAGTTAGTCCCGACAGCACAAAACATTTGTAAGTAAATCAATACCTTTCTGAATCAATTAGGAATAGGAACCTACTAACTGTTATAAAGAAGTCGTTATGTAATCGAACCATATTTGGTGTGGCTTTAGTGGATCATTTATTATCTTTGGGATAGGTACACATAGATAGGGCTTCGGTAATGTGATAGTTTTTTTTTGTTTACCATGTTCGTCTTTAACTATATAAAGTTATCTCATCGCAAAAATGGTGCCCGGTTTAAACAAAAATCGGGAATACTGTAAGCCAATTTAAAAAAGTGTTCCTTCAGCGGTAGAGTCACAACTGAATTCGACCAGTGAATATCCTTGCCCACAGTCCGCAGTTCGCAGTCCGCACAAAGCACCTGTACTCTACAAAATATACGAGAAGCGAGTCGACACGAAGTGGAGTCGCGAAGTTGCTCGCAGTTAGGGAAGATTTGTCGCAGCCGACGGCTAATGCTCCGCTACTCCTCTTGTAAGTAAAAATTATGATTATCGCCCACCGAGAGGTGAGCCTTTGATCCCGAACTAACGGGCCGGCTACAGACGCGAGACTTTCCTTTTCTCAACTATAACTCTTTTTTATTGCCGTTGCAGCGACCGAGTCGACTGGACCCGCTGGATTACCGACTGACCTAACTGATAGCCAAACTAAGGACTCTTGAAACTAGTTTATTTATAAATCGCTAGCGAGGATTTGTTTTTCGTAAAAATGAGTTTGACCCGTCGTAAAAGTGAAAAAGGACGGACACAGGACCGATTCACCCGTCGAAAGCTCCCGATTACTTTTGCGACGTCGTAAAAGTCACCTTTACCAACGTTACTTCGGAATTACTTTACCTTTGGTTAAATAGGACAAAATTCACGTAAGTACGTTACCTACAACTTTTACTTCATTCTTAGTTCACTGAAAATAGAACGTGAAAAAGATAAAGTGGGTAAGTAATGAAAAATGTCATCTGAAAAGCAATTCATTTCAATTCAATCGTTTTTTGCTTGCTAAGTGTTACTTGACAAGGTTCTGAACTAATTTGGCACCTTACAATTTAATTCCTTTTTCAGGCATTGCAATAACTTACATCAAACTTAATAAAATCATGTAGATATAGGTAGGTAAATAAGTCCGCAGATGTTACTAAGTAGGGAAAGGTATCATATTATGTGCAGTTTGTGATATCTACTGAGATGTACGACTGATACCAAGTATGATTAAAGCAATTTGTAGTGTAGGTTCATTATAGTAAATAAGTACCTATTGAGTGTTAAATTCTAGAAATGAACACGACATTCGCCGCCGTGATGGTGAATGGGGATAAATGCGGGTTATTTAATTACAAATAGGAACAAAAAATATAGCAAACAAAACCAACTAAAGAAACGATACACAAACCATCCAATCCAGTAAGACAATAAAACACACAGATTCACGAGTGCAATACAATACCTACATAAATGAGAGTGGGACCTCCGCTCCGCGCTACGGAGGCTGCGACGCGACGGTCGATTAAGGAAGCGAGTGCACCGTTGCCTTGGCGACGCGGCCATCTTGCTCTCCCCCAGCCACCCCCACTGTAAACAACTCCTGTATCGTTGCACTGAAATACAGAATACCCGATATATTTAAAAGCCTCGACTCGCTCTCGAATCTCAGTCGACGGATAAAATTGTCAATTTATTGAGGATCAAAAAAATGTAATTGCTATTCGAGACTCTGACTTCTGTCAGTAAAATGCCGTACCCGACGGCGAATGGCAATGTTGTTTGTATTTTTATGTGTTACATTATTGATAAAAAACCAAT
Organism: Idaea biselata; assembly: GCA_958496205.1. Classification (NCBI taxonomy): domain Eukaryota; kingdom Metazoa; phylum Arthropoda; class Insecta; order Lepidoptera; family Geometridae; genus Idaea; species Idaea biselata. The sequence continues at coordinate 4,288,880 of OY292397.1, forward strand.
ATGTATGATCCATTTTAGATACTACTTATGTCACGAAGGTAGGTAGGTATCGAATTATGAAATCAATTACCTATTTCAGTCAGTTTTTCCTATTTTTTAATACACCTATAGAGGTAGGTATATTGAAATACTTTAATGTTATGTCCAAATCCAACTTTTACGACTACCCGCTGAATATATGCTATATTTTGTGAAATGCTGAAATGCCCATTGTCCAATTACAAGCACGTGGTTCCGAAGACAAATGGCATCCATTATTCAAGATTAGGCATATGGCCGTTCACCGGCAATGTCGCCAACTGAATTAAATCATTTTTAAGTACCACCTACCTACTGCTTCATTTCATTAATTACCTGCATTTTATTGATACTTATTGACAAGTGGTGTAAAGAAATTGTCTTTTTTATGATTTATTGTTTTCGCTCTTTGATCTTTGACTCTTTTACGGCCAGTTGGGGATTAGTTTGAAAAATTAAATTCAGAAATGTAATTGAGAGAGTTTTAACAATCCATTGCTTGTTCAAATCCTAAATCTAAGTTTTTGTTTCTAAGGATGAAAAACCATCAACAATGATTGTTTTGTTTCTCGACGGAGTACAGTTATGATTGGGTATACGTGTGATTTCGATGGCGACTGGCGACTTTTCTTTTGGGATCCAACGTCAAAAAATGTGACCTTTATGTCTAAAGAAAAAACCCTTAAATTAACAAAAACACTGCAGCCTGCAAATCTTAGAACAAAATGTGAAAAATAACTGTTGCATAATTTTGATCTAATATTCTCAAACAGAATGTGTTCCTACACCAAGAAATAATACTTCACACTTTTTAAACTTACACGATTTCAGTCCATCATTTTTTTAGAACTACAGTTCTAGATCGCATTGTAGATAATCATTGTTTTTATTACCTCGGGTCGGGTATAACGAGTCACATCGGCCTGTAGTTCTAAAACAATAAAAAAATAATAGTATCTAAGAACTTGTTTAAAAATTATCACATCACTCCGTGTGGCCGTCGATTTAAATACAAACACATAGGTGTAGCTCTATCTAGCACTTCTGAAACATGATAAAAGAGTTTTTGTTTCGTATGTATAGGTTTATGTAAAACTTTGTATTTACATGTACCTAAAAGACATATAAAGCAGACAGACCCTACGTCTCTGTAATCATCCACCTAAGTAGGTAGTACATATACTCGTGTAGGTATAAGAAGGCCCTAAATATTCTCCATACCATTATTAAAGCAGAAGGCAATCTGTACAATGTTTTAATGTATTATGTAGAATTATAAAGGCGTCGAGCCCCGCTCAGTTCTTATGATTTATTCATGAGCCTCCAGCAACGTTAAATTTGAACATGCCCGCTTGTACACTGTTTTAGTAGAAAATTTTGAGTGGTTTATTAAGTAATTTGTTTGGTTTAATTAACTATTTATTGGAAATTTCTTGTTAAAATTGAAATTATGTTTGTGTGTGATATGATGAAAATTATTCACACGCCTAATTAGGTATGTGTTTTATAATAATTCGTATAAGCTGGTTAAGAAAGCTTTAATTTTTATAAGTAACTAGCTGAATTGGCGAAGTTTGTTCCACCTCAGAGACAAAAGAAGTCTATGTCCTTCTGTTTGTAAACCACCTCCACACCAATTTTCAGCCAAATCGGTTCCGCCATCCTTGAGCTATTAATATAACTAACACGACCTTTATTAATATAGATAGATTTAATAGTTTAATTTCAGATCTAACTAGGTATTTTGACTTAGTGTTGCCATTGATATCTAACATGGAAATATACAGTAAGTAGGTATGTTTTATTCATAATAGGGAAACTAAAGTGCTTACATAGTCGAAGTTGGTAATGCATTTTGTTACAGAACAAAATTCAAAACTGCGGTCGACTGCAATACACCACAACAAAACTTTATTCATACTGAGTTGGCACCCAGAACCCACGGACCGCCACACCGGCACCGTTCGAAGTTCGAACCATTTTATACACATAATATTTCTAGAAAAGGAAACTTCTTTGAAGTCGGAACAAAGCCAATCCACCGCGGTTATCCGTGATATTTTCAAACAAACTCGTACCTTATTCGCAAACATCGAATCCCGTATACAATACAGTGCGAAACGAAATTCGAAGGATAGATAATTTCGAAGAGAAAGAAATAAGACGAAAGGGAAAAAATATAAATTGAATAGTCGAATACACGCATCCCGGCATTACCATAAAGGCAACAGGGATCAAGTTGGATTCCTCTACGAACTTTTTTATTTTCCTTCCACCTCTAAATCTCCCAGGGAAAGCTTCGCGAATCTGCAAATGTTGATTTGATGATGTCGTGTCGTGCTCGCGACAGACGTGTCACACGCCTCGACTGTTATTGCTGACCTGGGGGTTTATTGCTCATTCTGGTGCTGCAGTACGCGTTCAACGTTCATATTATTATGCTACCACCTTATACTATTACATACTTAGATAGGTTCATTACATTTTTACTTACTGCTAGGTAGCTCAATACTTTTATGAATGTTTCAAAATAGTGCAATGGATTATCTCACAGTATCAGAATATATGGGCACTTAATGAAATTAAAAAAAAAGAAACAATCGGCTGTAGACTTGAATAATACGCGAGCTTATATTACGCTAAAGTGTAGAGGCAAAAGAGTGCGGGTGTGCGGGACTAAAGGGCGGATTACTGTGGCCATCCATTGCGGTCATTAAGACACATTACCCGCCCACCTCCTCCCCCTCCCCCCCGCAAACAAACCCGCTTTTTAATTCAACTTTCCTCCTTTACCAATTTGCATGATTACTTTCGTTTTTATTATGCTCCTCCGACGCTGACTCCGAGCTCTATTACGCTAAAGTATTGGTTATTCAGATAAGTCGTAGTTTAAATACTGGGAAATCTTTTCCATTTTCTCGAGGAAACTGTTGAGTAAGCCACTGACTATAATATCTTATGTGCACATATTTTTTGCGTCTGCATATTGCTGATACTGAAGTTCTAGATTTGAGTAGGAATATCACCTTTCTATTTGCTACGAAATACTACGAATTACTGTAGCTGTTAAAAACCTAGTTTTTTTTTCGGATTTATGATAATTTCATAATAGTTTTTTATTAACCCATTACTTATAAATTATAAACCATGACTAAGACGTTATGTAATGTTTGTCTCTGTCTATCAACTTGAAACGTCATATGACAGTAAAAGACAAACGGTACATAGTTTATGCAGCTGTTAATCATCGTTTACAAGTAAGGGGTTAAAAGTTTATTGTAATAGAAATTAAAATAATTTAGTAAACAAATAGCAATGGAATTTCTAGTTAATGAAACAAAAATCAAATAAAGTGTTACTAAATAAATGTAAAGGCAATAATAAAATAAATGAGCAAACGAAATGTGTACAGCAGGGGTCCATTACGTACGGTAGAGTACCTCCAAACAACTATCTGAAGCTACAATTTTGAAACAATTACCTCCAGCTCAATATCGTAAGATTAAGAAAGTCCACGGTCGGAATTAGGATTTGGGCGAATGAGGGCGAACCGTCTTAACAGCCCGACTCCACAAATTGCGGACCTTAACGAGCGCATAAAACTCGAGTCGCACTCTCGGAGACGCCACAGATTGTACTCAGACTTAGTTCAGGATTAATGGTGTAGAAAACAGATTATCATTGGCTGGATTTCCATTAGTAGAAGACCCCTGCCACCGGCGCGTGAAAACTCCTCAGATAACAGCCACTCCGTGTTATTATTTTCCACATAAGCGACGCTTCTCCCAATTTAATTCTATTACGTTCTGTCGCGTTTGAACGACAGGACAATAAAGTTGTTTGAGTCGTGACGACGACGACGTTCGCGTAGCTATATCTACCTACCTACCTCTTTACCTATAACTGTACCTCTACATAGATATTCGTCCCAATATAGTTGGGAGGCTGGTGCCGATAGCGCGGCTTCGCGCCTTTATTGAATACACTGATCTCATTTTCTTGTTTTGTTTCGAATTTCATATGAATTCGTATTGAATGATCACGTCTTTACGATTTACTTCGTACCTTTTTCGCAAATTGATAGAGCTGTGATGAATAAGATTGAATCATTTTTGATTTTTATTTTGTGGAATATTTGAACGGAAATATTGGTAGGTAGGTAAGTACTTGTTGACACCCAATTTATTATTCGGAATATTTTGTAGTCCATATCACAGGTTATAATAATATTGATGTCGCTAACCCATCCGATAAGGGTATTCTGGTATTGTACCGCATAAAGTTCACCTGTAAAAATACATATCTTCTAGTTTGCGGTTATATGTTAATTACAAAAGTTCTTCACCACGGCTTGCAGAGTGCAACTGAATCGGTAGATTTTATAATTAACGTGCTTCCGAAACCGGTAACCAAAAACCTTCATTTCAAACCCTGTTATTTACTAAACAAACCATAGAAAACAAACCATTATTTGTTTACAGTTTAAAAACATAACACGTACGATGCTCCGATGTTTTAATGAATACAAATTACGTTTGCAAATGTGGTTAATCTACAAATTAGTTACGGGCTTCGCCCCCTTGCCCCGTGAGCGATCACTGAACACCCACAGCTAGTATAATCTACATTTTTATAATGAATGCAAAGTAATTAGATTTATTAATATAGTTCGGGCGAGCGATTGGGCGCTATTCTATTAAGGTGCATTTAGACCAAACGAACACAGAGCTAGAGCTAGAACACGAGCATTCAATCGTGAATGTTTAGTGAAATAGACATAGACAGAACAACGAAAGAATGCTCTACGTCCGTTTACATTTAAAGGATATGACGTAGTGCGGCTAGAATGAGCATTCTTTCGTTTGGTCTAAATGCACCTTTAGATGATGCGGTAAAAGTTACACAAGGCCGCCGGCGCCGGCGGGAAAGCCGTAGGTACCTTTTAAAAATACAGGGTGAACTGAGATTGACAGGCCAGAGTAGCCGTATGTCAAAAGCCACCGGTTTAGTGCGTAGGAAGTAGGAAACTTAAAAGCTATAAAACATACGCTCATTTAAAAAAGAAGAAGAATAACTTAATAAATAATGGCATGAGGTCTGCAACTCGTCTCCTTTAAACTGCACCGGCCTACGTATCGGAATCTGACGAGATCTTAATAATCTGTTGGTACGACCACAGAATATATTACCTAATAATGTAGATAACTGGTAGGTAGAAATATTATTTAATTTTTCCTAACATTTTCCATGTAGAAAATATCGGCAGAACTGATAAATTCTCGTTACTCCCACGTCAACACTATCATTATGATATGTGATATGTATTCGAGTGTCGGGTGCCCGAAATCAAGAGGGGGGAGTGTGGAGGCTTCGCGGGAATGAAGATTTACGATGCCAGTCATAGACATAAAATATGCACACTTTTATAGTAGAGAGTAACATGAAAATAAATATTTTTTCTTTTATAATTTGACCATTTCTCCAAATAGTACATCGCCCATAAGAAGAAGTTAAAACTAACCAATAATTTAATAGTTCAAAATGTTTTTCTTTAATTAGTAAGTAATCATTTTTTTAATTAAACCTACAGTTAAGGAATTAAGAATTATAAAGATAGCCATGTAGCCCCGGGTTGGAACAAGGCCACCCAGTCTCGTAAAAAGCGACTAAGATATTTGGGGGAGACCAGCAAACCTGAAGTTCTCTTTGCGCGGTAGAAGACACATTACTTGGTCTCAACTACCAAAGTTGAGGCAGGCCACCGGCCGTAGAAATATTACTAAATCGGTTTGCAGTAAGTATGGTAAGGAAGCAAAAAAGACGTGCGTACTGTGCCCAATTTGAGATTAGGGTGAAATGAAGAACTGAATACATGCTCTTTCAAAATTCAATGCACCCAGTAGACTAATCTATGGATGGAGCTCAGTATGCAGATCCTCCATACTGAGCTGTGTCGGCTCTAAGCCAAGACCAGGTCGAATACCTAATAGGTATCAATTCAACTGCCGCTGACTGCCGCATACCGCTTCAACGATGGATTAATTTACTACGAGTAGCAAAATCGTAATGAAGTATTCTCTATTGTTTACTGTGTATTTAACATCTACGGTAGCAGTATAACGAGCGGTAGATGAGGCGTAAAGAAGCCCAATTCCGGTTATTATACCTATAAACCAAGCTCTATAACGATATATTTGTTAGATTTTATGTCGGTAATGCGAGTCAGTTTAATTTTCGTATTTTAAAAGTTGGTTATGAAGAATTTGTGGTGTTTGTTTATTTTTTATGGTCTTACGTGTAAATTCTTATCGGAAAAGTACAATTATGTGATTTATGTTACTTGCAGTAGAATGCCATGAATAGTCGTAGTTAACTTGTAATAAACAATGTGCTCCGAGGAGGAGGTTGTGCTAGACGTCTAGGCGAACAACTTTTGTTCTACGACTTTTGAAAATTCTAACTTTTTTTTCGAAATTTTAAAGTTGTTTCACAGATTATTTTCGAATAATTTACTTACAATTGTAATTGCTTATTTTTTATTATGTAGGCTAGTACAAAGACACATAAAAAACGTATCATGGAAGAAATTTAACCAACACAACAGATGGCAGTAGCAATAAATCCTTGCCAGTAAGTATATATTTATGTACTCCACCCGCCCAGTTAAACCACCTTGCCTTTCCGCCCAAGTGCCTACCTATAGCATAGCGCATGGTTTTGGTATTTAAACTTTAATAAGTAACGTTAATAAAGATTCTTTGATAAGTGTACAGTTAAATCAAAAGACGATGATCACATTTTGAACCCACTTTTGATTCTGGCGGTACTTACAATATGTATAAAAGATGATAAATTAGTAACCTAACATAGAACTGGGCTGGTTTTTATTATAGCCTAGAAGGAGAAAGGTCGCCTGATAGTGATCCATTTCAAGCTTCACCATTTTCAAAGTCAAATTACTCGAACACCTTTAAAAAAGATGGATCGAAATTCGAACGTCCGCGTCATTGTTAGAATACCCACCATCTAGGTAATCTAAGTAACCTAAGTGAACGATTCATTGTTGAATTTATGATAAGTATTAGTTTTTGCCAAAAACCTATCTAACCTACCAAAATGACCTATGCACATTTTTTTTATATACTTAAATGTACACGAATATTTTCTCTACCTACATCATATTTTGTAAAAAATCTATTGTAACTAGATAATTCTTCTTCAGCAAAACAAAACATTCGCTTTGAAGTCTACACCTCGAAGCAACATAGATATATCCTATCTGTGTAACAGTAGTTATTATAAAACGTAAAAGCTAGTCTTCCTCCAGACAAACCAGTCAAGTATAACTACATAAGCACTTATACTTATAGTTATATATTTACTTCAGTTCATGCATGTTCCTTTATACAAGGCAGCTCAAACAGTGCGCGATATTATTTTGTAGTCAGGCGGCTTCAGGCACAGAACACAATTAACTTGTAAGATTGTCTGCGGAGGCTGCACTCGCTCCCTCGCCTTCCTCATCCATCTACCCTCCCTTGCAAACAAAACATCAATAAACTCACCCCTTTACACGAAAACACACCCTATTTCTTTCAGTTTTAGGTTTAGATTACAGTGTCTTTGATTAAGTTTTATGTGCCGCATTTATTTCGTGTAGGTATAGTCAGTCCAGTTACCCTTGATTGGTTGTCGTTCCTCTAATCCCCTTTTGATCCTTTCCACCCAAAACCTAGCCCTCTTCGTTCCTGAGTTAACTATTGACGTGCATAGGTAGGTAGGTAATTGTATGTGTGTGTGTTTTAATTTATCTACATACTTGGGGGAGATACTCGTACGTTTTTTCAATATCTGTACGCGATTTTCAGAGATGTGCGTTGTAGGTAAGGATGAGACGTTTATGAATAGATAATAAAAATTGTTAGGAAATTAAAGTTTTGACGCTTTTTAAGCTTGTATTTTTTTTTGTATTGCGTAGACGATTAGTTTTGGTTATGTCCCAATAGAGCCACATTACCGTTTATTCGGTAAAGCTCTTATAATGATTACATTTACAAAAAAAGTAGAGCAATTGTTCGAATTAGGTAATCGTTATTTTTGGGAATTCTGCAAAAAGTAAATGTCTTATTAGTTAATCAATTGTAAATAAAAGTAGGTAAAAAGGTACATCAATTTATATGTAATTGTTAGTATTAGTACATAATACCCATGAGTTTCTTGTGGTTTCTTCTCATCGGAGGGCGCGTTCCGAAACCACAGTAAAATAAAATCTCGACGTTTCAAAAAGTACGTATGTGTGTATAATATACGTTCTAAATGAATAAATGAAATTTGAGTTTTGAGTTTTTTTGTTTTTTTACCACGATTCACCTTCACCGACACCGCCGTGACTGCTGCCCTTATGTTTTTGTGTTTTATGTGCAGGTACTATTAGCTATCGAGCGTGTTCACGTTACTATATCCAATATTGGAATGCCACGTGTTTTGGGGTTGGAAATATGGTTTCTGTACCAAAACAAAACTATTGTTTTTACTTTTTACTATAAACCGAACGCTCCGTGATGATTTGGAACAGGGGTTATGTTTTTGTTTACGGATCATAGAGACTGTACTCTTACACACTAACAGTAGCGTGTGTAGTATGATGAGTGTACAGCCTGTACACTATTTCATGTCTACTCATTTTTCTATTCCTTGCTAATAGGTCTTTATAATAAAATACTACAAGTTACAAGCTACGTGCTCAATCGAGCTAATCAATCCTGGCGCAAATGAACCAAGAGCACTTGCAGTACCTACTGTTCCTTTGAAATGAAGGTTATAAAATGCGTTTTTTATAGCTCTTTGAAGTTTTTTGCGCATGCTCTTCGCAAATTGAATTTTGGCGTTAATATCGGAACTAAAAGTTAAACAAGCATAGTAAAATACACCTGTTTGATAATGACTTAACAAATCAAATATACCTGCTTACTTTGTTTGGTTACTAGCACTTTTCTGCGAGTCAGTCAGTTTAAGCGATGTCCATCGTGCAGTTTTAAAACTACTTGTATGTTTTCTATTTATTTCTAAGCACTTAAGACTGCACTTAGTCGCTTGATCATGAGAACTGAAAGGTGCGTGTTCGAGGCCTGCTTTGCGTTGTGCTTTTGTAGATGTATTTTCCCTATAAAAATATTACTATTTATCTATTTATGATATTGATTACCAATAAAGTAGATCTTTAAATTTTAAAAACGTTTAAATATCCACAGCAATTTTAGAACTATCCAATTTTTATTGCCAACCATCGAAATTTTAATTACATCGTCATCATAAGATTGGATAATAGTGTCGGTATTTGTATTACGTGGTTATTACATCTTGTGTTGTTTGGCCGGTAAATATTTTCTAGGGTTGATATGATAAGGCAAGCACGTAGACCCGGGCTCGCTGACTAGGCGATCCCTGATAAAATAAAAGTCATACTGATGTTTACAACCATAAAGATAAGAAGGTGACGTCGTCGGCTGCAGCCACGGCCACCGCCACACGTGCTCACACCCGACCCTGAATAAATAGAACCTTAATTAAACAGCAAATAATAAAAACTACGCGGTATTTGATAATGGACGTACTTAAGCAAATTTGACGATCTCTGTGGCGCGGAGGAGGAAACCAGAATGTGAAAAAGAACGTTGCAAGTTCGATAGTGTTAAGTCTATAGAATCAAATCGAATCTGCGTCTTAGAACCTTCTGCAAATAAAAAAGCTATGCTCTAAAGTTTAGGTGTAATATAAGTATGATCTACATAATTTTGTTACCGGTTCTAAGAGTTTTTGTATGTAGGTTTGTAGGATTTAATATGTAAAGATAAACTAAAAATAATTACAAGTCAAGTCAAAAACAAGTTTGTATGGAGCTGAATGGTGCTGTGTGGCAAAGTAACGGGTTACCGACGCTCTGCAATAACAGGGTATCTAATCATTTTATTTTAATAACAAGTGCCGATCCCGTAGAAACTCAGAATTAAAAGTATCATATGATATATATTTCTAACTATCTACAAACCGAGTTTAATCGCTATCGCCTTAGTGGTTTTGTGTGAAGGAGCAAAAAACATACACTCATGCTCACAAACTATCACCTTTATAATATTAGTAAAATATGATTGTTACAGCTACGGTGAAAGCGGGGTATTGGATAGTCACAAACCCACAGTTTCGACGCTCTCGTCTCGCCGCGAATGCTCCCGACAAAAAGAGCAAAGAATCGGAAAGCGATATGGCTAATCCCACTAATCGGAGAGCAATTGAAAAATAAAAATGTAGATGGCGGAATGATTCCATTTAGAGCCAAAACGATGCGACAAAATAATAAAAAAGGTGCGGGTGGAACGGAATGGCGGTGTCCCGGCGGCGGCCGCCGGCTAATATTGAAAGCAAATCCTCGACTAAATCCTTAAAGCGGCAGGATTGAAGCACCTGGAAACTGTATGTTGGCGCGCCCGAGACCGCGCGCCAGCCACGCCGCGCCGCGCCGCCTCCTAGTACAGTAGACGACAAAAGCTCATGTACATCGTAGTTTAAAACAGTTAATAATTAAACACTTTAGGCCGTCCGTCTAATAGAAATAAAGCATTCTAATAGTTGATAATTAAATTATTTACTTACCGAATGTTAAAAAAAAAGGAAATAAATTTCTGCTATATTTCTGCTAATAGAGTTACATGAATTTTAACTTCAAGCTTTCAGGTGCAAATTAATGATGAATAGTTTCGCGATGATTAGTCCATGATATATAATGAGTTTGCAAAGTTCTATTTTATTTATTTATTAAATGACATAATTACAATTCATACAATGGTTATATATAAACAAATGCCACGAAAACCTCAATGGTTTGTCTTGGCATCTCCAATCGTAGCTACATAATTAGGTTTTTTTACTATAGCTAGTGTTTAATAACGTACATTTCTGAATTATAAACGAGTTTAATACGAAACAAATACTCAAATATGTACATAAGAAACAACAAAAGCTTTTAAAAATTGATTTTTATAGGTGACAGACATCAACAATCTACCTATCCAAAGATTCAAATAAATATTGTCATTTGATAAAGGCTACACAGTATACAGTGGCAGACGTTAAGTACCTATCGACTACGGTAGTACGCAAACATCTCCCTCCCAGCTGATCACTCAGCTCACGCGGCTTGCGCGTGCACCGACCGACCGACCGGACCCGAGCGAGATGCATGCCCGAATCGCAAACTAATATCGTTGCATTCCATCCAATACAGGATGATGCTCTTCAAAAACGCAAAGGTGTAGGTAGATATCATTTTATATTCACAATAAAAATATCATTTTTTGTGTTATTTTATGTATTATAGTAATAGGTTATTAACCTAGATTCTTATATAAGCACCCAAACATTAAGGTGATTTATAGATTCCAATCAGCACACTATAATAATATGCTAATTGAAATCCACAAATCAGATCAGACTAATTTTCCGGTTTAAATCGCGTTTATTAAGAATTTTATCAATGCCCTACGTCTCGAGATCCTTACATATCATTATCTCAGGTCATGACTGTAAAATAAGGTAATTTCAAACCAACATCTCGAAAAAGAAGAAAAATCTATCTATAAATTAGTTTTGATCGATTGTATAAAATACGTTTTTAGTTTATGTTTTACGTTTTTTTTCGTTAAGCGTTTCTCTCATATCTACAGGCAGTTTGTTGTATAATCTTGGCATGAGGTATTCTCGTGTTCTCCTGCCATAATCATTAGTAGTTTTACCTAAACCAAAGATAGTCATATCATTCCTGCTAGCTTTTCTTGTACGTAAATGATGACTTATTGGGCGTAAATACTGTTGCTGTGACCGAGAGAACTGCTCTGTTAATACCGCATATTCGACTTTTTCATGGACGGGTATGATCTCATAATAATCAAATAATGCATGGTAGTTTTTTTTAAATCTATTTTTAGTCTTTGACGGTGTTATTGATTTTAGCAATCGTATTTGTAGCTCATAAATTTTGTCGAGGTAAGTTTTGTAGGTTCGGCCGTAGCTAGTATGCAATGACAGACTCCGCCAGCGCAACATAAAGGTTACGAAGTATCTTAAATGGCACTTTGTGTTTAAGTTGGTACAATTTCGGTAATAAGATTCTCAACTTATCGCACACCATGTCAACATGCGGCGCCCAGTTGAATCTGTCGTCTACAATTAGCCCAAGATATTTCGCTTTTCTAACCTGTTCAATATACTTGCAGTTTCCACTACAAGAGTGTCCTTTATACCTATGTAGGCAAGTGTGGTCGTGTCCTACTAAATTAACATTACAAAGCTCATGGGTGTTATGCGCAGATCTAACATGAATAAACTGGGTTTTTTCCGCGTTTAAAACTAGGCCAGCATCATGTGACCACATGCTCAAAGCTGTGAAATCCACCTGTAACTTTTGCATCGCTACTTCTACATTTCTATTTCTATCTATTCTGACAGATAGAAATAAAGCATTTCGTGATTGATTAACTTTTACAATATTGTACCTACATCGTTTATTGCAATGGTTGTAATTGTTACAAAATTAAACCATGTGAATCTTATTTCAACCTACTCTATTAATATTTTAAAGGTGAATGTTTGTGAGTGCGTATGTGTGTATTTGTTGTTCCTTCACGCAAAACCTGGTATAAACCCGGTATGTAGATAGCCTGAAAACCGGGAATAGACTTTGCATCCCGATATTCCCGTGTAATCGGGACTTACGTATGCGGACATAACCGCGGGGCACTGCTAGTACAATGATAAACTGAGGTCCATCTTCTAAACTCTATGGTTGGCACTCTCTTCTATCTCCTGCCTGTACCCTCTCTGATAATCATTGCCGGATTATTGTATACTTTCCGCCTAATGTCACACAATTTACGCGAATCAATTGTTCCCTACTTATTAGCATCGGATTTTATTCTGATACAATTTTTAACGTTTTTAATGTAAGCGTTTATTTAAAGGTTTTACGAAGGCTTAGCCTGTTTTGGGTGTTAACCTTTACTGAACTGATTTTATGTGTTTTACGTTTATTGCTATTGAAATAAGTTGGTTGGCGCTTAAGAGGACTTCTCCATATAACCAGGGCAGAAAGAAATCTATTTCCACCCCTTAGCATTATCCGATTTCGGATAATGTTATCTGTCTATACTAATATTAGAAATATTTCACAAGGAGAAATGTATCATCGAAAATTCTTCCGTGCCAGAATTCGAACCTTCGCTTGCTGGGCAAATAAATACAAAAATAAATATTATACTTTATATTATAAACAGGAAAGATTTATTTGCTTGTTTGTTTGTTTGATAGGCTTCAAATCTACTGGACCGATTTCTAAAAAAATATCAATAGAAAGCGACATTATCGAGGCGTTACATAGCTACTTTTGATCCCGATATTCCCCCGAGATCGGGACTTACGCGCGGGACTCAGCTATTTTTTATAGTTTAGTATAATGTAATGTAACTTTCTTTATACCTTTAAAGTAAACTTTCTTTATACCTTTAAAGGTAATAAGAGTCTTCAGGTCTAGGGACGGGTGCTTCCCATCCGACCCATCCGTCATGCGTAAGTACAGCTAATTTTAAAATTTATTTAAAAAAATATTTCCTTCAGAGCCACTTTATAGAGCTCAGGAATAAAATTCTTCTTAATTCAGGAAAATAACAAGGCAATAATTACGTTTGAATGGAGAAGCGCATTTAACTGGTAAACTCACAGAAATGTAAAATCACTGTCGCGCTGGTATTGGTGAAATGGCGAACTCTTAAATAACATACAAATTAACTTTTCTCAAAGTCCGCAAACAAATATTTCCGCAGTGCATTTACGAACAACAAACAAAACAACTACGTCTGTAATGTTGTATGACGAATTAACTAATTGACGTCATTCGACATCATAAATTAAATTTTCAACAAATTGTTGATAAAAAAGTAAGCCAATTTACGTACGTTGTGTTTGCCCACGCGCAATTTAGGGTTCTGTAGGAAATGTTAAAATATACATCACTGAATTATATATTTAAACAAAATTGAAAATATTTAGCTATAAGACAGATTTTTGCTCGTTGCACATACCGGGTCGTAAAACGTAGGAGCGCAAGCGTGGCAGAGAGTTTTTTGTTATCTCCGTTACTCCTGCGTCTCATTTAATATTTTAAATAGAACTAGTAATAATAATAGAATAGAAAAAAGCATCCCCAAGAAAAAGTTTTCATCATGTACATACGCGACAAACCAAGTAAATGAACACACTTGGTTTATTATGTTGCGGTCGACGCAAAGTGGACAGCTATAGCACGAGAACGCGACGAGTGGAAGGAAATGAGTCCTACTCAATTTTCCTATCTTTGCTCAGTATTGAGACTCAAATCTCACTCTCTAGCGTAGGTATTTAATTTTCAAGCCAAATTAATTACAGTAGTAACATTGTAATAACTTTGAGGGATAATGTTGTTCACGTCTGCAGGCATCGTCTTGGCGTTTGTTCCCTGCAAGTGTCCCCTGGGTAGCGCTATAGCTGATAACCTTACTACAACTTTTGGCTGCGGCACTCATAATCATAATCATTTATTTCCGAATAAAGGTGAAAATATAAAGATGTCAGTAATACAAACATGTCCTCCTTATTCTACCCTAAGGTGTGAAAACACCGTGCATAGGTGTGCACTGCCGTAGGTATCTTACGACCTTATAGCACTCCAGTCGACCAACCTACCTATTTCCATAGGGATACTCAACTTAGTTAAATAAATAATAATAAATAAAATATTCTTTATTTGTCTAACTTAGGTACACGATTGTTACACGAGACACTAGTAAATTAACAATACATTGTTATATAACATTTAATATTTTGGTTGCGAAGTAACAAAAAAGCAAAAACTACCCTCCGCACTACCTTAATTACCTGTTAAGTAGGTAAGTTCTGTAATAAGTTCTGTAATAAAATCGACTGTAAAATACCATACGATTAATAATAACTAAGCTGTGCCCGCAACTTTGTCCGCGTAGGAATTTCTGGATAACCTTATTCGATATCCGGCTAGAAGTAGCGGAAAACTACTAAGGTTTATGACAGGAACGCATTAAGTAAATGTGGTGCTGTTTTAAAAAATAGTTAAAATACGAGCAATTTCTTTAATTTAGGTGTTGTTGCCACTTAAAATGACTCAATGACCTCGACTTAATAACTGCGACGCAGAAGAATGTTTTTGTATCTGCAAATAACTTACAAATATTATAAATACTTGGCTAATTCCCAAATAGCCATAATCGGTTCAAGGCCGAAAAGAAATAAATTAAAACTACTAATGAACCCTAAAAGATGTAATAAACCCTACGGTAAACTACCGCTACCGACTACCGTGTTGCTACGTGGCATCTGCTACAAAACTCCGTAGGCATGTTTCGTAGCGTGCGTCTACGCTACGCGAGAACTTTGTAACAAAACTAGCTGCGTCCCGCGGTTTCTCACGCATCAGTCCCGATCCCGTGGGAATATCAGGATTAAAAGTAGCCTTCCTCAATAAATGGACTATCTAACACTGAAAGAATTTTTCAAATCGAACCAGCGCGCGGTTCCAGAGATTAGCGCGTTCAAACAAACAAACTCTAGGGTCGAAATTCGTTTCAATAACAAGCGTGCTACATTTCAGACGCATTGACAATCATTTAGTACCTAAAAGGGTATCAAAAAGTATCTGGGGTTTTAATTCCATAAATATTTAACAAATATGTGGTATTGAATTTCAAAAATAATATTTTTACCCACAATAACTGTCCTAATTAACAAAAATTGATGACTCACATAAACTAACCTATGAGGAAACTGATGAGTTAATGAATTAGGGATCTGACGGCAAGATTTTAATGAAACAGCTCCGACGAATGGAGAAACTGCCGACGCGACCTAGTGAAACTGACTAGTTATAGCGAGTTAGTTACTGACGAGTGATAACCTAACTACTTTCATCGAAAAACTGTCCTTATTGATACATTTATTAAACCTGTTATAGTTCAATTAGCCCTGTCCCTTTTGCACAAAATATTTATCTACTAAATAAGCTTTACCTATAGTATAAACAAATATGCAGGACGTTGCACACAGCGCAATCTAGCCCCAAACTAAGCAACTAGGTTGGTACTATGGGTACTTAAAAACGGATGCTGTGTATTATTTATAATATATATTTTTAATGCATTCATTTAACGATACATATTGAAAACACCCAGAACCAGAAATAAGCATTTCGAAGTCAGCATAACCACTTGTCCCAGGCGGGAATCGAACCCGCTACCATCTGTGTCATGCTTGGGGTTTACCCGACGTTCCAAAGACCCGTAGAATATTTTTTATCTTTTTATTAATGAAGGGTGTAAAAAACAATATAATTAAGGAAAGTAGCAATAAAACGGTAAAAATATCAGTGGTATTTTTTATTATGACTAGAGGTTTTAATTACAAAAACAACCGACATACCCCGCGGGGTTAATTCACATTATAATTTCCATCTAACAAATTTATTGTATTACGAGATATTATTCACTTGATTGATATGTATTAAAATGAAACATTAAATTTATTTTCATTTAGGGTACTTAAACAGGAGTAGCGTGTAGGTAACTGGTTTTAATTGCGCTTCTACTGAAGCGGAGCTGGGCAAGTTAGTTAGTTTTTACTGTGTTTTTCCGCAACTATCTTATAACTGGGCCTTTTTGCGTGACTTTAAGCTTTTTCCTCACGATGTTTTCCTTCACTTTAAGAGCGGTGGCGCACATATTTTTTTCTTAAAGAAAAAGACATTGGTGCGCGGTCAGGATTCGAAACCACGACCTTCGGAATGAAAGTCGTGGTATCTACCACTAGACCAACACCGCTCTGCTCTCTGGAGCTGGGCAAAGCTGGGTGGAGTTCGTTCGAATGTCAGCTCAGCTCCGCTATGCTGTTATACTATGGCTACATAGAGTCGCAAAGATTCGTGTTGCGCTGTCGCGATAATAACTTCGTAGATCTACGAAGAAGTAAATCTTAAACATCGCGATAGGATGTATTCTTTGGCCAGACCTGTCGCGACAACGCAAATTATCGCGATAATGCAGCCACAGGGTAAGAGATTTCGAGCGGTGTGATTGGCCGATTCACGGTCCGCTCCGCCCGGATCCGCTTTAGTGGAAATGCACCGAATATTATCGAATTTTGAAAGGCGACTTTTTACAAAACTTGAGACCTAGGAAGAAGATGCATTATATTGCCATTAAACCAATGTGGTTTTTAACCTGCGTGATTATGCATTTTAAGAAAATTAGTACGTAGGTAAGCGGCCACAGTTGCAGTTTTTTCCGCAATTTATTTAGCATGTCTCGACCGGCCTTGTAATTAAAGCTGAATTTATATGTACACCGACAATGCAGATATGCAAATAAAATTAATTTACTGTATCAAATCTTCAGTCTTGTATTAAGTCACCTTTAAAAATACGGATCATGTAGGCTCATTAGGTTGCTGCGGGGTTCGGGGGTGAACATAGACCCTTACGTAAAGTTACAATGCCGTAAATACCGCACACCAACCTTGACTAAGTAGCCTCCTGACATACACACTAGGTAGTCTATATTTACGATTTTTATTAGGAACGTAAATATTTACAATTTACACAATTTAGTTGTATTTTGTCACTGATAAATAGGCACACGGAAAGGTAGTCTAATTCGTGAATTTTAACTAAAATTAATACTAATTATTAATTTAAATGCTAAATACAATTATTTACAATATTTCCTAGCTTTATATTTGACGTAATTTCTTTAATCGAGCAGTTTTAAAGAGTTATTTTATAAAAAAATAAGTATAATAAATTCATAACAAATATAAACTTAGAGTATATGTTATTAAACCAAATGATATATAGGTAGTACATTATGTTCTTTTAAATTATTTAATTCTCCGTGCTTTTCTTAAAGTTCCGTCAAATATAAATTAGTCATAAGTACGTCGGGTTTTAAGTTACAAGTAGATATAAACATTTTAATAAATATTGAGATCCTGGTTACGTTAATCTCATTGGTTCGCGGCTATTTTGATGATAACATTCGTCTTTGGATATGTGACTTTAATTAAATACTTATAAAAATATTTAACATTATTAATATATACAACTTTTTATTAATAGAAATCAGGGCACGTGTTAGTTACAACTAGAACGCCACAACAACGCCTTAGTATCGTTAAATGTTTCACGAAAATTATTTACATTTTTTTTTAAGTTTCGCTAAATCTTTGAAGTACCTATTAGTAATTTCTTGCAAAAACACTGAAAATTGCTAAACCGTTTTAGAAAAAACATAACAATGCTGAGGTGATGTTGGGACGTTTAGTTAAAGATCACGTGGTCTGGCCCCTAATAGCGTAACTATGTTGCTAAAAAAATTTCGAAAATGTTTATTACACGTCATTTAGTTGCTAACAAATTGTTATTGCAATGAAAACTAGCGACTGTGACTGTCAAACTGTTCAATTGTTTCAATCGAGATTTGTTAGCAACAGAGTTACGTAATCAGCTAGCAGATTAAGCAAAATGCCGATTGGGTAATTTACTCATGGCGGTGAAAACACGTTTGCCGTAAGGTATTTAGGATGATTTTCTTATCACGTCGGTATTGGGCAATTAAAAAAATATCGTTGATTTCAGCATATTTTTTTTTCGCAATTTTACTTCACATTTTAGCGTCATGCCGTTTATATGCCCATACAGTAGAAAGTAGTAGGTACAGTATTTGTTCTTTTGCTCAGGTATAGGTAATCACTTTCCAGTGATAGTCTATTTAGATGGCGTTCAAACGAGCCTTAATCGAAAAATAGTAGACAAGGGAAACATATCTATTCTAAAATTCGCCGTTTGAGGAGTAAACCCGTGCTAGACCTAGTTGGAAAAGACGTTGGGGTACCTACTGACCGACCCAAAGGCAAGACTTCAAACCTCCCGGCGAGTAAATTTTTGAAGATTGGTTTTTCCTTTAAAATATTTCCAGAAGAAAGAGTACAAGTTTTCAAAACGTTTTATTAGGTATCAGATAGATGAATGTTTGGGATATACAATACTGTATAATGTGTATAACGTCCGAAATTTCGTCTGTAGTGAGACAATGCCTATTAGAACGTTGAACTGCCCATGAGGTATATACCAAGCGATGTTTTTCTACATCAACATCCTTAACAGAGATAGTAATAAAAAAGAGGTAAACCGATATGCTATTATTTAACAGATTTTTACAATTCCTTATTGGAAGTTTATTAAAAAAATAATAGACTTTCCACTTACACTTTATTAGGAAAAATAAATGAATACCACGGAAATTACTGTTTCACCTAGTTTTAAGTTCATTAAGTACCTCTCAGATAGTAATGTCTTATGTGATATTTGAATAGTCATATTTAAAAGTATTTTAGCAAACTGAAAATAACATAAATATCCAGCACAAGCCGTGGTATCACTTAAAATCTTCATCGATACAAAATTACCTTAAAACATTACAATTACCTCTTACAGTAACTCTCTATTTACATTTTACAATAGAATTTAAACTACAACCTTAACATAGCTAAGAAGATTTAAGCTGTAAAAATTGCACACTCGGCTTTGGTATACGTAACTACATAATATGTACAAACCTATCATTATTATTATATTAAACATCGTTAGGTTTATTGCCCGAAGTTTCGTAATGCTTAGGTATACTAACAATGAGGATTTCAAACTTTCTTACAAGAATTCTTACCTTACAATTACAATATAGTCTCTACATCTTTACAACAGTTTCTCTCAAGGTCAATAAAGTGTGGAATTTCAAAATCATATTCATCAAAATAGTCTGTCGCATTTTATTAAAACATTTTGCAAGCACGTGGGTAAAAATTACTTTTTAAATCGTAAATGCATTTTCACTTCAGAATGCTTTATTACTAAATGATAAAACGTATCGAAAAGGGTCAAACATGGTTTTGAACCAATGTCAACTCGTCAAAACCACTGAAGAATTCTTTGGTATTCTTTGGTGGGTACAACTACGCTTGGGTAATTTAAATCTCACCAGATCGCAACGATAATGTCACACAAGTGTCCATTAAAATCCACAAACTGAGGCGAACCAGTCCCATTTATTGAAGAACTCAGTCGAATCCATCTCATATGTAGAAGAACTCAGTCGAATCAATTCCATATGTAAAAGAGTTATATCAAATTCCTCACATGTCGAAGAACTCAATCCAATGAGCCTCACGTGTCAAAGAACTCAGTTGATCCAGTCCCACTGGCAGCAGAACTCAATTAAATCCATCCCATATGCAGAAGAACTCATTTAAATTCATCTCACATGCTAAATAATTCAGTCGAATCCAACCCTTAAGTCGCCGAACTCAGTCGAATCCATCCCATATATCGAAAAACTCAATCGAACCAGTTCCACAGGCAGCAGAGCTCTGTCAATCCAGTTCCACAGGTAGCAGAGCTCAGTCAAACCAGTTCCACGGGCAGCAGAGCTCAGTCAAACCAGTCCCACAGGTAGCAGGAGAGTGTGTCGAGGGTACTGGGTTGCGCGGCGTGTAGGGGAGGCTAGGAGGCGCGGGCGGAGGCCAGCTGGAGCTGCGCGGGCGGCGAGCGGTCGTCGCGAGCGCGCGCCTCCTCTCAGAGCACGCGGTCCGCGACGCCGCCGGCGTACTGACACGCCGACAGCGGCGCCGAGCCCGCGCGCGACACCGGCGACACCGACCCGTAGCCCCCGCTGTAGCCACTTGAGTGCTGTTACAAACAAATCAACATGGTAATTATTTGTACAAGAAGTTTTCGCAATTAAACTCATTTTTCGGTTTTAAACGTTGTACATTGAAACAACGCTAAAAGCAAAAAATACTAAGCGATACTAAAAGCGAAAATCTAAAGAAGTATTTATCAAGGTAACACGCAACTGAGGACATGCATCCTGATATTTAAACTCTCGACTTTCTGATCACCGTGCAGATGCACTTCTAACATTGCAAGCGTAAAATTAATTAGTTATGTCTGCCTAAACGCTTTTCATTCAGAAATTGCATTAATTTATTTAAAAAATCAAACTCAAATTTCTACGAAACAAATTTTAAGATACATACAAAGTTTATGCCCGATTTTTACAAACAAATAGTGAGAAAAGTAACTCCTCAAAAATTAACAACAAATAAAAAAACACGCCAAATATCAGTGAAGGTAACTCACGTAACCGACCTGCTTCGCCTTCAACCGCAGCGAGGCTATAGAGGACGACATGGCGGGGTAGGGCTCGGCCCGGTACATGCTGTAAGGGTTCGGAGGTGCGGTGTAAGGACACGGCGCGACGCCGCCGGCCACGCCGCCGGACCCGGCCACGCCACCCATACCGCCGCCGCTCACGCCACCCATTGACGTCGCCGTGTTGAAACAGTTTACTGAACCTAAAGAAATGAAAATCGATGTTTCTTATGTTTTATCTGTCATGGAAGAATGTTTGATGGTGCATTTCCTAGTAAAAATATTTCTAATAAAAATCAATTTTCATTAGAAATATTTTTACAAGAAGAAATGCATCACCGAAAATTCTCCCGTAACAGAATTCAGTAAACAAACAGGTAATTTAACCGTGTCACGTTGGTTTCCGTGGCGCAGGGGATAGCGCGCCTCGCCTGGCAAGCCAGAGGCATAGGTTCAAATCCTATCACGGGAGAATTTTTGATGATGCATTTCGTTTTGTATAAATATATCTAGTAAAAAAATATGTTTTTTTTTCACATTTTAAAGGGTCATTTGATAACTTAGGTACTGGTCAACCACCAGTTTATATCAAATGATACCTGTGACGATGCGTTTCGATGCGTGTATGCTAAGATGCAGGATGCTCTACTGAAATTATATCTGTGGGGTGATTTTGTAAAATTGTTGTTAATCTTTCCTGTTTCACAGCTGTTGCTGATTAGAAAATTCCATTAAAATTAACTGTCAAATAGGAAATACAAAATTGGAAAATGATGAAACATGAAACATTTCTATTGTTTGCAACATTTTTACGGAATCAACTAGCGGTTAACTTTCGACTTGTTAGTAGGTACGGAAGACGGCGCGGGGATGGAATTAGTTCAGATCCGTCTTTCTTAGTGACAGCTGCGATCTAGGTATATAAGACGAACAAGTCCATTCGGTGGTATAGGCTGCTTTCGATGCGACCACAGTAAATTATATTCTTAACCGTTATTCTCACCATCTTTTACTAAAAATAGAGTCCTAAATAAAATAGAGATACTATACCTTGATGATGACTTGCAGGTACGACTGATCCGAGTGGATTAACAGGCCAGGGAAAGCTTTTGGTTCCAAGCGGGCTGGGAACTTTAGCGGCCCAGTTGTTGTACGGGTACGAAGAGTAAAGAGCGTCAGTGTCGGGGAAAGGCTGCATCAGTCCGTTGAATTGTGTGCTGAAGCCGTTCTTGAAATCTGCTGCAGCGGCTGCGGCGGCGTTCATAGCGTTGCGTTCCCGTTTCCGCCATTTTGCTCTTCGGTTTTTAAACCATACCTATAACAAAATCCTCATTGATGTTTCTACTGTTTCTAGTGTTATGTTGGATAGAAATTAAACTCATTTTTTTCGGTTTTAATCGCGTCATGGTTGAGGCAATCCTGAAGAACAGACCTGCAAAGGTCTCGAAACGTTGAGCGTTGAAACAACGCTAAAATTAATAAGCACCACGTGATTAAAGCCGAAAAAATAGTTTAATTTTTAACATCCTCGTTGTTCTTAATTACATTTTGATATAATTTGTCCAAATAAAATGAGCTCTACACCTTTTTGGCACAGAAATCGAATGTAACCTAACAAGTTTTAACGAGATTCAGTATCAGAACGCGACCGGCGTTGCGTAGGTAGTTATTTAGTTATTAACTTTACTCATTACAAAGTTGACAGTGAGATTGTAAGAGCGGCGGTGGCGTATTCTCGCCACGTAGTGCCCCGCCCGACGCGCGCCCGCAACCAACGACCCGTCTAATTGTGACCACGAAATGAAGATAAACGAGCGTCGCGATTGGGCGGGACGCTCGCCGCGGTACAATCGAGCCACAACAGATGAGTGGCATCGCAGAGCGGTATGGTGCCGGCGGTCGGCGGTCGGTGGTACGGATCGATGCCGTGTTGGCCGCTCGCGCTGACCAAACAACGGAGGCGCTCTCTGGTGCCGATAAGTCGCCGTGAGCGCAGATAACGCGCGCGCTGATGGATGGCGAGCGTCCGTCACGCCACGATCGATCGCGCCGACGACACCTCCACGATAAATTGCGCAATCCACGTAGCGACTGCAATAAATATTGTGCCAGTACCGGTATTTGTCTCACTCACTGTGGCGGGTTCACCCAGCCGAAACGGTAAATAATACCCTCTTTCCTCGGTTAAGTGAACATAAACGGTCGTTTCCACCCCATATACGATCGTTTATTTTTCGAAACATAAATTTTACAAATTCACATGAGAGCTTGTTTTGTACACGAGAAGACAGGTAGATGCCACTGATATTTGATACAAATCACGAGTTAATTCAGAAAGGATATATATCACTAGAGATACCTACTATAAGAGATAATAATTATTATAATGAGCGCGCTTATCAATGGATTGAGCACCTATTTAAACGAGTGGTATGACGTAAGGTTTCACAGCATCCGGTATTTCCCACTGGAACCACAAACATCGGGTGCAAATAGCTCCGCAGCACAATTGGGGTGTACAATAATGACAGCGGAATGATATTTATTTAGGTGCACATATGTGAAAATGATTTCCATTATTTGAATAGCGGCGGAGCGCGGAGCAGAGAGGAGGGTCGCGATATTGCGACGGGCTAATCCTTTAAATATATTATTGGAGGATGGTGACCGACGCGCCCTCGCAAGACACCCTTACACGTTTTACAATGTCGCTAAAATCGATACTAATGCCTGCTATGATGATCATTTATTCAAAGCATTCATAATTGAGTACAATATGTTTCTTATCAAAAGGAATTGTAAATTACCTTACGATTGCCTTTTGTGTGCATAACAGATGTAGTGTGCAATAATATTTGTAGATAAGTGTCAGATATCAAACAAGTAAGTACTTACATTACATTAAATATATTTTAAAGTTATAACAATAAAACGTAAGTAGGTACGTATTGACATCGGAATTTCTTCATGATTTTGAGTTTCGGGACGTAAATCTTAATAAATAGACAGACAGACGGACAAGCAAGTGATCTTATAAAGGTTATTTTTACCTTTTGGGGTAAGGTACTCCAAAAATACCATCAAAAATGATGATAATAATTAACTGGAAATACAGCCAAGGCAAGAAAAACCTAAATAATAAATTAACTAATTCGAGCTAAATGGTGCTATAAGAGCTAATTAATCACCAAAATTATGGCAATCAGCAGACCACATTATGTGTTATGTATGACCTTATGACTGTCAGAAGAGAACGTTAGACCAATCCAATAATCTAGAACATTTATAATGATAGGACCATCGTAAGACAATCTCAGACTCGCTTATGATAGACAGGATCAAGGATAATGGTTGCTTAGTGCATTAAATGGAATCCTCAGTGTTTAACTAATACACCGAATTAGGTAACTGATGAAATCCGTTCGCAGTTATAGACTAACTTAGGCTATAAAGTTTGATGAAAGGCTTAAACGAAATTATGGAAACATAATAGTTGTTTGTGTGACTGTTTTATAATGATAGGCGATCACACAAGAGTTTTAATGCTCATTATGAACTTCTCATACACTGCCTTTTCTACACAAATGTTGTAAACAACAACAAAAAAATGCAACACGACAAATTGTAAGTCAACAAAATGACAAAAAAAATGATAGAAAAAAAAACGAATTAACGCAAGCGTGGTTTGTTTTTCAGAGATGTTCGAATATCAAATATCATAATAACTTTGATTTTCTATTCTTCATAACATTACCATACCACACATAAAAAAAATGTTTTAACAAATCAGTTCAGTATAATGCAGTGCGTAACATAACTCTACGGACAGTAGACCTCGGAGCCATTTAGCTCTCTTAGTGGACGAAATACCCCACTTATCAAAAACCCCCACGCCGAAAAAAAAACCAATTAACCTATTACCAAACATCAAACCAAAAAACAAACAATACCGGCTGAGAAATACGACCGGTATAGGAGAAAAAACAAACTGACACACGAAGGAACATTTTCTTGTCTCCAGCCATGAAGCAGAGGTCTCTTTTTCAATTACTATAGGTATACATAAAATAATGTTAATGATTAGATTAATGGCCATTATTAAGCCGACTGTCCACCCTGAAGTTCTAAGTTTGTTTAAATTCGCAAAGTTGAACGAGTTTTTCATACATGTGCGCCGCGTCCACCGCAAACTAGCCATTTAAACTCAGTTGTATGAAATCGGTGAACTAAGATTAACTAACTCAACTTTGGCAAAATAAACAATAAATAGCGACCAGATCGCTAAAATCTCAATAATTTGATGTCGTTCAACGACTAAATGAGACATTTTAATGATGTTTGAAACTACAAAAGTACAATAATGCATTCAAAAAGATAAATCACAACATTGTCTAAATTACTTGACAGATTTCGTAGATGACAAGAGAATCTTGCATTTCCTTCCTTATTGGATAGTTGTGATGAATGATGACCCGCCCTACAGTTTCCTATAGTAAGTAATGAACCATTTTACGGTCAGCAGAACCACAGGGCCGCTAAATTGCCTTAAATTTAAATTAAACTGGAATCACAGTTTTATTAGCACCATCAATCAAATAACGGTCTATAAACGGGTTCGGTTCCCTTAGGATTATGGACCTTATTTGAATGGTAATAAGATCTGCGTAATTTGATTTAGTTGAACTATTCCGAAGTCAAATAAACAGGCGCTCGTATAAGCTGGTATAGATAGAATTAAAGTTAGAAATTGACACGTGTCGGAGTTAGGGCTGGTTTCGTTCATTATTTTTTTTCTAACTCATTTAAGATCAAAAAAATACTTTTTAAAACTAAAATGTAGATTTTAATTACATATAATCAATTATCAAAAAGTAAAATAAAACTTAATTTAAAAATTTAACTAGTGTATGACTAAACAGACATAAGTACATTAATGCATTATGGTAGAAAAAGCGATAAATTAAAAATTTAGGATAATTTTTTAAGCAAAAGATTTGAAAAAAAAAACGACAAAGTAACTGTAATAGGATCCTAAGAAAATATACGACATCAAGACATGTGCAGAATTGATTCAACTTTCACACCCTCGTACGTTGAGAAAACGCCATCATTGGAAAAACAATGTCATAATAACTGACACGATGACGTGATCGGTGACAGCCCTAGAATATGGGGTAGATTATTAAATGCGCCCCGTCGAGCAAATGGTCCTACTGTAGTTGTAGTTTTATAACGGTGAACCACAAGTTTCCATTCTGTAATATGTTTTATTATCTTAGAACATTGTTTTTTTCTTTCTAACTCGATGTTAGAAGATTTTATTTTAAATGACCAGTAAAAAAATATTTAAAATAAATTTTAATATACACCATCATAATTCACTAAAATAATTAAAATAAAAAATCCAAAAATTAGTCCCTAGGAATGGTATAAAGGCTGCCTGCATTGCCTCTTTGTTTATCAGTACCTATTCGTTGGTCAAAGTAGCCCTTTAGGTAATAGACAATCCCACAAACTTTTTTCCGATATATCTGAACGACCTAAGACTAGAAGCGACATACTTATTAAATCCTTGTGTAATGTTTATAAAAGAGAGGATGAAAAGAGACAAAGTAGAAGAAGAAAGAAAATTATTAGAAGACACGGTTTCATTAATTTCAAAAGATGTTATAGGAATGCTACAAAGTTTAAGTAGAACCAAACCGATATGCGCATATCTGAAATATTTACGAAATCATTTACTGTTCAAAAGCCCTAAAATATATAAATAGTATGAGTGATGATTTCCACAACGGCAACACAGTTATGACGATGAATTTAGTTCGTATCCATGTTTCGGATTCCACCATAAGCCTCAGCATCACAACTCTAGTCATAAAGCTCATCAAAATACTAGGATAATACTTTGACACCTATACGTTTGTCGGATGATATCGATCGACTTATAACATGCAATAATAAACTCTAACACTTCAATAACAAAGTCCAATATCTTTAGTAAAACAAACAGTTGGCTGGAGTTAGCGGTGTCGAATAAATATTGCAATTGAAGTTCTTAATACCTTACTGCTTGTTTACTGAAACAAATTCTTCACAGATTTTAGTTATTTGGTATTAAGCCAAAATGATTTAACTTGACAATGTTATTTAATAATTCTGTATTGATTGTTTAAGCCGTTTAAGCTTGCCTATATGTTGTCATGGCTAACGTTTCCTGGATTACTTAATATACTAGTATTAAATGGTCATTTATATCGAATATATTGTAAGTGTTGGCGTCGTCGCGTGGCGTTCGTAGCGAAACATGAAGAATAGAAATGTCAAAGCAGGATTAACAATTGCACAAGTGATTAGGTAGCTATGTTAGTTTAGTCAAACTGAAATAAACTTTCTTGGGCTTATCTTTTATTTTGGTTATGAATATGCAAACTTTGTTTTATATTTACTTCAGAGCTCGATATTTCGACATTTTTATGGGATACTAGCAGAGTCCCGCGGATTCTCCCGCGTAAGCCCCGATCCCGCCGTATTTTCTAAAATCCCTTTCTTTGGATCCATACACACCACATTTCAAATTTTCAAATTTCATGTCTCTAGGATCAGCGATTTGGGTTGCGTTAAAATATAGGTTAGTCAGGACATTGCATTTTATATTTTGTGATGATATAAGAATCACAGCAAATACATAAAGCAGATACCATTTTAAAGAATTGACCAAATGAGCGTAGCGTCTTTAAGTATAGATAAATTTGCTTTAGAGTTAATAAAAAAAATGTAGAACTCGAAATTGAAATGGTTGTTTATGTACAAGCATCCTAGATTACATAACATTGTATATTTGCGAGTTGCAAAACTAGATAAACCTTGCTAAACTGTTTGTTTGAAACGAGGCAGGCGACAGAGTTGCCACTAAAAGCATTAAAAACTATCACGCCCGCGCCGCCCGTTTTTACGTAAAATAAATAATGCGGGCGTGTCTGTCCGGCTGTCGGCAGGTACGTACGTTTGATACATGTCTTTTTTATATGCGTTGGTACTAAGTACCCAGGCAAAATATTTTATAATGTTTTTTATTTGACACAATGTACCTACTGGATAAAACTTAATAAAAACTTAGATGATGAACGACGTTGATAAACATCATACGAATGCTGTATAATATGCATGAGGTAATTTGGAAACTAATAAAGTTATTTCTGCCACTCTTGCAGGTTATCGTGCTAAATTTTAGACCAAACTTCATTTACTTAGCAGATGATTGATGTCATAATAAAATAGAGCGTTTAATATAAGCAAGAATAATGTAAGCATTTATAAATTTTAAGATGGCTGAAGATGGAAAAAACAGAGGCTAAGAAAACCAAAATAAGAAGGTACAGAAGTCCAATAACTTGATCAACATGAACCAACGTGTATAGCCCAAACAATACTTAATTTAAGTAATCATGTAATAAACCGCGGTATCAGAGACACGGCACTCAACGGGTATAATATTCGATACGGTATATATCTATTGGTTACAAAGATACTTAAACTTGAGCAGACTAGACAAAACATCTGTTAACTTTATAAAATAGTATATTTTAACATATTTTATTTAACCGAGCTCGATATTTCGTTCGGTGATAATGAGAACTATGAAATGACTCGCGAAATATCGACCTCCGTAAATAAACTTAAACATGGTGGGTAAATATCTCTGTATATGTTTCGAATTGAAATATCCTTTGTTCAGTGATATTTCCCCAATGCAGTAATCGAGAAAAGGTATATCGATTAAAATCTGGGTACTATAACTAAAACCTACTTGATTAATTTGGGGCCACATGACGTTGTGGGATATGTTTTGCTATATTTATATATTTAAATTACCTACCTTTAAAGTGTTGCCAGCCACATACAGCTCCTTTAAGACTCTGTTTTTTGTTAAACATCTTTGATTTGTATCAAATAGATCGATGTTCTAATTTCGCTACCCTCGACGTTCGGCGAGCGATCGCTAGCAAATGAAATGTGTCAAGAGTTGTTTCACGGACGATTGGCGATGTTACGAGTGTTCTAAGAAGGCGAGTAGGCGCGGCTCGACCGACAAATTACAGAGCAAAAAACGTGACAAAATTTTGATAGGAAAAATATTGTTATGGGCGTTACGAGATAGAAAAAATGTAGCTAAAACCTGTGGGTTTTTTGAAAAACACACATGACGAACGGTGGAATTGAAGGCCAAATCAGATTTTGGCGGGTTTTACCTTTTTTTTCGTCCGTCGAACGGCACCGGGCAATTCGTATTATCAAGCGGACTCGTCTATGTTTAGCAGGGGTAGGTATTCACTGACGTTTGGTCCGATACTGATACAGTGACAGGTATGGCAGTTGATCATTGGTTTGGGACTGAAGTTCTCTGAACAGACCACCCTCTAATACTTAGACCGATGTATAAATAATTATACCGGCCCCTCTAATACTTATAGTATTAGAGGGGCCGAATAGGGACTGAATAGAATTTTTCTAGGTAACAGCGCTAAAAATTACATCATAAAGACATAGTGAGACAGTGATCAAACGTTGTCGTACCCATGAATAACAAAAAACATGATTGACATTAGGGCATCTCTTTTAAGAATTTCCGAAGTAATAATTGTAGAGTAAGACGGAATCGGATAATCGTGTGTTAATTTAAACACATTTTTGCTACACGTCTAGTTATAGAAAGCACCAAACAC
This sequence comes from Idaea biselata, assembly GCA_958496205.1. Classification (NCBI taxonomy): domain Eukaryota; kingdom Metazoa; phylum Arthropoda; class Insecta; order Lepidoptera; family Geometridae; genus Idaea; species Idaea biselata. The sequence goes on from OY292397.1 coordinate 4,318,934, forward strand.
AGTGACTCAAATGTGAGGGCTTTTATCTAAATGTATTTATCAACGCACACAATCAAACAACAGATATAGACGACCTCTGTGGCGCGTCGTGCGAGAGCGCGACTGCAATGCAGGAGGTTGCGGGTTCGATTCCCGCCGGGTGCAAGTATTTATGCTTAAAAATAAATATTTGTGTCTGGTCTGGGTGTCCTTCTATGTATAATATGTATGTATTTACAAAAGAAAAATAAATATAAGTATTATATCCGTTGTCTAGTCACCGTAACACAAGCTTAGTCGCTTACCACGGGGCTAGATGGCGCTGTGTGTTGTTCACAGAATTTATTTATTTATTTTTTATTTATAGAAGGCACATATAAAATGTGGTTTGATTTGACACGTACAATTCGCATGGGATACTTTAAAGAAAACATTCAGATGAACGTCTCGTATTTTATGAAAGTAATTGAGTCAATATGCAGGCAATGACCCTAATGAGTTGGTAACAAAAATAATGTTTCACGATTTATAGTTGCGCGCGCGCACAGATTTATTCGACGCGAGCGACGCGCGACGGCGCGGCGCGGTGCGACGAGCTTCTGCTAATCCCTTCGTGTAGGGTTGACGATGCTTTATTCAAATTCTTTATATTTGGATGTTACTTCGTGATGTCTTTTAAAAATAACTTATAATACTTTTCAAATATTCTGAATGATTAATAAATGAATTTACCTTATTAATTTATCATAGTTTTTTTAGTCTACACTTAGTTCCTAATTATACAAGTTTGGTTTCAATAGAATCCGTAGGTATAGGTACTTGAACCGAAAAAAAATGCCTTTTCTACAATTCGACAATAACTTTACACGTCCCGTTTTTAATAATTTCTGTAAGTAATGAAATATTGATACAAAATTTGAAATGTAAAACAATACCCATGCCATGAAAATGTTACGAGCATATTATGAACCTTATAGATATTATTTGAAATTCTGTCATACAATAAATATTATTATGTCAAAAAAATGTAGCAAACTTGTTGGGCTAAGAATTGACAAAAGAAAATAAATTTCTTTTTATTTTTGTATGTAGCTCAAGGCTATTTTATTTAGAATGTTTTTTAAGGAAAAATAGGTAGTCTAGTTGGAATAGAAGTTAGGGTACCGACCCAAAGACGCGAGTTCAAGCCTCGCCGCAAGTGAAATTTTATAAATGCTATTTTTCCTTAAAAAAATTCTAAAAGATAATAATTTAATCAACCCTAACTAAAGACACAAAATGTTTTGAAGAACACACGCGTTCAATCCAAGTCGAGTACCGACAGTATCAATACCTAAACACAACACTCAGAGTAATACACCATTTAGTGAGAGATATCAATTTCAATGATCCTGCATCATTTCTCAGTTATTTGGCCCGATGATGTAGATTCTTACGAAGTGTTTAATATCAAAATAGACAACAAGAATTTAAAGTGGTAACGAAATTATTACACGAAAATAATAGTATTCAAAACACTATTTCTCTTCCCGTTTTAATTTCTGGTATTACATTAATGTGGTGAGAAGATTTATAACTTATCGTTAAAAATTGTCGAAAGAAGAAGCTAAAAATATTTTAATTCGAACAAAAACTTGTAAAAAACGAAACGATTCGTAGACAAGATCCAAATATTCGACCGATACACATGTCCCAACCGACCGAAACATTCGAACCAAATACCGAAGAAACCAAAAATTCTATGAATTCAGAATTAACGAAACAGTACAAATGCGTTTGGAACCGCAGAATCTAACGGGGGCCTTCCAAAACTATTGACAGTGAGTGTGGATGCGATCAGACTTAAGCTAGGGATTATGAAGAGACCGAAATAGACGGCATCAAATCCTGGAGGATTAAGGGATTCCGTGTTCCGTCCGACGCCACCGGCACGGCACAAAAATACAGAACGAGCACCGGATGCGACGATTATTCTAAACATTTAGATAATTAATAATGCACTTTTTACATGTCTTCGATTTTAAATCCATTTTTTAGTTCAAAATTAAACAAGAAACGGTAACAATCATATTTTTCTCATAAGTATTGAACCTATTCACCCCTTACAGGGTGAATTTTGAAAAAAAGACCGTTCTTAGTGAGCACGTACGTACCTTAAAAGGAACCCCCATGCAAACTTTGAGACTCCTAACACTGAGATTTTGTAATGAGTCAGTGATTTTCTCTTTTTTAAACATAGATGAGTTTTGGTTTATCCAATATCCAACCTCTTTATCAAACTTTCTAAGATGCAACTATTGGGTAACAACTATTAATTACTAATGATCTTTCTTTAGTATTTATCAGCGCCCATCGACATAAGATGCAGCGACGATCGTCTCAGTATTGATGATACGATCACTACTGCAAGATCTTGTAGTTAAATCTAATCACTCACCCTGACTCTCGCTTCTGTAAGATTCGTCCACATCGCGATCTCTTCCCTCGTCGACATATCTGGATACCGATTCCTGGCGAAAGTAGCCTCCAATTCTTGCAGCTGTTGGCTGGTGAAATGAGTCCTTTGTCTCCTTTGCCGCTTGTTCTTCTTGTCTCCTTTGTCGTCGAGGGAGGGTTCGTCAGGGCCGACTCCGGGGGTCGTTGATTCAGTTTTGATTGTAGGCTCCGATGTGAGGGGACGGTTGTCTGGGGTGAGGAATAAAATAAATAGGTAAGTTGTTTATGTTAAACAGCTGAACTATACTTTTACGTAGATTTTGCTTCATCGGACCTTGATAAAAGAGGTAAAGTTCTTTAGAAACTTTATGTTTGTTTTTCTTAATTCAAAAAGTTTCGCAGTATCAACCAGTAAGTTTTGATACCTTGTTTCCACCCGCTAGGTATATAAAAATCTGAATGATTTGTATAAAATAACTGCTAATCTCATTTACAATAACGGTCCGGACTTACATAATCATCAAATAACGTAGGTAAGTAGGTAACCCAGTTAATAAATAAAAGCAATTATTAATTGGGGGTAATGACGTCAAGTAAATTCCACCAATTTCCTAAATAACGCCATAAAACATGTTAATACCGTGATAATTCAATAATAATTAATATGATTACAATAATACCCGTGTATACTAAATGATAGTATATTTATCTGTATCAGGGCCAATGCCGGTCGTCCCCAAGCTACGGTAGCAAGCTTATAATACTCTGGATTAGCGCAGGCGCAACTAAATACTTTTATAACAACGCTATAAACGTGTCTGTCTCAATATACGGCGGTTCACTTCATATAATTTATATCACCTGCAGTAAAATCTATTTTGGATAACTTATGTTGTCAATTGATAAGTTTTCGACGTCAGTTTTATTGCTTTAACACTTTGTTACTTTGCTACTTTTCGTGAATCGGTATCGGAATCTGATATACATATATTCATATGTAGGTACAGCAACGGGGATTGCGACTTATTATTCGTATAGCTGTACCGGGGTTACATTGTAATACCCATTTAAAATCCTAGTTCTTTAGGCTAGAGGTTTCTTTACTCTTTTGCCAATCCTCAATAGGTACAAACGTTCTTCGGATGCTGAGTAAATAATTTTATGATTGAATTTAATTAACATCGCAATATCTTTCTCCATAAAACCTGAGATTCTTTTCTTCTATTAAAACTTAATTTTGAATAATAAGCCTCTTTTGAAGGAGACAACGAAATCAGTTCTCTAGCGTCCTCTGAACATAAAGTTACAAAAAAGCTATTTTGTTAAATTCATCAATATGCATTGCTAAAAATAGTACCATCGAATAACAGTACTATATCTATGCTATGGAGGACATTGATACGATGTTATTACATCTATTCGTTACTGATAACGTTTCCATTGCAATCAAGCCGCATATATTGGCTTTATTCGAAATCCCTGTATCAATGTGTTACAATTGTATAACAAAACAACGTAAAGATTTAGCGCAGTATAAATTTTAAAACATGGGAGAAGTTTTATGTAAGGAGTAGTATTAATTTCATACCGAGGAGAAGTGGCTTACTTCTCCTGAACTGGAAATTAAATGCAGGTTTCAATAAATAGTCTGAAGTTGCTTTACAAGAAGCTTTGACGGTTTTTGAATTGTGCTGGAGGATATAATCTAGTTAGAAATTTTCAGGATTTATCCTCCTCTCTCCTCAGGAAATAATCTGCCTTTTGACTTCATGATTGTCTGGAAAGGATTTATTTTTATTTACGACTGATATGAAGTAGATATTATTAGAGAAGACGTAGTGTACCTTATTTTGAACTTAGATTTTCTTAAAAGCGGGGTTTAACATGTTAAAATATGTGTTTCGCAATTGAATTGTTATCTGTAAACCTATTCTAATTTACAATATTTATTATAATCCGATTGGTGTTAATAATTTTATTGTTTCTTATCTCAATTGAACAATTATCAATTTTGGTATTTTCATTTCGAAACGTTGTCGTCATTGTCGATTTTATGAGGAAAACTCGATCACACTCTAAATAAAGCCTAATAAATTGTAAAGCCAAAGGACTTGCTCAAAAAACTAACATTTCTTAGAAATATTAACTGTCACAACATTTAATCAGTTAAATGATTTTCAAGGTACAATTTAATAGTGAAAAATCAGGCCATCAATTACACACACACACACATACACACACACATATATCAGAAAAAAATCGTCAAAGTTTTTCAAAGTTTAATACCTACTTATGTAGGTATCTAGTTTTTATCAATTTCTAGGAAACAGCCGTTATTTTAAATCAAGTTTATGAAAAAACGAATCTGTTAGCTATAATCTCTTTTATGTTATAATGAACAAGCTAGGATTAAGGCCTCGACTCGAAGTTTAGCCTATGCTACCGCGTACCTTGATTACAATATCGTATGTTTTCTAGGGTTGCCGGTTGGCGAGATTAGCTTTGTCGAATTTTCGGTTATCACCATTACGAGTAACTCTATTTGCGTAGTCCAGAGTTAATTTTCTTTTACACGATTACACAATTTACATATAATGGTGTATTTGTTCGCCACCAATAACCTAGAAGTAGACAATAGGAACTTGATACTCTAATATCTTTGCGAGCAAAATTTACTACTACGGATTTCTAAGTCATTTTAAGTGACTACTAATCATCTTAAATACTTGGTTTAGCTACTCCTTTATGCAAAAACTGTTAAACTGATTGCAATAAACCTAAAAAAAACGGTATTCTTTCTTGAATTTACTTATTCAAAGAAAAAGGTAGTCCGATATTTTCTCGGAATTGGGCTCAATATTTTCAGGCATAGCTATATACGTCCTTTGTAGACCGTAGATGTCTCTTGAGCTATTTAGTAAGCTGAACCAGACTGAAAACTAGTTTAAAATGGCTCTAGCGTTCATCTTTAAAAAAATGGTTTTCGTTTGGAGGAAAACATCGCGGGTTTCCTCGCGATATTTTCCTTAAGTAAGAGCGATGTTAATAACGCACATAATTTTACTTAAAGAAAAAGACATAGCCCTCGACTTACTTCTACTGCGACCCATTTAATTTTCTATTCATTATAAAATTTTCCAACAGGCAACCCTAGATAATATCGATAGTAGTCGATAAAGTGACGATAGTGTTTATCATCGACACGCTTTGAACGGCCGCCGACTCATCGATCACAGCACCAACCTTTACGTAGATATGACATGTAATCTACGCCTTTGGTTGCACCGCCATCGACAGTCGTAGGTAAACATGTAGTTACATATGTTACAGATATCAGAACATGTATACCACTTCACTTCTCACTTGTAGGAACTATCTATTGTTCGTTAAACGCTGTTGTCCTACTTTGCTCACGTTACTTGTGAAGTTATGTATGAAATATGTCACGCCCAACTATACTGCGTTTTTTAATTGTAGACTATGACATTTTTGACATATTTGACAGATCTTCCTGAAGAAAAAATGGAAAATGCAAAGAACCAAAACAGGTCAGGTTGTAGTCTGAAATTAAAAAACGAAGTATAGTTCTTTTTAGTTACATTTTCCCGGGTCTTAATCGCATACTATTATATTTTGTTTCCGTATTATTTTTTTATTTTATGTCCCCTTGCGACCAAGTCTATCGTACCATGGTTGAAACGTTGAGGTAAGAAAATAAATAATAATACGCGATTAAGACCCGGGAAAATGTTACTTATGTTACTACTGTATTTCTAGGCATTTAATTAAACAGCCAGACAAGTGACTTAGATTTACCTACTTGATTTCTAAGTCACATTAGGTAACTTGCTTCGCTCGCGCTCTGATTTTAATGCTATAAGCACCAATACTTATTGACACTTATCGCTCAATAGTAGTTGGTAGCAGAGGTGTTACGATTTTTATGGATCTACGGTATCAGTTTACTTAACTTATACGACTTATACCAGAATTTCAACAGATTTTTGGTAGATATTTGGTAGCTACTTGATAAAAAATAATAAACGCGATATTTTGTAGAGTGGTCGGTTTACTACTGTCGTTTGTAAGCAATTTTGTAAGTAGGTTGGTACATAATTTAAAAAAATTTGACTACACATAAGCAATGTCTGCATATGCTATATAATATCTGGGTTTTACCCGCATAGTTCCCGTGGGAATACCGTAATAAATGTATTCTATATGTTAATCCAGGTTATAAACTACCTGTGTGCCAAATTTCAGCCAAATACGTTTAGTACTTAGTTTTTGCGCCATACATCCAAAAAAACATTTAAACTTTCGCATTTATAATACATATTATTAAAAATATTAGCCGAGAGTAATTAAAACAAAAATACGGATTAGGTATACCACAATGTTGTCGTAAGTTATTTTAAAATACCATTGTTTTCAGTAATACTTGTGGTTATGAAGATCTCATGAATATTACTTGAAAATCGTAAATTGCAGGTAATAATCAAGCAACAATTTTAACTGCATTTTTCTAAATACATTTTTTTTATAAATAGTTCAATACATGAGATGCAACAATGAAACAGGGACTCAGATTAGGGCGGCTGCACACTGGACCATTATCATCGTAACCGTCCACCAGTCGCCGCGCTATTTGTGAAAGCATTAGAACAGAGCGCGACTGTATTTGCCATAGATTTCCCGACGCTTTACTGAGTTTGCTTTCAGTTTTAAGCCTGTCACTTTGTGTGGTCCGTTTGTGATATTGATTTTGTTTTCCACACTTTCTACTTTATGAGGTAACTTTTTTATGATTGTAGGTAGTTAATACCTAATTAATTAGGTAGCTTTATAAAAGACATAGGTCCCAATATACCTACTTTAGAAAAGCATTTTATTTGGTAGGTTTATGTTAAATGTACCTCAATAACACTTTTCAAATTTTAACCCTTTAAGTCCCAACTGTGAAGATCTCTACGTCTCGAACTCGGCCTATATTTGTCTTCTAAGACATCTACACAACCATAAGTAGCATAAGAAATTACTTACTGTCGTCAGTATGTTTCCGATCCCGTCGAGGTCTCGGTGGTGCGTATAAAGAAGATGGTTCGACTCCCGATCCGCCGGACGCCAGCGACGAGTGCCCACTGTCTCTGAACTCGCCAGTTTCCGCCCATACTGTAGAAAGCAAAGGATTTTTCAGTAAAGATGAAGACGCAGATGTTAAAATGGTCCAATTATCTCCAAAATTGTATCGTTCCAACTATCAAATTAATCTTGAAACTATTTCATAAGGATGTATATCTTTACTTGTAGTTTAATCATTGATAAAGTAAACGGTCATTAAAAAAACCGAGCATGAGTTTTTTTTTCGTAAACTTAATTTTCACAATTTTATTTATTACATTTACGTTTCTTCCATTTTAGATAACATTTAATGTCACGCACAAAACTAACCATATTATTCGTCTCACAAGAATAAATCTGAATATGGCAGTTAATTTTAATAAACGGTCGATAACATTAATATTTTTCTTTTTTTTTGCAATTGACTTTGCAACCGTAAACTACTATAAGAGAATTAATAAACTGTCATAAATAGTGAAATTAATACAATATTTAAGTAACAAAGTTCCCACCAATACTCATATCTACCAATAAAAGCACATAAGTTAGCTGCAGTAATAAATCAAGACGGGTGCACACTCCGTCTCAAATGACAAATATGTTAACAAGTGTTCAGGGACACTTAATTACCGACCGGGAAACGACGGGGCATCATCGTCACTCAATGCCCACATTACTTTATCGTGATATATTCGTTAATTAATTACCGTTTTTGTAACGTTTCATTTATGAGAATCACAGCGCGTGCAGTGAAGGGTTTATTGTTGTAATAGGTCTCCTTTTGATATATTGATTGGAAATGTGTTGTCAAAGTGTTTGTAAATTGTATCTAATATCTGTAATTGTGACTTTAATTTTACGAAGGTACAAAAGAAGAAAACATAGAAGGATATTAGGTAGGAACAATTTCAGTGAATTTAAACCTTCAAATTTACGATGACAGATGGAGCTAGAGCTAGAGCACACTTAAACTGACTTAAGAAACCTTACTAACGAAACAGTAACGTAGTACATCATAAAAGCAAGTTTGGATGTGCAGTAGGTATTAAGCAATTTTATTGTTACTTTAGCCATACGAAATAATAGTAATCTGGGTGTAAAGCACTACTTATACGTACGACTAATATGCATATCGTGTCTGCCCTTTCCGCATAAAACATAGAAACATACAATGTAAAAGTCACGAGACTTATTACATATTGTTTCGTTGGCCACCAAGTAAGTAGTCACATGATGATAAAATACCACCCTAATCCAGACCATAAACAGTTCACTTTTACTTTGTACTTACGAGGTTGTACTTGCCTGATAACGTCATTAATTATGTAAGAAAAGAAAACAAATTCTCGGAAGCACTAGAAAGTTTGTCTGAAAACGTCGTCTAAATTTTAAACTTTATTAGGTATTTTATTTTTAAACGAAGTTAAAAATAAATAGACTTACTTAAAAACCTCTTAATAACACAAGCAAAGATAAACTATAAGTTATAAGAAGTATTAGATATTCTTTGCAACAGAAAGTTCGAGTGAAAAAATACCACGTTCATCATCATCATCATCCGAGCGATGTTCCCGGTTGCATCCCTCTTGAGAGCCCGGGGTTCGCTTTCCTACTTTTACGTCTCCACTTCGCACGATCTTCGACATCCCGTGTAGTGAGGTCATTTGCACGCATATCTGCTCTTACGACGCCAAGCCAACCTTTCTTGGGTCGTTCCAATCCACCACGTGAAAAAATACCACATCGATTACCACTAAAAGCACTTCACACACATTTCCACAAAATAAATTTGCACAAAACTGGAAAGAAGACAAAGAAGTCTTTGCCCTGCAGTAGCTCGAAATGGGATAAAAATAAAATACGAATATTTATCAAGAACATCTAAAATTGAACAAAAAAAGTTAATCAACGCGCACATACTAACAGCTCCCTCCGATTTATTTACACTGACGCCGGCAACGTTTTATTTGCAGCAAACAATACATTTTTTGTTACAACACAGATTTTATTGATGTTTATTTAAAGTCGTCTCTATACTATAAGCCTATTGTTTTCGGAAAAGTCACGCACTCTTCCAATTGATTGCTCGATTGAAGATGATAATTACAATTACAAAAGAGATTACGCGGTAAGAGTATTTAAAATAAAATCCTATTTTTATTTTCTCGCGGATTTTAGGGCGAAGTCAGTTTTACAGCGTCATTGTAGAAATTCTTTTAATCAGGATAGTGATTTAGTTTACGATGTACCTAATCCTGAATGGTTAGGATTTATTTCGTAAAAAATGTAGTCCATAAAAAGTAGGATTCCGAATTTAAGTTCATTGCCTTGTGTTCGCGCCGTTCGTTCGTCCGTCCATCCGACTGTCCGTCGCGTACTGTCTATGCAGTACAGCGGTCGTGACGTCACTTAACACTCATTCATTCCTTTAAGAATCTACAAGCGAAGACTCCATTGAGGCTGTTTGCCCTATGTATTTATTGCTATTAAATAAGTTACAACCCGAAAACGCCTTCTAATTGGAACTTCCCAAACACCATTATCATTAGAAATATAGATTTGGAACTTTATTAAGAGGACAGTCTCCATTCCATTTAGAGCGGTGTTGGTCTAGTAGTAGATTCAGTGTTTTCTATGTATCATATGTATTTACAAACAAAAAAAAGTATAATATGTAGTATATCCGTTGTCTAGTATCCATAGTACAAGCCTAGTGCTTAGTTTGGGGCTAGATTGCGCTGTGTAACGTCGTGCAATATTTATTTATTATATTTATTTATTTATTCTCTTTCTCCATACAAACGTAGTCGACGTTTTCCTCCCTGGATAAAGACATTAGAGCAAATATGTTTATGCCATAATACCTATATCTGTCATGCATGACTATGCATCTACCTTTTGTTTTTTTTTTCATTTTCTAATCAGAATAGTAAAATAAAAAAAAAATGAAAAGGTAGATGCATAGTCATGCATGACAGCTATAGGTTTTATGGCATATACACATTTCCTCTAATGTCTTTATCCAGGGAGGAAAACGTCGACTACGTTTGTATGGAGAAAGAGAATGGAGACTGTCCTCTTAAGCCGCGTTTCGACCGCCAAAGAGAAATGACTCATTCATCGCTTTCGCGCTTTGAAAAAACACACAACGATCGTTTTCATAGCGCGAAAGAGTCGTAAGGCTATGAAAACAATCGATGTATGTCTTAAAGAGTCGAAGTAGTTTTATTACAACTTTTTGCATTTGTTTGTAACGGGTTAATTCCGTGTTTGGCGGTGTTTTTTTTAATTATCACTGAAATCGTATAATTTAATGGATGGAAAAGGGGTTTTGTATGGAGAGTTTAATACTAATACTGTAACTAATAGGCATAAAGCACGATGACGAATTGAGTCGAAGAGGATAAAATAACTATTTGATACAATATTTAGTAACAGGTTATAATAGTAAGAACGATAAGATTTAACTAAAACAAATACATTGTTAGATAAAATAAAATGGGAAACTGAACTTGGAATCAGAATAAGTTACACTAAACATCACTTTCGTAAGCTAATAACGTGCATGACGAATAAGGAACAATAATTAAGTACTATAGTTTCTAATTGCCTATAACTTCATCAAAAAATAAAATTGTAATAATGTCACGTTATCATGATCAAACATCGGTGTTCACAAACGAACGAACCAACGTACACAAATACAACATGTTTGGTTTGATAGTGTTGATAAACCTTTATTGTTTTATGGCCGGTTTTAAAACTACGTCTGTTTCATACGGTCCTTTAGTACAACTACAATCATATCTGAAAATTTTAACGATTATTTTCATCTATTTATGGTATTCGTTCAGATTGGTTTCATTCATTTTTTGGATTAACGAACGTTAGTTTTGGGTACCTACATATCTATGTCGTCAATGTACTAGTAAGTACACCCTTAAGCCCTCTGTCCGACAGAGCGAGAGACGCGACGCGACCGGCGAGTAGAGCTACTAACAAGTTGGCGAGCAGCGATGAACTAGTGACAGCTTTGTCATTTTTTAAATCTTCTTATATTTAAATTTCCATGTCACAGTGTTAGTTACTCGTACTCCTCCGAAACGGCTTCACCGATCTCCACCAAACTTCACATACGCATTCAGTAGGTCTGAGAATCGGCTACTATCTAAAATTTATAAGGCAAAACAACGTTTGCCGGGTCAGCTAGTATATATGTAGAATAATATCGCTGCCACTTGGCGACATACTAGTGGTGTAGCTTATATTGTTAATTCTAAGTAATTAAGTACTTGCCTAAGTAATGTGTCTGTCACATTTTCGTTGACGTTGGTCTCGTTGAGAGCGAGTCCCTGTCTCGCTCTTATTGATGATAACTTAGCTAAAGTAATCACTTAGATTCGTCTATAAATACGGGAATAAGTACCTACTGGCCGGCTTTGTGATCGCAGTCAGCGATGATGTAGTCATGAGTCTAACTCATGCCAAACCAAACCAACATTTTTGTTTTACGGAATGTATTTTAATATGTATGGTAAACATTCAATGTACGGAGAGCCTAAATATATCGCAATGCAGAAATTTGTTTATATTTGACAATAAATATTTCTGTAATCTTATTTTGTACTACTTTTTACTAACGTCATCTTCACCTACGCCATTTAAATCGATAACCGGAAGTATTCTGATTCTTATTCTCGAATTAGGTAGGTGTATCTACCTATAAATATCGTACATCTGTGCAAAAATTAACCTTTCGGGCAATTGAATTCAGACGGGCTTCTGAATCTATAAAACTGATAGACCATAAAAAGACTGTCTTTTTTACACACAGCCCATTGCCTACACGTTATACACGGCGAAATTACTCAACTTGACTAATAATATGCGTATCGATGAGGAAAAGATAGTGGTAATCACATTTGATGTACCTAATCGGACTTTTCTTTTGCATAGCTCTTGTACACACATCAACATCGTCTAGGGATATTTTATATAAAGTTCTTAAACTTAAAAAATACTGGCCGATTTAAAAATATTTTAATGGAACCTTATTGTGTAGGCCTTATTGTATGATTCCAAATTTGAATTTTAAAAAAATAATTAAAAACATAAGATTTGCGCGGCAATTATTGTAGCGAGTTCGAAGGTTTAAATTTACTTAACGCAGTTTTAAGCATTTTGTTTAAACAAATTGAAGTTTTATTATTTTTTTTTGATTAATTACAATTTAATACAACTGTATGCATCATGCAGCGGCGTCATTTAACAAGAAACAAAATGTTAAGGGCAGTAGGAATGATTCAAGCTGGGACTACTCAACGGAGTATTGCCAAGGAGATTGGAACAAGACAAAACGTGATATCAAGATTGTGGTCACGTTATCGTGCTACTGGTGAAGTGGCTGAAAGGCATCCAGGCGGAAAGCGGATAACTACCCAAAGACAAGACCGATTTTTGCAAGTGGCCGCGAGAAGACAACCAAATGTTACGGCTATGCAGTTGGTTCAAACGCTCCAGTCAGACCACCAGGTGCTTGTCAGTGACCAAACTGTGAGGAGAAGACTGCACGAGGCTAACCTTCATTCTCGCAGGCCGCTTCGTACTCTAGCACTACGCAGAGGAAATCGTGGACGAAGATTACAGTGGGCTAGAGAACATTTGCCTTGGGAAGATATCGAGTGGTCGGTAGTGTTGTTTACCGATGAGTCCCGATTCGGATTTCATCCTGATTCACGTAGAGTACGCGTATGGCGAGCTTCTGGTCGTGACAACCGTCTGCAACACCCTCAGGAGGTCCATCCATACCATGGCGGAACAATTATGGTTTGGGCGGGAATTCGTATTGGTAAAAGAACAGACCTCGTTTGGATCAGAAACACTATGACTGCCGAAAAATACCGTAATCAGGTGCTAGCACCAATAATCTATCCCCATCGACTGCAAATGGGCCAAGTTTTCACGCTCATGCACGACAACGCCCGTCCGCACACTGCGCGAGTGGTGACCAGCTGGCTAGAGGAGCACGACGTGTCGGTCTTAGACTGGCCCGCGCAGTCACCAGACCTAAACCCCATAGAGCACGCGTGGGATATGCTTCAAAGAAGGGCTTTGAGGAATTTGCCTCCAAATGTTGCGACTGAAGAGCAACTTTTTTGCATCTTAGCAGGACCTGGGACAATATTCCGCAGCAAGATATTGACAACCTGATTCAAAGCATGAAAAACCGTTGCAGGGCCGTGATTAACGTCATGGGTGGTTTCACTGACTACTAATTTTAACTTCAAATAAAAAAACCTAATAATTTCGTTTTACTTTATTTTTTTCCTTAGATAGACATTTTATCTTAAATTTAACATTATTTCACTTTTTGCGTTTTTTAAAATAAAAAAATATTTAAGCATAAAACAATATTTTGTTCTATTCTAAATCATAGTCTGATAAGTAGGCTTTACAAAAATATATACATGTTGTTTGTTAGGAAACACAATTTTTGAGTAAATTGAGAAATTCTGAATATCCCTAGGCGGTGTTGATGTGTGTACTTCTTAGTCAACTGTCTTTGACTGTACCTACCTCTTATATTTTGAGAATATAATATTTTCCAAATTTAGATAGGTAGATAAGACAGATTTTGTTGTACGAAAACTTAAATTCAACAATTATTACAGATCTATCGGGTGTCCGTCGAGCTCATGGCGCCAAATATAATGATTATATTAAGATAGGTACCAACGTTTATGACTATAGATAACTGAGGCAAAATAGTCTTGCAATCACTTACATTTCGTTAAAGAACTCAACAGTGTCTAATGTCATAAATCATGGCGTTAACAAAATTTATAAATATAGAAGTTTGTATTTGTTAAAAGATAGCGTGGTGTAGACGCACCTTTCAGATAAGTTAGGATTTACGACTAGCCGTCCGTCCGTTCGTCCGTGCGCGATGCATGCGTGTGGGATATCTACTTTTATTTAATTTTCTGTACTTACATTTTTGAGCCACTTTCGCCTTTGAAATTGGATCAAAATATGAATATTTTTAATACAGGACGAAAAAGCCAAATTGAAAGCAAATTCTTACCAAAAACAATCTATAGTTATTGGATAAAGTGTGCCAGCGATTAACTTACAAATCTCAGTTTTCATTACAAAAAATAACAAGACATTCAAAGATGATTTAATGTTATTTATTAATGTTATTTTCATAATAAGTGAAAATAACAATGTTTTGTTTGGATGGATCATAAATGATCTAAAATAGAAAGTAGGTTGAGTTGAAAAGCTTAAAGGATTAGTTTAAATGAATTGTTAACGTTAAATTTTGATAAGATGTTATTCACAAATAGTTCTTTTATATTTGTTTATATTAAGCGGACCCCGGGCTCTCGAGACAACGGACCCCGGGCTCTCGAGAGGGCAACCGGAAACATCGCTCGGATAATGATGAGTTCTTTTATATTTTTTTTATGAAATTATATTCTGAATTTAACTATACCCACCCATCTTGCATATAACTTATACAGGGGATCTATGTAATTATGTGTCCGTTTCTTTTATGCGGATTGATCGAATTGCAATAATATGCTAAACCTAAGCTGCAATCATTGCAGTTGAAAAAAATATCATAGATGGTGTAGTGGTTTCGAGATCTACCATCTATCCACCTAATAAAGTGTACCTACGTAATAAAGTGATCATTGTTACTTTGTAAAGTTGTTATCAACAAGCAATGAATGGTCAGTCAGGAAGTGGAGACCACCGTGTTTTGATTTGGTCATGATCTGGTTAATACCATAATCCTGATAGCGACTCGCCGTGCCGTCCAAGTGTGTACTTCCGGTATGTTCAGTAAAAATTAACATTAAATTAAGGCTAAGTTAAACTAAGTTTAAGTGGAATTTAACCTACTTTATTTTACAAGAGGAATTTCGTGTATTGTAAATACCCCAAAATAAAATTCTAACTATATCACTTTCGTGTGTTTTGATTAGGGATAGAAAATTAATTTAGCAGAGTCGCAGACACCTACCTATATGTTTTACACCTACCTATGTGTTTTATGCTCTGGATGTTCTGTTTAAGTTCTGATTTTGAATTATCGAAATCACAGGCATTGAAGTGAAACGAGACACGCTTTTTTGTTTCTCTATCATAGTCTTGTATTTTATTAAACTAAGCATATATAAAATTCAAAATCCTGACTGACTGGCTGTCTGACCGAACTTTAATATCAAGACAGATTCTAAACCGCTGGTCTTAGATCATGATATTGTGTTCTTTGTGATGTGTAAGATTCCACTAAGAAAGGATTTTTTGAAGAAAGGAAGTCTTTTTCCCGTGGGATCGGGATTTACGCGACTAAAACCGCTGGACGCTGTTAGAAGAATTACCTACATGACACCAACAAAACAAAAAAACATTTCATATACAGACAGACAAACGTACGACTCATGAAAATTAAAAATTAAATTCACATTCCATAAACACAGTTATCTTAATCAAACTAACACGATTACGGGCTATGCGACGAAACAAATATTGTTCTAAGATGGATGACCCAAGTACAAGACAGTTGTAACTTAAGAGCCACGTGCTCTGTTAAGTACAAACACTTGAGATTACGTCTCTGATGGTGGGCCATGGATGTAGTGACGTCATTTACTTAATAGGTGGCTAGAAAGGTGAATAGAGATTTCGTTATATTTTAAGCAAGTTACCTTCGCCTAGGAATTTATCAATATGGATTATTTATACCCCCCTTACTTATTGAACGCGTGACTAAGTTTATGTAACGTTGGTCACTGTCTGTTAACTTTGAAACTTCATGTCACAGAAAAAGACAAACGTTACATATACTTAGTCATCGTTTATAACTATAAGTAGGTAAGGGGGTTAATTGGGTTATAATGCAATTTGGTTAATAGTACATTGGCTACTCTTTATCGTCACGCGTGCTTAGCTAGTATGATCCATAAGTTATCCAAATTCTCATAGAGTAATCGAGTATGAGAGATGACCATCATATTAAATTCGAGATCTGCATATTATTATGACGATAATAATATACATAGTATGCATGCATAGTAAAGTAATAACGTAGAATTGCAGAAATATTGACCGGGGAGAGGAAGCGTAGATATTATGAAACCATGTAACACTTTACAGTACTAAAGTATAAATTTTCGATGGAGTTCGATTAGATTACCTAACATTAGATAAGAGCTGGGCATTGTCAGCGAGTCAGAGCTCGCGCTACCGAATACCTACCGAATTCAATATCTACGGCCAATCGCATCGCCATACATGAATTATCGCTCAAATTAATGGCGTGTAAGTTATAAATGGCCAGAAGATTATGGCCCATCCATTTTATTCCTCTTTTACCTACCATAAAGAACCTTCATTGAAAACGTACACAAATTCACAGGAGCATCTACTAATTTTCCCAACCGTCGGTCCTTCTCACACTTCATAAGGGTAACGCATACCTGTCCTGCTTCAAGGACCCTTTCCTCCGGCGCGATTCATCATCGTTTCGCGGTTTACTGATTTTCCATTGAGGATGAGGATTGGCCCTAGAACGCTTTTTGATAAAAGCGATTAGGTACAATTTATGCCTATAAAATACCGCTGATTTCGTTCCTGTGTTCAGCTTTTTGGAGATAGAACAAAAAAAACTGTCTAAATGTCGTTACCAGATCAATTAGTATTCCAAATAGCCGTCGACATATTGTACATGAACATAAAGTAGCATAAAGAGTAAAGAGTGGACCGCTTCTGAGGCACGAACGACGCATAACTTTCGCGCAGATGATTCGTTTACTTCCAACTTCAATCTTAAAATAACAGGGGTAAGTACTAAAGTTGTCCGCAAGTATCTCCGAGAGTTCACCCCAGACGCCGTTTTTATTTCACCCAAGCAATAACCGTCTTACCGTACTAGGTAGTAGGTTCAAAATGATGAAGTCTCGAGCGACGCGCGTCGAGTGCGGGACTTTGAGGCTTATGGTAATTGTAATAAAGCGGAGTGCAGCAGTTATGGGACGTGAGAGGTTCTAGACCAAATCCCGAGTAAGCTGTAACTTCCTTTTGGATTTTCGGAAGCCATTTATCAGTCTGATGTGAGCGTCTGGAAATTTTTCATGTTTCGTTATTGTAGCGAGGAGACATGACACGTCCTAGTGAGGATTCCTCGGGGTATGTTTATTGGCCACGTATATCTATAATCTTCAAGGTCGAGCTTCATCATTCATATTTCACTACGCACTCGATGACACCAGATTCTTAACGTCTACGTTACAATTAGGCACCTCTTGTATGTTTACGAATATCATGTCACTAAGAAAATTGTGTTAGTAAAAGCCCGAATGTAATTCGCATAAAGCGACTAATTTGTGGTCTAGATGAATTAGTGGCAGGGTTGGAGGGGAGAATAGTGCGTCCCCAGGCGCGCATTATGGTCGTGATAAATCAAGTATAACCCTTCCGGAGCTGCAAGCAAATTACCGACCACCTGAGACTTGTAAAAATACCCCACAAAATATTAGTAGTCGCGGGTTGTGTCGCGGCGAACTAATTTTATGAGAGGCTTTTGACTCAATTAAAACTTTTAAAACATATTAAAGTTTGTAAAAAAAATATGTTTGATTAACAGAGTTTTACGTTCAATTACAACCAGTGCTGTTTAACACTGATTGTATTAGTTTTAATCAGCTAAATTAGTATATTTTATACAAAATACTAATAACACTTCATGAAGTAAAATATTCTCCTGAAAGCACAAGAAAAAGCTAGTACTAAACAACGACCTTAATTCGGACAAAACCGCTATTTGTCGTACATTACTAAAGGTCTGAGAAAATGAGTGGAGGGTCGCGATATTGGCCACCAAAACACTATCAACGTACTGGTCGAGGGTGAAAGTGTTCAGAAGGCAATCACACGTCCCATATGGGCACAAATTACTTTTCCTATTTGGTTCGCAGATACACTACGATGACAATCCGAATGGGGTGCTGTGGTTTCATTCGACCTTCTGTCTCTGTGATAGGGTTAGTAAAACTGTATTTTTAAAGTACAATGTGATAGATAACCTTGCGCTACTTTAACAATTACCTACATGGTTTTGGTTCTGTTAATTTTCTAATATGGAACTAAACTTCTTGAGCTTTTAGTTGCAGAAAGGAACTTTTTAGTAAGTATCTAATACATTAATAACAGTTACTAAAGCCGATCTTTCTAAAAACTAGGTATACAAATAAGTTTGGCGCGGCACGGAGTTTCCGTGCCGCGCCATCTACAATAAAACGGTGGAAACTTATTTGTATTAGCTTTCGCAGATGATAACCGGCTTAAAAAATAGTTTGGACATTCAAGAACAACATTACCTATTAATATCATTGATTTTATATTGGTAAAATATAATTTTTATAAGTTGAAAATGTCAAAGTTTGAGCCAAGTAAGCGTCATTTGCGGGAAATATTAGTTTACTTCTTTAATTTAAAGAAATCTGCTGCTGAGGTGCATCAATTGCTCGTAGAAGCATATGGTGAGGGTGCTTTGAGTGAGAGAACGTGTCGAGAGTGGTTTCAAAAGTTTAAAAACGGTGATTTCGACGTAGAAGACAAAGATCGCAGTGGAAGGCCAAAAATTTACGAGAATGCAGAATTGGAGGAATTATTGGAGGAAGATTCATCTCAAACACAAAAAGAACTTGCTCTAACATTAGAAGTCACTCAGCAAGCAGTCTCACATCGTTTAAAATCGTTCTTCTATAATAAATATTTAATTTGTGTTAAAAAACGGCGGAGACTTATTTGTACTCCTTTATAGTAGATAGTTTAGTTTGTTAGTTTGTTCGCCAGTTTTTCATACAAGGGAGCATAGCTGGAATAGTTAGCGGTGGACCTACATGTATGAAAAACTGGCTCAACTTGCAAAGCTAAGCTAAACTAACTTAGTTTTTATTGGCGATGGACATAGGACTCTATTCTTAACTAACTTTTGATTTATTCTAGTTACAAACGCATGACTATAATGAATGCTTCTTTTGTAAATTTAGTGTCGATATAATATGTCGATCGGTACCGTCGCGTCGTATCCGTGGGGTAGAATAAACGATGCCATTCTGCGTTTTCAATTTGCATAAATATTAGTGGGTGCTGTAAGGCCATAAATATATTAGTGCGGTGATACAGATTTTATGGTGATTACAAAATTATAGCCAGCATATCCACGAGGGTGATAGCTGCTACCCTGTCACTACCTTTATTAAACGACTCTTGTTTTATAAGATAAATGTTATTAGCTTTAGAAAATAGTAAGAACGTCGTATAAAAATACTCTGGGGAGCGAAGAGTAATAAGCTATTGCGCATAAAATGTGCCAATACAAAGGGCTATCATCTGTGCTCCCACCTCAAAGGGCTTGAGCCTCAATATTTTAGGAAATAATGTGAAGTCATAATATTACAATTACGAGGCAGGGTCTCCTGTTTGTCTCATACAGCGCAGTCATTCGCCATTGTTACATGTTCCTATCCTACCATATATCAAGTGATGTGTCAACGTATTTTATACAAACGCCTCATCAGTTCGCTAATATCATTCAAACTCGATGTCTTGGGAATCACACAGATAAATTATTAGTTTTTTTAACTGTGCTTAGAACCTTTAGTTTATAATCTCACACGATTTAAACTCCTCAGAAATATATATAAATAAAACAATTTGCTACTGGATTTCTTTAGTTAATTTTGTACTACTGATGCTATATTTTTTGTGACATTAACTGCCCTAAATGTGATAAATTAAATAAGTACAATGCAATATTTTGTGTATTTTGAGACCAATATTGGTGTAGGGCCTTATTGTGTTTGTGTTTACAAATGGTTAGTGTTGTGTTGTGAGTCGTTTGGCGATCGGAGACCATTATGTCACTATTTGTTCTATTATCCTTTGTTGCAAGGCGCGAGGGTAGCAGACAACGATTTGTCATAAAATAAAGATTTATTACTGAAAGTATCCAATGTGTTCAGTTCAGAGCGATGCGCACTCTTTTAACAACCGTTAGGGCTAACCCAGACTGTATACGCTATGATCGACTGACTGTTCTTCGACTGACACATTTGTAGGTATCAAACAGTCATATTTGACAGTCAATGGACATACTTTACGTTACATAAATATTTTGGTTTAGCATAATTTTGTCTTAATCGTGCGTAGATCAATAAGCTAGAAAGATGCATTGTACTGTAAAAAGTGGTGAAATAATTCCTTAACAAAACAAAGAAGATGGTGTGGCATACTACAGGTAAGTTTAGTTTAATTGTGAAGGATTAAACTAAACTTACCGGATAAAAAATGTGCAAAAATGTAAGCTCAGTTGGTGCAGTTGGGTTTGAAACGGTTTCGACCTTTAATTTTTTTATTTTATTATTCACATCGCGACAACCGAAGATAAATTTATAAAATAATTGTTTAGTTGTTTCTAATCAACTACCTATCTGTCAACCGATCTCAAGTCCGTAGTCTACATTTGGCTTTATTTTTTCGTTTTTATAGCGACAAATAAAATGAGTACCTATAAACAAAGAGTAAAACCTATTATACAAAAAAGATGAGGGCATTATTTTTGAAATGTATTATTACCGGCGCGTTGTAAAATTCGGTTTACAGGGATATTACTTTTGATAAGTAATAAAGAGGTTTCAAATGCTTTATTCGAATGTTTCTTGATGTATCTACCTCATTTCGAAATGTTTTATTACGATTTTATTACTTTTCCAGATGCAAATAGTTGACAAAGAAAATATTAGCAAAATGACTTCGTGCCCTAGTAGTGTAAAAATACTTATACCACCATGACAGAAATTACAGTACCGACCATTAATAGACATTTAGGTACCTGTATACATTCAGGAATCGTTTTTTATACCTTTCCCTTATCTGATCCAATAGTCCCATCGGCTTTCGCAAAGGATCTTCCTGGACCTAACCCACTGTGGTCCTTTCAAAGAAGCGACCTAGTACCAGTAGTTCATCCAACTTTTCCAAAAAAAATGCCAGGACAAATGACGAAACTAGTGAGAATAAAAGGTCTACTTGACTTTACCACAACACAAATAAACAAAAGTCAATTAGTCAAACCAAAATAAATAGTTTTTGGAAAGGGTTACGAAGTTACAACGAGTATTGGAAGCAGAGGGCACAATCTCAATTCTCCAACTGACCATTATAAAGGTGACAGATGGTGGAAGCAAGGGTTATCTATCCCCGATGTCCTGGTCCATCTGTCTGCAGCTATCAATCATTCTGCTTGTAAATTTTGTGTTTGTAAATATTGTGCTTTTGCTACCGGGGTATTGTCTGAGGAACCATACTGGGATCCGTCGTTAGTGAATGAAATATTAGATAGATAGATCGATCGAAAGTGTTGACTAATTTGTTATTAATTGTTGATATTTTTGATTTGGTGAGAAGATCTGTCGGGTTTCTGATTGTTCACCCTCTTACTTATAAACGATGACTAAGTTTATGTGACGTTTTTCTGTCTGTTAACTTTGAAACTTTATGTCACAGCAGGAGAAAACTGTTACATAAAGTTAGTCATTGGTTATAAGTAAGGGGGGTTAGGTTTTAAATCAAATTCAAATTGGATAATATCTAAGTTAAAAGTATCTAGCTAACGACCCACCCACGTAATGTTTTCCAAAGGGATTCCTTTGAGAATTTTCAAGTTTCCCAAGATAAAGTTAATTTATGGTTTACTGATAAAAATATATTATAATCAAGCATATCAAAAATAACTTGATGGTGCTTTTGATAAAAATAAATACCAAATAGATAAATAATAAATAGATACGTTAATATCCAAAAAAAGCTCCGCAAAATGTAACAGTAAAATATGATTCCTAAATAAATAAACATAAATAAAATGAATATGGCACGACGTTACACACAGCGCAATTGAGCCCCAAACTAAACACTAGGCACAACGGATATATACTATACCTACTTATTTTTGGAAATACATACATATTCCTAGAAGGCTATATGAGAGTTTCAGTATATTTTTTTAACGAAATTCATGACAGTTTTCGTGGGGCGTTCCATATTTTTCTGCACAACAGATGGCGTAGTCCGCCCTAAGGCACCGATCACGAAAAAACCGACAAGAAGGCGTGGCAGTAATAAATTTTGTCAAAATATGCTCGACATAAACACTTCCCATATCTCGCCCTATTAGAATAACAGAACAAATCGGTTTTAATTTGTTAACAGCCGTTTAGAATCGGTGTCACATGTCGCCGGTCGCAAGATATGCCCGCCCGTGTAAGGAATTTATTTTGTTTCATAGGCACTAATAGTCGGTGACAAAATTTAATAGCCCGTCCACATGTTAATTGGGAAATGGAAGAAGAAAGTTATAATTTGATGGGGATTTACTTTAATGGTCATTAGAGATTTGAATGGATGTTTAGTTGTTTTATTGTTTTTTTTACAGAATAACAGTCACTTTTTATTTTGGATGCAGTCGGTGATGTAGTTTAGCTAAAATAGCCTGAATACATGGGCATCTATTAGTTAATTAAAAGGTGTCAAAAATGCTCCAGTCCTGTTACTGTTATTTTTAAAGACGGTTTAGGAATTGTTGGCAATTTTGCAAGAAATCACTAACACTTTAAAAGCGTAAGTCTAATTTTGCAAAATTATCAAAAATTGTTCAACCGTTTCTAGAAAAAAAGAAACAGGGTTGAGGCTTGTTCGAGACATTTTAATTATAGAATAGGTGTCCTGATCTTAAAATGGTTTGTCTTGTAGAGTTGTAGAGTTATGCATCTCGCGGTTTAAAAACCGCGTTGGTAACACTAAAATCCGTGGGAATATCGTGACAAATAAGTTGTAAATAGCGTAATTACGTTTTATTCTAGGACGATTTCTGCACAAAATTGTTTCAGTATTTTACAGTAATTATATACCTACGCAAAAATAAATGGAGAAGTTAGAGTAAAAAAAAATGAAATAAGTTACGTGTACAAACTTACATTCCACATAAAACTTAAATTAATTTCTGATATTCACAAAACAGCAACATCAACAAAACTAACTGCAAAAGAAACATCTAAATTTAGCAAAACATAAAAAATAATTTACGATTAGGGGCATCAAAGTGATCCGGCATCCCCTCGTACGCACAAGGGTGGTTTTTATATTTAGAAAAAAAAACTATCCTCCTGGGTGTCGCAGACAGCGCGACACCGCGTTTTTGTCTAATAGTTTTTGTATTCATAAATCACACCTTTAAATAGTTGTAAGTTGCAGTTTTTACATTTTGTCGAAGTTCCGTGTCGGGTTTTTGATTTTGAAATCAAATGCTGTGGCATGTAGATTTAAATCAAATTATAATATTTGTGGTTTAATTTGTAATTATGTTGTTTTGTTTATTAGATTAATTTAGATTACTCAGGTATGATATTGAAACCTATAATATTGTCGTATCTCTTTTGTATTTATTTCTGTTTGTAGTTAGTAAGCAGGCACGTAGGTACGTATTCCATAATTGTAATTTAAAAAAAAAAAAAAAAGATATCACGACTTACCTACGGACCTACTGGTTTACACTTTTGATCTAAGATTCTAAAACGAGTTAGTATTTTCATGAAAATCGACGCAATTTAACTCAGGAAACAATAGATTAAGATTTAAATAAATAAATAAATAAAATAAATATTGCACGACGTTACACACAGCGCAATCTAGCCCCAAACTAAGCACTAGGCTTGTACTATGGGTACTAGACAACGGATATACTACATATTATACTTTTTTTTTTTGTTAATGCATACATATGATACATAGAAAACACTGAATATCCCATGTCTTCGGACCGTGGTGAGTCCTAGGACATGTTGGTTTCCTCACGATGTTTTTCCTTCACCGTAAGAGCGATGTTATTAGGGCACATACCTTTTTCTTAAAGAAAAAGACATTGGTGCGCGGTCGGTCTGGATTCGAACCCACGACTCTCAGAATGAAAGCCGGGGTATCTACCACTAGACCAACACCGCTCAGGATGACCAGGATGTTCATATTAGCAGTATGTAACCACTTACTATGAATCAGTAACTCCTGTCAAAATGTAACGTTAGACAAACAGCATCGCTGCGCGCGCGCCGCTGCGCTGGCGCAACACCGTCGACCGGTCAGATTTGGGAACTCATTCAGATAAAGTCAGTGTAATCTTGTATAACATGACAAATATTTGCTCGGACTGTGGTCTCACACCTACACGACGAATATTAAAACTTTGAGATGGATAAACTTGTAGGTACATATAATTATTATAGTTATTGTAAAACTTGCAGAAATAATTATTTTGTACTTAATACGGCGAATAGAGCACTTCCTGAATATAAAAAAAATAATATTTTAATAGGTTGATGGTAGGCAACGATAAAAAAAATAACCGAGTGATTTGGGGGCAGGGGGAGGGATGAAAGATTTCATAGTCCTGAAAGTCCTTAAATATCTTTGGTTTTCGCACTAAAATAAAACTGTAAGGGTTAATAAGGGTTGTTTAGATTAGGTTACTTAGACCCTGATTTTTTTGAATATACCATAAGTTTAAAAATAATTTGATCCGCTACAAGGTTAGGTCAACGATCCCTCCATAAAAGACGCCCTGCCTACCTCCAAACGTATAAATTAATTTTCGCCAAACGAAAAACACCAAAAAATAAGATCCCCTGAAAATGAAATCCCTTTATTAAACACACGTAAAAAGCAGGTAACCCCAGATAATTAATTTTCCATATTTTTTCAAGGAAATGTGTAATGAGATCCATTCTCGGATTTACGCCTCGGAAAAAAGCTCTAGCGACAAAATCAACGAACGGCGAAGGCTTTAGAAAGATTTTGCAAAACCTGATCAATTTAAAATTAAAGCCACGAAACGTGTTTTTCGCCTATTTTATAAAAATCTAGGGATATGAGAACAATCTTCGACGGATAAGCACGGGGGCCAATACCTATCATACGCAGATCTGATAGGATTTCTTTTACCGAATATGTAAAGAGAACACGTTGGTTTTTTTTTTTACAAAAAAGTAAGTATTTTTAGTGCTATTTTCATATTAGTAGGTTTCAGGGACGATGCGTGAGATTTTTGTTAAGGAAACTCTGTTTGAGAATAGACACAAACTTTTTTCGATTATGTTAATCTACTACATTTGCCATTGTTATACAGAAAGGCAATGCGGCTATCATCCTTTGACTCTTTGGCGCCAGGTACGATCAGGGGCGATTTATTTCATTGACATTGATTTAATTTATTTTGACTTTTGTATTTGTAGTGTTTAAATTATTTGTATTTTTGTGACCTAAAAATGAATTAATGTAGTGCATTAAAAATCATATTCTTCCAAAATACGAGTGCTAATATTTTTCAACAGTCCGCTGTCTAATTATTTGGTGCATTTTTGGATAGGTAGGTACCTACTATAGAGGAGATAGAAGATAACATTTAAATAAACAGGAATGAATTTACGCCTCATATAGGTTTAAAAAAAAAACTGAATCTAATGACAAATCGAAAACCCATTATTCAAAAAGCACACAATAACCAAATGACGACACCAATTGCTTAATGAACTTGGCACAATAGCGCTTTAATAAATAAAATTCAACATTTTAATCCCCCATTTAAATTCAATAGTAAAGCGGCAAGTGCAAGGCTAATCATCGCAATATAATGCTCCGACGAATTCAGAGGGGTTGTTTTTTAGACGTAAAAGCGAGACAGGCTAATTTGATATTACCGTTGAACAAAAGAGAAGGAAGATATTCGATTCATCCGAATTGACTTTAAATGATTGCCTCTGTTGCCCTTTTTTGTGTCGCCAGTGATGGATTGCAAAACGTTGCGTTTACGCCAGTATCTTTTTTTTAAATGTTTACCAAAATATTTTTAAATAGGCTTTGATTAATTTGCAAGTTATTTTGAAAATATGACAATTATTTTAAACATTCTTATCCGTGTAATTTACGTTATATTAAAGCTCTGAGATAAGTTTAGGTTTTCAGAATAAGTTGTTACGTATTTAATTACGAGTAGGTAGTTGTTGACGAATCCATTAAAAGAATTAAGACTGCTGCTCCAGTGAAACAAATATTTGCCAATGAAGTAGAGCTACTTCCCGTTAGTCCGACCCCTAACGCATGACTAATTGCGTAACTAAACATGCAGGGGTCCACTAATCCGATATTGATGTGTTTGTAAAAACTAACAGATTAGTCTAGGGAGACCTTTTCTTAACCGTGTTGTAAGTGCATTTGTTTAAGATATTTTTTTGTTGTTTTTGCAGCAGGTTGGTATTTAAATTAAGCTTACTTTTCTGGTTTTAATCGCGTTGCTTTTATTATTTTCAGCTTTTAATCAGTATTCTACGTTTCGAGATCTTTACAGGTCTTTTCCTTAGGGGTAGACTGACTGGTTAGGTTTGTATATATTTTATTAGCAACTAGCTTCGCTCAGGAGATTCAAACTCTTATATTTTTACATGTAATAGCAATGTAATACGGATAATTGACAGGCGACTGTTTAACTGCTATCTCACTAGGTATGTGCTATGGTAAATATATGCTTGGATGTAGCTCGCTTGTCGTAGGTACGTACCAGGTTAAGTCAATCGACTCATTTAAATAGAATAATGTGATGAAAAGTAATTTTGTTGCAGTTAAATTATTATTTACGCGTCGCGGTTTCACGGATATCGGGACACAATAGTAATATTATTATGTGATGTTTCAGAACTCCAACTTTCTCTTATATTACCGAAATAAGAGATCTAACAAACGTAGTGATAGATAAAAATACATTTATACCACTATACCTATGGGCACCCATAGGCTGAGAATATAACTGTGTTATTCAATCTTTGTGAATAAGCTTAAAGTTTCTACTACAACCTAAACTTATTTGTTACGAAATTTAAGTTCGAGATCAGTTATTTTGAGACTCAAATCTTCCGGAAGTTGTCAAACAAAATATTCACCCAAGAAATACTCGAAAAACTTGCACAAAATAACGTAAACAAAGTGGAAAAAATAGCGCATCACGATCAGACGGGGGATAAGTGAATAATCCCTAATTTTGTATACAAAACTTTGCCCACATCGCGTCACGGCGATCTAACTTGATTGCGTGTCACATCAGCGCTTTGTGTTCGCACTCATCGTCCAAAAAATACTATATTGACATTATACACGTGCGCTATTTTCACTCTCATTTTGCTGTCTTGTCGAGAGTTTTTGGATGTATATAAATTGAGCAGGTTGGACGATATTCACATTTAACTATGGCGACTAACTTAGACTACGATTCAAGAAAATATAAGTCAAGTTTTATAGACGTTAATCTACCATATTTCGTGTCCACTTGAAATCGAGAGCGTTCAAAAAAGCTCTCATCTTTATACATCTAAACATCAGTTAGTTCGTATGGTTGTTTAGATGATTTTATTACAAACGAATTAATTGCTCTTTTTAACCCCCGACGGAAAAAGAGGGGTGTTATAAGTTTGACGTGTCTGTGTGTCTGTCTGTCTGTCTGTCTGTCTGTCTGTCTGTCTGTGTATCTGTCTGTGGCATCGTAGCTCACGAACGGATGAACCGATTTGAATGTAGTTTTTTTTGTTTAATAGGTGTCTTTTGCGCGAGTGTTCTTAGCTATGTTTGATCAAAATCGGTTCAGCCGTTCATAATATATGTTGGTTGAAGCTTGGAAATAAAAACCGAATGTTTTCAAATATGCCCAAGTGGGGTATCAAATAAAAGAGCATGACTGTTGTGACAACAATATGTAAGTTTCATCAAAATCGGTTCAGCCGTTCAAAGTATATGTAGGGTCAAACTCGGAAATAAAAACCGAATGTTTTCAAATATACCCGAGTGGGGTATCAAATAAAAGGACGTGACTTTTGTGACAACAATAAGCATGTTTCATCAAAATCGCTTTTATAAATCTATACCAACAAACATAAAAGAAAGTCTTGTAAGTTGTAATTTAATTTATTACTTAAAAGCTTGGGACCAGGAAATGGACATCCGATTTTTTGCCTCTAAGGCGAAAGTTCAGTCAGCTAGTTTGTTATAAACCCTGATTTTTAGAAAAGTCTTTTACATTTGGGATGAATGCGCAATGTAAATGGGACGACTTATGAATAGTCCAAGTTTCTAACGTGAGACGAGATAAGAATGTGACAAGTACCTACCTACAACAAGCAAATGTGTTTTCAGCCTTTTGTTAAGAACTGGGACAATCTTTCTCAGTAGCCATTTATACGAAAACAAATAACGTTATATAAAATGGCAGTAAATCCGTATCAGTATCCCATCACTAAGGCCAAGCCACATATCTTCATAAAAATGAAGTCGCAAACAAAACGACTCAATTGTATCGTATCCCGAAGACTCGCCCAGTGAAATGAAACAAAGTCCCCTATTTTATTTACTACCCCGTAGGAGTTTAAAACAGGATTTATACGATAATATAAAGGATCTTATTTTCCATATGGAAAGACAGACTTTATTGGTTTATTTACTTTAAAGAGTTTCACACACATCTTCGTTATATTATTTTTCTTTACAGCTGGCTAGATAACTCTATTAGAGGCTAAAGATATTCACCGTCTCTTTGGCCCAGACAGGTCTCTACTCAGAAAATAATGGCGTTTTGAATTAAAGTGTTTAATATCTCTGTATCGATAACCTTCTAGAAATAGTTTTGAACATAGCCATTACTTAAGTGTCCCAGGGGTTTGTATTTATCAACAGAAATCCTCCAGAAAAAATATGATCATTACTTGGATGGCCGATAATTTGTGTGTGCTATATAGTTAGAAAAATACAGCAACCCGATCGGTGGCGACGTTTTGTGGCTTAGATCAATGTACTTACGTTTAAGCTTCTCAAGCGGCTCATGATGCAAAGGCGGAGCGTGATGCAGGGGCGCATGCTGCGGCTCGTGATGCAGCGGCGCCATCAGACTGGATATCGCGGACCCGACGGAAGCAGCCACCGACTCGTGAAGGTGGCTGTTCCCGTGCAAGTCTAGCTCTGATAGACACAGGCCGTTCTCGCTTAGCGGCTCCATCCCGGCCGCCAGCGCCTCTTTGTACACCCGGAGGTGAATGGTGACGGTTTCTGGGACGTTCGGGGAAAGTGGTGATCAAGCGGCAAGCATTGCTTGCGGCTGCCTGCAAACAAAATGTAATTGGTTCATTAACTGTAAGTGTTGATACTTAGTTGTACTATATAGGAATAGTTAGTAGGATACTTCGGGAATATTTGTGTGTTAGTTATTTTATGATAATATTTTCAACCAAAGATGATAAACCAATCGCGATGACACCAGATGTATAGTTGGAGTGCTAGAATCACACACACATATATGTTAAGCTACTTTTTATCCCTAAATTGTCACAGAATTTGGCCTAAAGTCAAACGTCCACAGCCAACTACGGTTAGAATTGGCGGTGGACTAACTAAGTTAGTATAGTTTAGCTTTCCACTTTTTGAAACAAGTTAGGATACGATTAGTTTAATTGTTTTCAGTCAATTTTTTGGCTTTCCAAAAACGTTTTTTTAGTTTTTAGTACAAGTATATTATTTTATGTTTTTTATCTACCTACAAGAACCCTAATTTCATAAAAATCAGACGTAATACAACGTAAACACAGCCATGATGAGTTGTGATTGTGATGAACAACTTATTCCGCATCCAGTCTCTAAAATTAATAAATCAATTACACAAAACTAACAGTTTGATTTAGGGCGTGTACACACAACGTGTTTGAGCGATAAAAAACAAGCGCCATAAACTACCATAATGATGGAGATATATAGCTTTACAACTTTCATAATTCAAATAGCCGCGTCGGTGACTGGGCATCGTTTCAGTGGGCACATAAAACTTCCATAATGGGCAAGAGAGGAAAAAGCGTGGAAAAAGGCGCATATATGTGATTTATAGGTTAATTGAGTTTTTTTTGCGATGTCTGCGTTTGCCGGCGGATGGTGAATTCAATATTCAGAAAAAAGAACAAAGCGAGGTGTCGAAGTGCCGACGAGACCGTTATTGCGGCCGAGTCTATCGCCCGCTTTATATTGACATGACTTTAGTTTTTTTACTAGTTCAAAAATAAACGAGTTGAGGTTTGTATTTAGATTTTCATATAGATTCATTGATCTCAGTTACTACTTATTAACTCAATGTATAGATTAAGTTTTTATTGTATGTAGGTAATTGATAGATTTTTATTAAAACCAAACTTAACTTAGATTAAGTTAAAAATATTTAATTATTAACTTACATACTTTTATTTAAGATTTCAAACAACGATATGCGAGTGATGATGAAGGAGGGTTTCCTGAAAGTCATGAACAAAGTTCCGTTTCGGAAAAAAAAACATTATATTTCTAGAAAACCAAATGATTGGGCTTGTTTCGATAGATGCTCACACTCTTAGTTAATTGAAGGAATTATGATAATTTTGACTAATTCGCTCCGCCCATAATCCGGGTTAAATAACTTCATTCCAATAATGTGCGAGGATAAGGGCTGAGATGATGATGATGAATAATGTGAACTTTCTGACTACATAATTTATAATAATGTATAGTAAATGGTTGATGATTAACAACAGACAGCAAGACAGACGTACAGTATTTAAAGTCTTAGTTAAAGGATCCCGTTTTTACCCTTTAGGTACGGAACCTCAAAATCAATACACTTTGCAATAACTTATACGAAATCAAAGTTCCAAGCACCAACAATCAAATGTTGACACAAAGAGTAGACGTAACTCGTCGGAACCACAAATTGTTCCTAATACAAAGAGATACTAATCTTGACTCGACTGAGTAATTGAGTAAAGCCGAAGGCACCGAAGGCAGCAATCGGCCCGGCTGAACCACTGTTATCCCTTTAAAACCGATGAAAAGCCTTTTTTAAGCCGAAAGATTTAAGTTGGCGAAAGTGCTTCGCTCTATTAAAACACCATTTCACAAGTATTTCACTTTGAACGTTGGAACTCACCGTTCGATCACTTCCTAAACATTCTCCGGACTAAAGTAGCTACTTTAGTTACGTGTTTACTTTTGACTCAAGTTTTATTTTTGTCGTAACCCGCGTTTAAGAATAGGTTAATATTGTAATATTTTTAGTCTGCTAAGCATTCCGATTTCGTTATTTACCTTTTTTTTGGCCCGCTAATTTGTCCCACTGTAGGGCAAGGGCCTCCATTATTTATCGTTCCTAAATAAAGGGTCCAAAAAGATAGATTAATAAAGTAGTCAAATAATTATTAAGACAGAGAAAACAGATTGTTGACAGATTATTGCATGCTTTTTTACCACACTTTTTAAACTTTTCTGTTCTTTAACAATTTCTGTTCATCATTATTATTAGAAACACGGGCTCAGATCGCGTTATAGAAAATCATTATTAATAGATAAAATAATTATAAAAGAAAAAAAATAATTATTAATTATTTTATCTCGACGTTTTGGAAACGGATCGCCCCGGCCTTGGTCGCGAGAAGACTCCATGCGACCACGGCCGGTGTGAGTTGTGACCCATTATGGGAAATAATCATTGTTAATAATGATTATATACAACTAATGAATGATTATTATCTACAACGCGATCTAAACTCTATTTTAGAAACTTAGATCAAAAATTTAAACAAAAATCGCATACTTACATTTATTTGAAAGTGACAGCTCTAATCTCTTTTTTCTTTAAAATTGACAGTTCTTTGTTTACAGTTTTGATCTTAAGAGGAGTATATACGCCAACGACCTTGAAACTGAAAATCCCTGTCGGGCTCATCGAAAATTTGTTGATTATTTCATGACGGAATGTCGTAGAACTTTTTTTTGTGCACAGATTGTAGGTGACATTGTTTCCTATATTTTGGTGTAGTTTTAAGACAAGAACCTCCTATTGGTGTCTGTCTATAAAAATGTCTGATTTGGCTAAAATGTCGATAGGCTTCGTTTCGACATATTTGTATGGAAACTGCACTGAAATATCGGAAACAATGTCGCCTACAATCTGTACACAAAAAAAAGTTCTACGACATTCCGTCATGAAATAATCAACAATTTTCGATACGCCCGACATGGATTTTCAGTTTTTCAGAATAGGGCCCTTAAGTTTTTAAAATAGAGTATAGACCCGTGTTTCTAATGAATTTTTCAACAGTTGATTAAAAGTAAAAAAAAAATAAAGTAATGTTTACAACTATTTAACGTCAAGTGCTTGCAAAAATTTCACCTTGCACACATGAGTGTCTAAGTAGGTTCTACATACAAAACACATGTGAAATTATCATTTACTAATCATTAGAGAGATAATACTGCATCAAAGTGGCAAAGTACCTACTTACTTGGTACTTGTAAAGACTTCAATCAATATTTATCATGAAAACTCTTGTTAGAATGCTTTATTGTCACCGAATCTAAAGTATTTACATATAAGTACTTGCAAATTATAGATACCTATCTCTTATATCGGTTTATAGGTAATGTTATGCAACTTTAAAATCTACATATACCTACTTATTATTATTTATTGAGGTTTGATTTCGTTTCATTTCTTAATTTTAGATTTTGACTTATTGTGATGTATAACCACTCAAAAAATAAAACTAAAAGATTATCTTTTTAATAGAAAAGTTATTTATTATTTAATATAATTTATATATTATTTACTGTTTTATTGATAACCTCCTCCTTTTGTGAAAGGCAGTTAAAAAAATGGTTTATTCTTATAAAACACAGTTAAAATTAAAAACTAAATTAAAAAAATAGAAATATTTTAAAGGAATAATACTTCCGGAAAAACACATCGCACCAGTGCAGGCTTAAGCACTTAAAAATTAGAATATTAAGTTAAGAAGATTGTCTAAATCCAAACCCACTATCCATACCATTGAAATAAAGGTGAGGAAACAGTTGGTGCTCCCGACTGTTAAAGTCGCCTTTGGCAGATTTTTTAATGATATAGATATTAAAATACTACGTTTTTTTTTCTTGATTTTTCTTCGGTTTTCGTAATGCTGATAGTTGCATTGAAACCGTTTTTCCAAGATTTGAAATATCTTAACGGTTTTACTTTTTTTTGTTTACCTTTCAATTGAATAAATAATTTATAATCGAAAGGTTTGCGTTTGGCCTAGAGAGATACCCGCATGAGTAAGTTGGCAATATACATGATTGTACTATCTGGTCTATCACTACACTAGGTATTGACAATTCATATATACTCGACTCGTACTTCCTTCTGCTGACGCAGTAGATACCTTACTATCCAATACAGACTACAAACTAGAAATCGGCAACATTATACTAGATTTTCCTCTTAATTTACTATGTTGGATTGAAGTTAAATTCAGTTTTCGGTTTTAATCGCGTTGTGTTTATTACTTTTAACGTTGTTTCAACGCTCAACGTTTCGAGACCTTTACAGGTCTCTTCTTCAAGGTTGACTAAACGTTTAACGTTGAGCGTTGAAACAATGCTAAAGATAGTAAACACCACGCGATCAAAACCGAAAATAAGTTTAATTTCAACATTATACTATAATACCTATTCATCTTTTGTTTCAATTTTAGCATACGAAAAAAATACAAAATTTAAATACAAAATTTATTGATGAAACAAAAGACATACAAAAAAGGACGAGGCAAAGCCTGTATCGCGGTTAAAAAAAAAATTTCAAAATATGAAAGCAGAAAGACCTTCGATTCTATGAAGAACTCTAGGACATAGTAAAGGCGCATCCCGCCGTGAGTTTTCAAATTGGCATTCTATAAATTTCATAGACAAATCGAATGCGTGCTAGTGCTGCAGCTAGCAACGAGTTAAGAGGATAGTCTCCATTTTCTTTCTCCATACAAACGTAGTTTACATTTTCCTCCCTGGATAAAGACATTAGAGCAAATATATGTTTATGCCATAAAACCTATATCTGTCATGACAATGCATCTACCTTTTTAATTTTTTTTATTTTCGAATTAAAATAACAATAAAAAATGAAAAAAATAAAAAGGTTGCACAGTCAAGACAGATATTAGTTTTATGGCATAAACATATTTGCTCTTATGCAATATTATTGCTATATTGAAAGAATGGTACATTTTCCATTTCGTTCATTTCTATGCAATAGGACAAGGACCGATAATCATCTACTATCGCCGTCTTAAAGATAAATTAAGGAGATAATCTACGCAGTTCAATAAGTCGAAACGAGTATCAACGACTGTGTTACCATTGTTAAAACGAACATCAGAATAGTAAGATTGAGCGTAATTTCAATTTATCAACACATAACATAGGTGTGCGTTATCAAGTCTGAGCGATAAAATTATCATACAACTGATAACGCGGGCACACAAGAGCGACATTTTTGTGTGGCACTTCGGTAGGTACCTACGACTATTTTAGGATACATTTGAATAATCGAGTAATATCTACATGACAATGATGCAGGAAGTCTCCTCACTTCCTTAGTGTTTCAAATGTTTCTAAGGGTCACTTGCAGACCTTGCTAGTCGTTCGTGCTCTTTCAGTTAACAACTGCGTTTATGCCGTTTGACCGCCTTATTTCTTTGTTAAACTTTTGAAATTCACACGATTTGTTATCATATTTACATTTTCCCGGGTCTTTATCGCGTATTATTTATTTTCTTACCTCGACGTTTCAACCATGTTACAATGGTCTTGGTCGCGAGGGGACACCCCCCCCCCCCTCGCGACCAAGACCATTATTTCTTTGTTTTCAAAATAAAGCAATGAAGGAAGTTTAACTCATTTTTCGGTTTTAATCGTGTGGTGTTTATTACTTATAGCATTGTTTCAACGCCTTTACTGGTCTGTTCTACAGGATTGACTGAGATGAAATTTATCACTCTGTGGTATCAAAAATTATAGAGGGAAAACTACAGTCTTATCAAATATCAATCAAGCCTGAAGGACAGACCTGGAGGGTTACTTCGGTTCGTTTCGATACGACAACGATACTGTCATAACGATGGTTCTTCTGTCACCCTTCTATCAGAATGTGACAGTAGAATCATCGTATGACAGTATCGATGTCGTATCGAAACGAACCGCAGTAACCCTCCAGTAAAGGTCTCTAAACGTTGAGCATTAAAACAAACACCACGCGATTAAAACCGAAACATGAGTCTAATTTCTATCCAACATTGCGAAATCAGAAAAAAAATCAATAAAGCAAAGTTTTTTTATTCGAAAATCTGCCTCTTCGAGTAGTATTTATAACAGTTTTTGGTATGTATTTATAGCACTTTCTTTCCAAGCAGTATTCAAAATTTATCCTAAACTAACCTAGTTCAGCTAGCGGTGGAAGGTCATCTTCTATTCTGAGGCTCTAAAGCCGCATTTCATAATTAAAATGTCTTACATTTCTGTCAGTTGGAGCTGTTTGGAAGGTGAGAGTCCAGAGTTGGTGTCATAAAATATTGGTAAAGATCTGATGAGAACCTTCAAAATGATGAACAGAATAGCATCCCAGAATGCAGCAAATTACTAGTTTTTGGACTTCTATCAATATTCTAAAAAACTAGGTACCGCCTTCTCATCTGAAAATACCTCAATAATTAAAGTTATGGTTAGGATTTTGATGAATTTAGCGGCAGTCGAAAATGCCGGGCAGTTTTACTGGGTAGATCCAGATTATATATAGTTTAGGTGCCCGACTTCAGCTTACAAAAGGCATAAGTCAGTTGCACTGTTATGTATGTAGGAGAGGTTATTTTGTCCTTTTTTTTAAAGTCCGGTTTCGATTTTTTTTATTTTTTTTTATTAGGTACCTACAGGTAAGCTTGAGTGCTAAACTTAACGTGATTGAAGGGTGCCATAATTTTATTTTTAAGAAGGAACTTAATAAGGGTTCCTCAAAAGGTAACCCTTATAAAATTACTCGCTTGTCAGTCTGCCTGTCCGTCCGTCTGTCTGTCAGTGTGTCCCCAACAGATTTCTCAGTAACGAGTGGATCTAGTAATTTGAAAAATATGATAGATGGTGAGGTGTATCCCTATTATCAACACAATAAAAAGAGATATAGGAAAATTTAGATTTTTCGGAATTTATTGTAACTAAGTATGTAACCAAAAAGTAATTTACATTAACTTTGTTTTTTTTTTCACCTCGTTTATTGTTTCTTTATTTGTATGTTGTGTCTTTCAAGTTGAATATGTGACTTTGTCTGATACCGTCTGTATCTATGTCTAATCAGATAAATTGTTGTGAACTTTTCTAAAATATATGTAGCTATTTGGCGAGTATAAATGTATTAAAAATCCACTAATCTATCTATCATTTTCAATTTGTTTTTATTTGCAATAACTTGATTTTATTCGTAAATTGAAATGTCGCTTTTTGGACAATTGGACGATTTTTGTTTACTCTACTTCTAGGTTCTACGGGCACTGCTACGAATTACGGACTACCAACTACTTCTAGAATCTATGAATTGAATTACGAGTACTTACCTACCTTCTGTGTTGCTCAAAATAATGTCCTTTCATATTAAATAGGTTTCTAATCGTCGTTTGTTTTAGATCCGCTAGTTTATTCCGTAAAAATGTTCCAAATGTCGTTTGATTAAATGTTGCAAATGTCATTTGGTAGAAATTATTAATGTTTCATCATTTTCTGATTTTGTATTCCCAATTTGACAATTAATTTTAATGGATTTTTCTAATCAGCAACAGCTTTGAAACAGGAAAGATCAGCAACAATTTTACAAAATCACCCTACTGATCTCTATAGTGCAGAAGTAAGCTAGAAAATTACAGTTTTGTATCTAGGTGAAATACGGGTGCAAACAAAACTACGGGATATTTTTTTAAATTATTATTATTTTTTTAACATAACCCTCCTTCGGCAGTCGGGTAAAAAGAATATTTAGAATGAAAAGAGGACGATCATTACCTATAGTTGGTTTATCTAATTAGGTCCAATTTGCACCATCCATAATTAGTTTTAACACTAGATTCGGATATTTTATAATATATAGGTAGGTACTTAAAAAGAAATTAAATTTTAATTATTCTATACTAGCTATAAATAATAAATAAATAATAAGCTGAACCGGCGAATTTTGTTCTGCCTTATAGCCAAAAAATAGTACCCTAGGTCCTTCTCCTGGTGGTAAGCTACCTTTCCACAAATTTTCAGCCGAATCGGTTTAGCCGTCCTTGAATTTATAAATGGTGTAACTAACACGACTTTCTTTTATATTTATAGATATAGATAATAAAGTATTGAAACCCCTGGAAAAACGCTTGTTAAGTCCCAAATTAGTTCGAACTAAAGTATCTTGTAACACTGAGGATTTAATATTGTGATTGAAATAAAATTGTATCGTCACATAGGAACAACAAGGCTTCATCCATGCATTATTATTAGACAAGGGTCTAGATCGCGTTATAGAAAATCATTTCATTCATTTTTTTTTTCATTTCATTTCAGTCTTCTCGGGACCACGGCCGGTGTGCCGAAACGTCGAGGTAATTCCTCGACGTTTCGGCACACCGGTCGGCAAACGGGTCTGAAAAACCTCAACGATTCGGCAAATGGGTCAAAAAAATGATTATATATAACGCGATCTAGACTCGTTTCTAATAAAAATGATTGACGGAAATCGTATAGGTAAGTTTAAAAACTGAAAGATTACATCCATTTACCATGTAACGCTAAATTTCTATTTGTAGGTTACATACTTACATGTAACACTAAGCATTTAATAAGCGTTGGAATTGAAAATAAAATTGAGTCTATATACTTCACAAAGGCACAACAAGGCTTAATCCATGTGTCATGTAGCGCTATAATGCGTTTCATCTTTAAATTCCTATGCCGTTTATGTTGGTACCAAAGCAAATAAGCGTTGCCTTAAAACTTTGAGTGTGCTATACCTTATACCTTAAATCCAGGGAGATTCATTCATTCATGTATCATATAAAAATCGCCCTGAATTCAACGTGATACCTTGAATTCAGGGCGAAGAAAAAAAAGAAATAATTGTTGGCAAAGACAACAATTATTTCTTTTGCTACCAACATAGCGGCATAGGAATTTAAAGAAGAAACGCACTCTACACTTGCTTTTAGTTTCAGTTTGTAGGTTATATTCTTGTAGGAACCGTTTCGATGTAAACAAAGATTCAATGTTCAATGCGTAGTTGTTGTATTTATCGAATAGGTAGACAGAGACGACGGGTAGGTGTATAACTACGTACCATTCAGTATAAAATTCAAAACATCTACTCACAATTTAAAACAGATTAACTTGTAGTCCAGTGAAATGAGTTATTAGTCGACGTTTGGGGATTCCACGGAATGCTGATGTTCACAATGTGGGTACACGAAATCCGTTGATATCCGTCATAATCTGGTAGAAGCCAGGGGATTACGGCG
This sequence comes from Idaea biselata, assembly GCA_958496205.1. Classification (NCBI taxonomy): domain Eukaryota; kingdom Metazoa; phylum Arthropoda; class Insecta; order Lepidoptera; family Geometridae; genus Idaea; species Idaea biselata. The sequence goes on from OY292397.1 coordinate 4,357,981, forward strand.
CGTCCACGATGGCCGGTCGTCACCACTAACGTAAACACCAGAAAACAAACCGAATACGTATCCGATACCGATAAATCAAAGCGCACGATCGCGGCGACGTCGCTTATCCGCTAAATCCTGGCGGGATCGCGTAAAAAATACTAGTATTAAAAACAGTCTTAAGTGGGCTTACGTACGCGGCGCGGTGCGGCCCGCGCTCACTCTAATCTCGGCCACTTCCCGGAGCAATTTGAACCTAACTCCACCACTCTATACATCATCCAGCGGCGCCTCCCATCGCGCCGCTGCGTGCTCCACCATGCGCTCGTCTCGCTCGCACTCGCAGGCGACGTATACCTCTCTCTCGCTCCCCCTGAAATCTCGCCACACTGAAAATTCAGTGCGTGATGGGTAGGAAGCGGGGTGAGGGACGCACTCAGCTGGCCGAACTTGTGCGAATAAAATCGACTTTTTATCGGCTCGATGACGCTACGTGACGTCACTGTTTACTTCTGCCTGTCGAGTGGACACTGGGTCTTGACGGACTACTATGACGTCATACGACCCGTCTTTACTGTGACATAATATGTGATCGTTTTCAAACCAACCAGGACGATTGGACTTCCCTACAGCCTGAGACATCGGATCCATAATACAGTAAGAAAGTAATCATAAAGAAGCTTCTCCAAACAAAATTCATACGCATCATCCATCTTCATTTAACAAATTATCCTGGAAAAAAACTCATTTTAATGGTGCAATATGTTTTGCTTATGCCGTAAAATAATTGCAGTTTAAATCGCGTACCGTGCAGCGCACCGGAGTCGCCCGCAATAAATAAGCTCTCGCAACGTAAACAGATCGGCCGTATTAACCGCGCGTCGGCGTACATAAAGAGAACGGTATAAATATAAAGTTTCGACTCGCCGCCGCGCGAACTTAGCTAAACAACGCCATAATTGCCTTCATTACTTAAATTACTGAAATTATTTATTCAAAAAGCTGGCAACATCGTGGTGTGGGAGGCTCCGCCCACTTCGCTCTGTCGGCCAATGGGAGCGCGTCGGCGCGAGGGGGGCGGGGCGCGGGCAACATGGCGGCAGCCGGCGCGCGTCGCCGCATGCGACCAGTCGGTTTCTTACGCGAACACTTCCGCCTGTTTTCTAAATTTTTCTTCAAGAAAATTGTTGATGATTAGAAGTGTTTCATTAGTGGAGCGTCGGTAATGAGTGCTACGAAGGAAGGTAATGCTACGAGGCGGCTGGGGCCCGCTACGAGTCAGCTACGAGTCGGCGATGCGACGGACGCTGACCCGAGACGCCGCCGACGGGAAAATTTAGAAGGATTTTCTTGTGTTTCTAGCGTTTTATGATTATGTCAAATAATGTACCGTTTTGTTTTAAATTACGATAGAGGTTTTAACTTTAAATCTGTGTAAATTGTGTTGTACTTTGACCCCCTTACTTATAAACGATGAAAAACAGACGACTAAATTATGTAACGTTTGTCCCTGTCTGTCAACTTTGAAACTTCATGTCACAAAGACAGACGACACATAGTTTATGTAGCTGTTAATAAGCGTTTATAAGTAAGGGGGTAATAAGTCGTGTACCTACAATTATTAGGTGTTTAATTGGATGACGTAAGTTGAAACTCCACGGGAGCATTGAATTTTGTGTTATTCGTTTTGATGTGGAGAATTACCCCTGCACGGGTTTATTAAAATAGTGTCACCTGTATTTTTAATTGTTAATTAATATCTACTAACTAGACACTACTAATCTGCTATCTCCTAATAATCCACGAGTAGGTAACTATCTGTATTCCCGCGGATTCTATTAGTAGGTATATGTTATTCCATAAAAATCTTGCCTCTATACAATGTTTATCAAAACTAGACAAGCTATATTTAGGCTTAATATTATATTTATTTTAAGCCTGCACTCGGCTTTCTTAGCAGTATTTTAAAGGAACAACAATAAAATCATGCCTAAGTTGCCTTATAATACAGAGGCTTAGATTTGACGTATGAGTCACTGACGCAGGTAGACTAATTGGTCAAGTCAGTGCTCTCGGATTGAGTAAAGATGCGTTGTTGGTTCGAATCCCGCTCTCCGTCGATCATGCGTTGTGTTTTTGCAGAAGTATTGTTCCCTTATAACATTTATATATTTTGGCTTATTAAAACAAGATATTCCTATTGGTCCAACCCTTGGAAAAATCCCAATGCTCCCCAAAGATAGGTTTCTTCAAAAATGCAGTGAGGAAGAATGTGAATTTTCAAATATACCTACTTATCAACCTATTCCTGTCGGTCGTTAAAACTCTAATAATAGCCTTATTAATAAACGTGGAGTATGGTCGGAGTAGTGAAAACATGCTTTGTCTTTTTCCGTGACAAGAACTTTCAAAGTTGACAGACAGAAACAAAAAGTTGTAAAATTATTCTGACCTTACTCCACGTTTATTAATAAGGCTATAAATTTTGGGATAAAAATAAATGAGTAACTATAAAACATACACGTATGGAACGGAGCGGCTCGCTATAAGTCAATTGCTGAACGGCCCAATACAGAAACACAACTCAAAATTTGAGTTCTACTTAAACAACTAAGCACCACAAATTAAAAAATTCCCACACTATTTTAAATTTAGAATCTTCTCAATTATTTAAGTACGTCTCAAATTTTAAGTGGCGTTCCTGTATTCGGCTGTTAATAATGTAGAATTATTATACCCCCTTACATAAAAACAACTGCATAAACTTTCAAAGTAGACAGACAGTGACATAGGTGACATAAACTTAGTCATCGTTTATTAGTAAGGGGGATAATAGGCCGCCTAGACTAACATAAATAACAAGTATTGTATTACATTTAATTATACTTTTTAATTATATTTTGTGTTTTCGAACAAAAAATGATTTTTATAACAAATATTATATATAATTACCATGTTCAAATTTGTTTATAAGGTGCTCGATATTACGCCAGTAATTGCAATCTCATTATTAAAAAATATTTGTAGTTAAACCAGGTTTGACGACTTCTGTGGCGCGTCGGGCGAATGCACGACTGCAATGCAGAAGGTAGGGGTTCGATTCCTGCCACGAGCAAGTATTTATGCTTAAAAATAAATATTTGTTTCTGGTCTGAGTGTCTCTATCTACAACATGAATGTATTTACAATACAAAAATACACAAGCTTAGTAGCTTACCACGGGGCTAGATGGCGCTGTATGATGTTCACAGTTTTTTTTATGTGAGTTTAATATCATAAAGTGGTTCCTGCAGCCTAAATACCACGACCTTCCTTTCTCTAGCGGGGCGCGCTAACTAACTGCGCCAAGTGAGTTCAAACCACAGGGTTGAGTAGGTTGAGTTGATATTTCTTTTGATTTATTGCTCGAGGTATTTTTACGAATATGTGTCAGTTGTACCAATGATTTGTACTATTGATGGCACAAGTGACACAGCTTTGTATCCTTAGTACCATTAAGGAAATAGGTAGATAATGTTAACCGATAGGTACTTATGGTACTAGTGATACAACTTTGAATCTCGAGTACCTACCATGAAAGAAAAATAAACTAGAAATATTTTACAAGGAGAAATTTATTATTCGCCTCCCTGTTTTTTACTTGACCGACTAAGGCTCGGTTTGAACGCCATCTACCAGTTTTACAACTATTGACTGTCTAGGGATAATTTTTGATTATGCATTTCTCCTTGTAAATATTTCTGGGCTGTGTTGAGTTACTTACCTATTTACAACATGTCTGACCTATAGGTAATTAGGTACTCTATCTCAAAATCTTAGAACAAAGAACATTATCAAAGGAAAAAGTAAACAAAAAAGCGGTCACTTTCAAATAAATGTATGAGTTTTTGGGTTACATTTTTGGTCTAAGATTCTGAAATAGAGTTAAGTGTGAATATTTGTTAGTAAAAATGATTAGATGCTTTTCCCAAATTCAATGCCCCTAGCAGGATTTAACCATACTGCCTCTGGATCACTCTGATAGAGCTACGGAGTTCACAAGTTACCGGGCCAAAATTAAGGAAATATTGAACTCTGTAAAAAAGCAAATTTAAACATTGTAAATAATCCGTTTTTTATACATGAAACTAGCTGCGTCCCACGGTTTCATCCGCCTTAGTCCCGATCCCGTGGGAATATCGGGATCAAAATCAAAAGCTTGTGTTACTCAGGGTGAATGTAGTTTTTTTAATGGTGAAAGAATTTTTGAAATCGGCACAGTAGTTTTTGAGTTTATTCGTTACAAACATACAGACACACATACACACAAAAATACAAATCTTTCCTCTTTATAATAAAAAGTGTAAAAGTGTAGATTAAGGAAAGCCTGAAGAGCGGCGTGACACGGTGCATGCACAGAGAGTCTGAACCCACTATCCTTATCGTCCAATCGGATTGAATTTTGGAAAGGCATCCTGTCAATTCTACATTCCCTAAGTCTTGGATTAACACATTAAAAACAAAATTTTTGTTAGACAGGGTAACTAGAAAGTAGTTAGCATCAATTTAAGGGGTTGTTCTACATGTCTAGGCGAATAAATTTTATTAGACGGCTTTTGAAAAATCGAACCTTCTTGTCAAATTGTTGTGGTTAGGTAACTATATTGGAAAAAAATATAAGGAACTAGCTGCGTCCCGCGGTTTCACCCGCGTAAGTTCTAATCCCGCGGGATTTCCGGGATCAAAAGTAGCCTATGTCCTTCTCCTAGGTTCTGTCTATCACTGTACCAAAATTCATCAAAATCGGTTCAGGTATACGACCTAAGTCCCGATCCCGCGGGAGTTACGGGATCAAAAGTAGCCTATGTCCTCCTCCGAGGTTCCATCTATCTCTATACCAAAATTTATCAAAATCGGTTCAGCGGTTTAGGCGTGAAAGCGTAACAGACAGACAGACAGAGTTACTTTCGCATTTATAATATTAGTAAGATAGTAAGATACTGCTTTTGAAAAAATGCTTTCAAAAACTTTAGTACCCGGCGGGATTCGAACCGAATTCGAATTCGAATTTTTGTAAGTGTGGATTAACACTAAGAAATAATGTTTACAAAAAATAAAAGCTTTTAAAAAGCAGTTTTTTTGGAAATAAATGCGATTCATGTTTAGAATAGAAGTCGAAACGAAATAAATAGCAAATACTTAACGTTTATATCCTGTAACACCATAAAACAGTAGAATTTTCAAGGATATAAAGTGCACAAATATTTAAAAAAAAGTTTAATATCCAAAAGTCACAGAGGAAAACCAAAAATTAGTTTAATTTTAATCCAACATCGCGAAAACAGAAGAATAATCAAAACTGGTGTGTCTAGACATGTAGAACCACCTATTAATTGGATACTACCTTCTAACAACCCTGTATTTTAGTAAGTATCTAAATAATGGAAGTCGTTAAAATCTCTTTCTATCCACTACCTACATAATTATATTTGTCACAATTCGTAGCTCGTAGCACTCGTAGCAAATAAGTTTTAGACGAATTTCGCGCATTCTAAAGGTGCATTTAGAGCAAACGAACACAGAGCTAGAGCTAGAACACGAGCATTCTATCGTGAATGTTTAGTGAAATAGACATAGACAGAACAACGAAAGAATGCTCTAAGATACGTCCGTTTACATTAAAAGAAAATTACGTTAAATTAAATTAAATTTAGAAAGAGCATTCTTTCGTTTGGTCTAAATGCACCTTAAGAGTTAGGTAACTAAATGAACATTCAGTAGCTAAACTATCAAAAGCAAGAGGCACAGGTTTAAATTTTATTCTGTTTTTTATTTTCTTAAGAGGACAGTCTACCTACTCTTTCTCCATACAAACGTAGTCGACTGTTTCCTCCATGGATAAAAACATAAGAGCAAATTTGTTTATGCTATAAAACCTATATCTGCCGTGACCCTATGTTTTGTTTTTTTTTTTAATTTTCTAATTAGAATAGAAATAAAATACAGAAAAAATAAAAAAATCATAAGGGGCATGGTCATGGCTGATATAGGACTTGTGGCATCACTAATCCGGTCATTTTAGACATAAAAATAGTGATCAAATAAAGAAAATTCCGACAGAGCCAAATCTTCGTAGAGACCTTAGGTTTACCACAAGGAATAAAGTGTCAAAAGTCCCCATCAGTCCCATGTGAGCTTAGGGACTTATTCGGGGCCCAAGGTCAAAATTTTAGGTTTTTTGGATTTTTCTCGAAAACGGGATTGAAAACATGATTCTTACAAGCGCACTATCTGGGAAATAGTGGGTCTTAGAGATAAAATCATAGGGACCATTTTTATAGAGAATTTTAAGATCTACAACTTTGCTCTGAGGTACTTTTTCGATAAAACTTACCGTTTTCGAGAAAAATCCAAAAAACCTAAAATTTTGACCTTGGGCCCCGAATAAGTCCCTAAGCTCACATGGGACTGATGGGGACTTTTGACACTTTATTCCTTGTGGTAAACCTAAGGTCTCTACGAAGATTTGGTTTTGTCGGAATTTTCTTTATTTCAATTGTCTAAAATGACCGGATTACACTTAGGACCAATTTATTACTCTATGTTATTAATGTCTGGCGGAAATAAATAGTTTATAGTATAATTGAAACAGATTTTGACATTATATTGTACAGATTAATTTCAAATTGTTTTAAGTTATGATTTTATAAGTATAGGTAATGAATTACTAAGATACTACACATTGTTCAAGAATAAATAAAGATCTTAAAATAAATGGTTCTTAACACATGGACTTTTATTTACTGATTTTATGCAACGATACATGTAGGTAACCTAGGCTAGGTTATGTAGAAAAGAACGCTTTCAATGCGTAAAAAACTTAATAATTATGTGCGTAGATGTGCGACCAGTCCTCATCCTCACGATATTCCCGGTTGCGAGCCTCTCGGCAGTCTGGGATCCGCTTAAAACACAGTAGGTAAGTCTTATTGACCATACCTACTGCAAATAGATTTGGCAATGTTTTTACAGCCGGCCGTCTGCCTAACACAGCCCTCTTTGGGGCCACGCAGTTTGGGACACACGTATGGGGAGCGACTGGCAGTTTACCTGCCAGTCTCTCCCAAACCTCTTATTCGCCTTTTACGAAACGCACGGGAAGAGATGGGGTAGCCCCATGAGTATCTACTCTAACGTTTAACCACTATCTTACTCAAAACAAAGTAACTATGCGTTCTAAGATGTAACACGCTTACATGATTGAGTTTAAAGTGACATAACCATTTTTTTAAAGATAAGCTTAAAAAACATAATGCAAGCCAAGTTTTGTCTGGCGTTTTCAATTTTAAATTGAGTCAGTAAACTACAGATTGCATAATCATATCATCAATTGCAGATTGTTTACTTCGTGTTTTTAATTATAGATTATGATTTGACACACCTTCCTGAAGAAAAAACGTAAAATACAAAGAACCAAAACGTCGGATCGTAGTCTGAAATTAAAAAAACAAAGAGCTGAGTATAAGTTATTTAAACATTGACTTCAAACATTGACTAAGATCTACTAGCGTATCTAAAAATAGATTGGTAGGTAGATATAGGATGCTGCGAGCCGTTAGCTAACTGACGATTAGAACCAGATTAGCCATAAGAACATAATCCTAGGCCATCACCGTGTGAACTTGACCGTCATGGCAGTGGCGTGTAAACAAACAGGTACCTACCTACGTACCTATATCTATGTGTTATACTCGTAGTATCTACTTAGGTAGGTTAGATAATAAACTATTTAAATACACACGGTTTGCTAGCATATTTTCTTTTCATATTTTCTTACCTCGACAATGGTCTTCGTCGCGAGGGGATATGAGACCAGAATAACATGCATGGTTGTAACGTCGAGGTAAGAAAATAAATAAGAATACGCGATTAAGACCCGGGAAAATATAACTAGGTACGATAATATTTCACTTCTATTACACACTATTATATACACTATTACCTACCCTTTCCAAGGTCCTGGAAAAGTTAATTAATAACCGCTTAACTAATTACCTAGAGTCTAATAAAATTCTATCAAAATCTCAATTCGGCTTCCGTAGAGGATTGTCATGTAACGACGCCGTGCACGAACTGACAAGTTTTGTTGTCAAGGAGCTGGACGCCAAAGAGAAGGTGGTGGTTGTTTTCTTGGATCTTGCTAAAGCCTTCGACACTGTCTCTGTCCCACTCCTATTACACAAGCTCAGTTGTATTGGCATAAGAGGTCTACAGCTGAATCTCTTCGAAAGCTACCTCACAAACCGCTTTCAGAGAGTCAAGGTTGGTGATCACTATAGTGATGATTTGGCCATTACCCATGGCGTTCCCCAAGGCAGCTTTATGGGCCCAACCTTATTTTTATCATTTATAAATGATATCTGCGAAATAAAACTCCATCATGGCAAAGTAATCACGTTTGCTGATGATACGGCTCTGCTGTTCCACGGTAAATCCTGGAAGGAGGCATATAGCTCTGCTCAAGCCGGTTATGACTTGGTATGCAAATGGCTGTTACGGAACAAACTTACTTTGAATGTGTCCAAAACAAAATATATTCAATTCTCTATCCAAAATCGCAAATCAGATTTACAAAATAAGTTCAATCTTTTTTCACACAACCCATTGTGTCCTAAATCCACAAATTGTTCTTGCCCTATTTTGGATAGAGTAGATAGCATTAAATACCTGGGCATCCAAATTGACAATACATTAAGTTTCAAATTTCACATCAATATGCTTGCATCACGTCCGTAAAATGATTTATATTTTCAGAAACCTTCGGTATATTGCCAACCAACATATTCTCAAATTAGTTTACTTCGCACTAGTTCAAAGCCTAATTACTTACTGCATAACCTCTTGGGGGGGGGCTCCTAAAACAGCATTGCTCAAATTAGAAAGAGCACAAAGAGCCGTCCTCAAAGTGAGCCACCGATTGCCCTACCGTTTTCCTACAGACGAGTTGTATAGACGGACCAAGCTTCTAACAGTACGACAGCTATTTATATTACATATAGTTGTCCGAAAACATACTGTTATCGATTTCGATCGTAATAAACTTCAAAACGCTAGACGAAACAACACCGTCTGTAAACCAGTTTTTTTCAAGACGAAATTTGCCCACAGATTTTATTGTCATCTTGGTGATTTCTTATATAACAAAATAAACCAATTAATTAATATTTACCCACTTACAAGAAAACAATTGAAAATCGTAGCAGGTGACTGGTTGCAAAAACGTAATTATGATGACACTGAGGAACTTTTGTTGGTTGTGGTCTAATTATGGGAAACTTCTCCGATTAACATTTTCAACTTACGCACATTCACTCGCGTCACATCACTTCTTTCCCTCACACAATTTTCAAATTTTTCCACTCATTTAATAAGATTTACTTCTCCTATAGGCACACTTATCACACGTTCAAATTTCTTTAAATTGAAATGATGACTAATTTAAAAAAAATATAATTTAAAAATGAATTTATCACATTAAGCACTAAGCTCGATCCGATGCGATGGTGGAGGCCTGGAGACCTGTAAAACGGGTTATCTAAACCTATGTTCGGGCTCCAGTGTCCACAATTTCTTTTCTTGTATAACATTTTATATTAATGTACCTTATACTCATGTGTTGTAATTGTGGAGATAATAAACGTGTTATTTATTATTATTATTTATTACTTCTAACTTTAGACAGGTATATGCCCTGTCTAAAGTTAGAAGTGAAACCTCTGGAAAAAGGGAAATTTTAGAGTTTTTTCCATGAGCTAGGCTAGCATTTGACCTCACCTCATCTGATTCCCATCATGCGATGTAGAGGTCCACGGTATAACACCTTGCCTGGAAAAAAGCTATTCACTCTAGACTTGAAGACTCCAAGGTTGTAATTTAGGGGGAATATCGACGCTGAGTTCTACTTCGTAGCAGTACGTATGAGAAAGGTGAACGCGTAGTGCGTGGTACGCGAAAAGCGAACGCGGACCCTGAATGGGTTTTATAAAGTCATAGGTCGTTTATAAAGTCATGGACATGCGTTACCGAGAAATACTTGACATAAGAATGGATTACCATCCAAAGGCCCGTTTTTCTCGTAAAATCTGTACTTTACCTTGTTATGAGCAAATCAATTTTTAGATTCTTATAAAAAAAAACAATACCTACCTACCTACATTTTTATTTTTATCTACCATTATTATTATTTACCTTGGGTCAATGACTTAGTTTCCGAGTGGCCTACTTTGTATTTATCAGGACATTGGCCAAGCCTCTCGATATCTGCCAAACAAAGAGTTGACTTAGAAAGTGACATTGAAGAATTAAATATTATTTAAGCCAGTGCTACCGTGCACGTATTTAAATATCTGTACATTTCGAGATAATGCACTGCATAAATCCTTTATTATTGTAAAAATGTCGAGATAACGTTTCGATTGGTGTTGATTAATCATTGTTATGATAGGTTAACGTCAAGAAATCTATTATTATGTGCCCGATAGCATTTTTTTTTAATTGTAAACCCCCGAAAATTTCAGCCACAAGGAAAGTCGGTCAAGTGCGAGTCGGACTCGCGCACGAATTTTTATCGTATCTGTGAAAAGTCAACTGTCTGGTTGTGGTCTAGCTATATGACTAGGTTCATGACATACAGCCTGATGACAGACTGACGGACAATGTAGTCTTAGTAAAAGGGTCACGTTTTTAACCTTCAGGTACGGAACTTATCTGACATACAAACCAGCTCAAACTAAAGGACGAATCTGGAGGGTTACTTCGGTTCGTTTCGATACGACAACGATACTGTCATAACGATGGTTCTACTGTCACCCTACTATCAGAATGTGACAGTAGAATCATCGTATGACAGTAATCGGCCCTAGACAGTATCGATGTCGTATCGAAACGAACCGCTGTAACCCTCCAGGCTAAAATTAGTCAAGTATAAGTATTAGGTAAATTGTGCTTTTTGATGCTTGTTTTAAGTAGAAAAAATAAATGATTACTAGGGAAAAAACCTACCGGGTCGAACGATACTTCCGTAACGAAAACAGCGGGAAACAGCTAGTAAAACATAAATGATTCGAAAACGACCATCTTCTTTAATCGTCCAGCCGTTGTCAATTTCGCATTAAAAGATAAAATCTCAATTTGCGGCGTCGCCGAGCGTTCTATAAATTATTTTAGCTCTTAACTGTTGCCTGGCTCTGTTTCCTTGCAGGCTTAAGACTCTCCTTAATTAGTGAGAGGCTGTTTTCTTAACAATTCTTGGACAAACTTGTTTGTAGGTTAGGTACAACCCTGCTTTTAAAACAATTTTTATCATTTCAAATAGGTATCTCTCGTTTATTAAAATTATAGAATACTGTTTTTGCGAAAAAATACTGTTTTATTAACAATTCTCGGAGAAACTTCTTTGTAGATAGGTACAACCATATTTAAAAAAAAATGTTGTTATTTCAAATCTCTCTCGTTTATTAAAGTTATAGAAAACCGTATTTGCGATATTCTGGTCAGTGAATTGAACAACCACCATGTTTTTGTCGTGGTCTTTCCACCAACAATTATCTTCAACTGGGCTTGCCACATCTGCTCGATGTTCGATGAAACGTAGGCAAAAACCACGTAAGGATTGGGCCCCGAACAGCAGGCGACCACGCGATAGGCCCAGAAGGAGATGACGGGACGAGCTGGACTCGTACCTTAGTGACTAGACACTAGATAGGGCCAGTGGAAATAAAAGAGGAAGGCCTATATTCTGTAGTGACCGAACCAGCGTTTGGGGACACGATCTGTCTAAAACAGAACCCTTGCGGTTTAAGATTTAAGATCTAAATAGCAGCAGATATTTATTGGAAAATGCCATCTCCGACCAAAAATTAAGAACATTTAAAATTGAAAATAAACTCATTTTTCGGTTTTAATCGCGTGGTGTTTATTTTTTTAGCTTTGCCCAATGCTCAACGTTTCGAGACCTTTACAGCTTAGGTCCCTTCTTCAGGATTGACTGTAAAGGTCTCGAAACGTTGAGCATTGGAACAATCCCAAAAGTAATAAACACCACGCGATTAAATCCGAAAAATGAAAATTTTAATCCAACATTACAAAAACAGAAAAGAAACCTCACATTGAAATTGCTTAAAATAAGTATAGGTAGGTGTGCCTACATAATATACCTACTACGAGTATACTACGTGCTTCTACCTACCTACCGGGAACAATAGAAATACGGAGAGTTAATTTAAATGAGCGCCCATTCTCTGAATTGGGTTAGAGCCTTCATCTTAAAGCAAAGCAAAGATCGTTTCTATTGTGACACAGATTCCAAATCTGCATAATTTCCATTAATTAAAGCAATGAAATGATTAATAACGGGGATTTACTGACTACGTCTTTTTAATGTGACCATGGATTCTAATTTTACGCTGCCATTCTAATAAGTATGATTTTCGGGACTCTTATAAGCATTAATTAAGATAGAATACTTAATTAGGTATATTTTTCTAATTTTTCTTTTCGTGTAGTGTTGTGGCTCACCTATTGTTAGAGTTATCAGTTCGCCGTTAGGAGTCTAACTTGCCGTAATAACTAATGACTGTTAATTGCCTATAGAGTACCTATACCGAATCTGCGACAGAGGCGCAAAAAAACGAGTGTGAGTCCCGCCAAAAAAAAAGAATTTTAAAAGACGTATTTTTTCCTTAAAATATAGCCGTAAAAAATCATTTATAAATAATAAATAGTGCCTAGCCGAAAGCATTAATAAATAATACCCTAGGCATAAAAATAATTTTATAAACAAAATCTAAAATCATTTTACATGCATTAAGCTATAAAAATATAAACAAATGAAATATTTAGCTTTCATTAAAATTAATAAAATTCTATTGTCACCCTACAAAATACAATGGTCGTGATTTTGCTAAAATATTATCTCGCGAGTTCCTATTTCTATATTAGGGACTTTCACGAAAGAGCTAGCTTTGAATATTCAAAGGGAATAAATTATGTTTCCGTAAGCAGAATCAAACAAAATCATCCAAACAAATTGAAGAAGGAAATTACATAAAAAAGATTTAGATAGGTAGGTAGGTAAATTGAAGAATTATGAAATACCATACAAACAAATAAGATGTCATTCATTTACTTAGGCGAGAATCGAACACGCAACCTTATGCGTCACAGTCGGGATGTCGTCGTTGCACCACAGAGATGTACCTAATAAACATAACAAATTAAATTATGATTACAATTAATAATGAACTTAGTCAATAGAACTTTAAATTCATATTTATTGTGTTTACTTTTAATAGATTTATTTTAGTTTGAGATTTAAATTAGTTTCCATTACTATGTATATTATAATAATTACAATAAAAAACGAGTGGCACTCGGGGACTGCCGCGGTAAAGCTATTGCATACGAGCTAACGCTCGGCCGAGCTACATGGTAGGCGGAGTGGGGGGTGTTAGGTTTTATTTTTGTTACGGAATTTCTTAATTCGGTCGCCGCGCTCAAAGTCGGCGATAAAAGCTATGCAATAGCTTAAAAACAAAGTAATTGAAATTGTACCCACCATTCACCTCCAGCGCAGTGATTCGCAAAGGTCAATTAAAGTGAGACGATATAATTAAAGCGTATAAAGTAAGGAAGTGTACCTAACTTACAGTTAATAGAATAGTTGGGGAGTCAATCACACGGCTCGTAAAGCCATCGTACCCATTGTAAGTACACTACACAGGTTCTCAACATTTTGTTCCTTGAGAATAAATTACGAATAAGTAGTAGGTAGGTACTTGTAGTGGAGCCTATGTACGAAATTGTCGTACCTACCTACTTCGGACAAGCCTCATTAGAAAAGACAAATAGAAGTCACTCTAGCTAGCTCATCATCCAGGGCTAGATCACCTTGGATGATGGGTGAAAGATCGCCCCGTTAGGCGCTATTGGAGAACTTGAGATTGGGTAGGCTACAGCACCACCACACTTTTAAAAATAGCCCTTATCTTGTGCAACCTCCGATAGAAATATACAAGAACAAGAAAAAGAAGCACTCGTATAAGGGTGATAAATATTTTATTCGTTTTTTTAGGCAACTTTATATGTGTAGGTATGTATATTATAAATGCTGTAATTTTTCTTATTCACAGTCTGCTTTCCGAATACAATTAAATAAATAAACACGCGGAAAATAGGTAAAAGTTTGACAGCCTGTGTATTTGGCCATAGTCCCAAGGATGGTAGTTACTTCCACTACATATAATTACAATTGAATTTATGGCAATACGCGGGTAAACTATAGTCGTTACTCCGAGACGTCTATCACGAGAGATGTATGTCTGTTTGTATCTTAGAAGGTTCTAATTAATGGACATTAATTATTGTTAGTTAGGTATATAATATGCATTAATTAAACGCGGACGTTTGATGTGAGTTTCTCGTCTCTTTTATGCTTTGAATATGTCAACTTTGTTAGTTACATAAGTTTTGTATTTATTTATTAGTTACCTCTATAGATTTCTAGGAAAAGTTAGTCTCTACTTAAATTGCTAAGTAGATTTAATAGTTAGGAACGTATGAAAGAAACATAGGAGATCGTGTAACGTATAAATAAATAAATAATTAGGCCGTTAATTTGTCCCGCTATAGGGCAAGGGCCTCCTCTTAGAGGAGTTAGGCAGTAAGAAGCTTAGAGAGCCTGCTTCCGACAGCGCAGCGTCAGCGTTCTGTTTTATAACGATTTTCGACAAAATGTCGAGCTGTTCTATGGCTGTTTGCAAATAATTCAGTACGTAGGTATGTCTTTTTTTACTTATCCATTAGCTTAAATACATTAAATGTTTGCTTGTCTCTGGCACAGCGGCATGAAGGACACCAAGGGGTTTTAGTGGATATATCTTGGCCATCTACGGCCCCCACTCACCGTGCAGCTCTCCCCTGCCTAATGGTCTTAATAAGATTTCACCTTGTAAAAGAAAAATGTATGTCTCTCGACCAATTAAAATGTATTCATTGAAATTCTCTTAACCCCAACAAAACCGCAAAATCACCGATGACAATGAGCAACTACCGAATCCATAAAATAAATAGGTAATCCCATTGCACCGCACAAAATCAATCTATTCCCGAAATGTGACAAAATTAGCGTGTAATATTTCCTGTTTGAATTATAAAAGCCCTCTTTTCCCTGCTAAATATTGTTCAGTAATCTAAGGACCCCTACATTCTTTCTTCGGGCACGCGTCGGCCACGCGCCGCGCACGCTTCGATGCAAAATTTTCAAAATTTCCGATCCCTCTTGCAGTATTTATTCTACAACTATCCTCTCATTTGGAACTCGTGTCATCCGACCGACAGACGCAACGCCCCGTGTAAATTCAGTTTAGATTTCATCAGTAACACCCTTGTGATCGCTCCTAAAAGCAAACAGTTCTCACATTGTGTTATTTAATTTTATTCGATTGTTAGCCAATTTAAAGATTACAAAAAGAAAGTGTCTGTATGAAATGTGTTTTTTATTAGGGACGACCTTCTTCGACTTCATTTTAATTAAAAAATAATTACCTAACCATTGGAAATTAAATTGGCCATTTAATTAGCTCGCCCGACGATCTACTTGCATAGAAAAGAGTTAGTAAGTATAAAGTTTAAAAGTCTCGATTGCAGTAACGCTCGACAAAGATCATCTATCTATCTCGGTTCAATTGTTACCTAATCAAAGTTTTTTGGCAAAGAAATTAAAGAAGTTATGTAAGGAAGTCGGGTTATACCACTGCCTTTTTCTAGATTAGCATGCAACATCTTAGACCATTACCTCAACGAGAACCCCCTCTCGAGATGAATCTCTCGAGTTCAAAATAAAATAAATGGGTAATAAACTTATTTACTAATTCTAATAAGTATGGGTTCACAATTCTAATGTGACTCTTGCTCCGTGGGTGGACCCATACTTCCATGGAAACCCAGAATTACACCGTAAACTCCTTTGCCAACATCACGCGACAACCTATTTGGTTTCAGAATAGCTCACACATTGATTCTGGCAAAAACCCGAAGGACGATGTCGTTCACGCTTATTCCTCAAGAACATTTTGAAGTAAGTAATCTATTCATTGATTTTAACATGTTTTACATTTTTTTTGTAAGTATTTCACATTGATAGGGATGATAAATTTCATCTCAGTCTAAGTATACCTTTGAAATGCTTAATACAACAAAAGCAACGCAGTTAAAACCAAAAAATGAGTTCAATTTTACATAGACACAAATAATACCTATTAGATAAAAGGTTATTGCAAACCTTTTATGACCTATACGTAACGGGTTTGCAATTAACTAGGTACCTAGATAGATATACGAATTCGGTTCCATATCGTGTTCATTACGCGACGCGGACGCGGACGCGGACCACACAGTAGGTAAACTGGAAGTAAGCATCGGTGGCCATACATCAACCGCCTCCATTCTAATGTTAATGCGGGATATAGCGCGCTGCGGCGATATTGTTGCCCGGTCCCTTCCGCCATAACAAATGTTTATTTTATACACAACGCCACTAACAATAGTGTGCAAATACCTAAACATTGTAAATGGTGGCGCGATGCGATTTAGATGATAATGCCCGGGTAGAAATAATAACGACGTACGTTTGTAATTTCGCTGTTTATTCCAAACGCGGTTGGTGTGCGCGCTCCCTATTGTTTTTGCGTGATCGGATTTGCATTTTTTGGGACGTTTTTTGTTGAAGTTTTAATTTTTTATAATCAATTGAAATCGTTTTATGATGTTGAGCTTTTATATAATGTTTTAGGTAGAGTTCTTGAATTGCTATGACGTAGAATATTTGTATCGGAAACCGGGTGCGTTTCGGAGTCAGTATTATTTGTAATTTCTATGCACCACGCATAATGTGTGTGACACACAGAGCAGCAGAAGTATCTAACCTATCCGCTTTACTGTACATTTTGCATGTCTGACAAAAACCCGCGAAAAAGTAGACATATAAATTCATAGAATACATGCCCTGAAAATTTTCCACACCCATCTCTAGGTTAGGTAGGTACCTAGAGATGTTTGTGGAAAATTTTCGTCTTTAATCTCACACACGTAGTTAACAAGTCAAGCTTTTCTACAAAAGCTATCAACATACGTCAGAATGGGGTTTAAAACGGTTCATGTTTTATGTAGGTAGTACCCAAGGCGTACCTAGTAAAGGTACGGTATGTTTAATTTGATATTTAAGGTGCCTTCAGTCGTGACAGCTCTAACTCTCATACATATTCATGGAGCGTGATTAATCATGCCTACACCTCCCTTTATGTCTTAAATAATATAATGTATACGCGTACCTACATAGTTTGTTTGGGTAATAATGTACTGGTAGCGCCCGCTGTGCTCAAATTGTGACTTATCGTTGGAAATTTACGAATAGGTGTGTTTAGTTTTTGGTTAATTTGTCTTGGTGTTGGTAGGTAATTAAAATGTTCGGGAATTTGTTGTAAAAGACTTATTGGAGCCTTATTTTTGAATCGCTCTTGCAATTTCAGGCGATCTATACTATACTATATACATACCTATAGCTCGATTTCTGCTGATTTCCGTAGGTAGGTACTACTTACGGAACTTTCAAAATGGATACACATCTAAAAGGTATATCTATAAATATATAAAAGTAAGTGATTTATATATTAACGCAGAGCCCAAACCGCTGGTCCTAGGACATCAATTATGATTCAATTATGATCAATTATATCAATTATGCGTGTAGGCACACTAGGCACCCACTAAGAAAGTTTTTTTGGAAAATTGGATTGGGTATTACGCGAGTAAAACCGCAGGGCGCAGCTAGTCGGTTAAAAAAAAAGTAATAACTCTTTATGTTAAGTATTAAAATTTAAAACTATAAACCTTGCTCAAATAAAAAAACATAATCTTCGAAACATTAGTACTAAATCCCATTTAAATCGGTATTAGCATAAAGCCATCATGCGTCCACGCCTCCTGACAGATGGCAGGACGCTCAGACATTTAGCACTACCGTATGCTAATTCTACTCTTTCATTAGATTTGTCAATGATATTGTAAACTATTTTTTATGAAAGATTTAAAAAAATGTGGGCACGCGCTTTTTGTATAACCTCTGGGTAGAGTACATTAATCATTTCTTTGGTGAAATTAGGGTTGTTTAGATTAATAAAACCCAAAAAGAAGAAAAATTATAATACTTTCGTTTTGACTTCATACTGAACTAGCAGTGAGCCCACGTAAGAGCCAATCCTGCGGGATTTTTCAAAAATCCATTCACATAGTAAATACCTACACACCACAAGGAGCACACCCTCCAAAATCCATGTCTCTTGGACCAGTGATTTATACTAGGTATAGGATGTGCGTCGATATATTATGGAAGTGTTGGAACTCAGAATAGTGCTAATAACTAATAATAATTATTATACTTTTAACTGTTATGTATAGATTTTTCTTCTGTTTTCGTAATATTGGATTGAAACCAAGCTCATTTTACCGCGCGAGTAAACCGAAATTTAAGTGTATTTTCACTGTATTGTATGTTTCCAAAACATCCTAAACCGACTGTGACAAACATACAAGAAATGATTGCGATAAACCGTTTCTTTTAAGGAATGTTCTAATATAGGATACTTATATTAGAACATTTATTAATAACTTATTTCTTTTCCGGGTCTCGACGACGATGACGACGACGTTTCGATATTTTACAATAGTGTTGGTCGCGAGGAGAAAGTTGTAGTCTTGGATCCGGGAACAAAAATTGTAAGTATGTGTGCAAATCGTCTACTCCTTAAAAAACATTTATTTGGCTACTTTTGATCTCAATATTCTTTCGAAATCGTGACTTATGCAGGGCGAAACCGTGGGGCGCAGCTAGTATCCCAATAACTACCTAATACACTTATCACCCCTGCCCTAAAGGCGTCGAGACAAACATCTAACAACAAATTAGTTGGTCGATCGCCTAATCAGATACCCTCGGGACCTGACTGACGGATTGCCGGCAGATTGTTGCCGACAATCGACGATCACGTGCCGAGTGACGCTTGATTGAACAACAAGCATATCTGGATGGACTTCTGCCGGCAGGTATCTAAGAGGGGTAGCTATATGCGCCGAGGCGCCAACTGGTTGGTAAACTGTGGTTGTAGGTAGCATTGAGTGGTTTGCTTGTACTATTGCGAGCTTTGCTCACTACTGAGTACCTACTACTTTCTGGTCTGGGCGTTTTCTATGTATTATATCAAATCATATGTATGTATTTAGAAAAAAAAAAGTATAATATGTAGTTTATCCGTTGTCTAGTACCCATAGTACAAGCCTAGTGCTTAGTTTGGGGCTAGATTGCGCTGTGTGCAACGTCGTGCAATATTTATTTATTTACCTACATAACCTGCTAAGGTATACGTCAGTTTATGTTGTCTACTTATAAAAGACTAGTTATGTCCAGCGGTTTCACACGCTTAAGGCCCGATCCCGTGGGAATATCGGGAACAAAAGTAGCCAATGTTACTTCTCGATAATTGGTGAAAACATTTTTGGAATCGGTGGTTTCTGAGATTACCCGGAAAATACATAGTACATACATGTTACCAACGTTACCTCTTTATAAT
This sequence comes from Idaea biselata, assembly GCA_958496205.1. Lineage (NCBI taxonomy): Eukaryota > Metazoa > Arthropoda > Insecta > Lepidoptera > Geometridae > Idaea > Idaea biselata. Next base: position 4,377,621 of record OY292397.1, read on the forward strand.
ATTAGTATATAGATATAGATGAATAAAGGATGACTTAGTATAAACTATACAAGAACCTATACAAGAATTATAACGTTTAGTTTCTGTCTGTCTGTTGAAAATTCAAGCAACCAAACCAAGTTACACACGTAATCTCGATACAAAAAAAAATACAGAATACAAAAATTGATAATCCTACAAAGCTGAACTCCATTAAAATCATAGTTCACATATCAGCGAACCTTTAGTTGTTGCAAAATGAATGCTGTCATCGCATCGCACTGTGTCGCTTCGAACGGACGCGAACAACTGAGGCGGGGAATGGAAAAACAAAAGATAAACGGGGTGATTCCATTGCATCGATGAATGGGCGCGTGTTGATTCAGCCTTGTGGAAAATACTGCCTATTGAAATATGGACGAGGAAAATATTATTTAACTTATGTACCTTTTACAAGCATAGATATACTCGTACCTACAGTAGTTACATTTACCTCGATGTTTCAACCATGTTACAATTTAATGGTCTTGGTCGCGAAGGGACGATTTGTTAACATAGCAAGGAATACCATGCTATGTTAACAAATCGTGTGAATTTAAAAAGTTTATTGGTATATTTCGGTATTTATCCGTGTGGCCCAGGCATAGAATAGGGTTACGCCATGAATCTTCCCGTGGGTGTCGTAAAATGCGACTAAGGGATGTGAGGGACTAGCAAACCTTAATTTCTCCCCGCGCAGTGGCGGGTAAACTGCTTGGTCCCTGGGTTAGAAGGGTTGGTGCCAGGCAGGCGGCCGACCGTAAAGATATTGCCAAATCTATTTGCAAAAGGTATGGTCAATGATGAATTGATGACTTACTTATTGCGCCGACCCCAAATAATTTGGGGCTTTAGCAGACCCCGGGCTCCCGACAAGGATGCAACCGGGAACATCGCTCAGATGAGAAGATATACCTACAGTACCACACTGCATAGGTAGGTAATTAGCAATTATACCTACCTATTTTTAGGGCTCCGTACCTCAAAAGGTAAAAAGGATCCCTCATTTTAAGATTACTCGCTTGTCCGTCTGTTTGATTATGGATCATCAATTTTATAGACCCACCGCCGAGAGTTCCTTACCCATATTACCGACGTACATGAATTTTGAGTAGGTACGGAACCCATGAGTGTGAGTCTGACTCGCATTTGACGGTTTTAGAAAGTTCTTTTATACCAATATAATATGCATAGATTAGAAGAAAGTGAGTGTTTTTAGTGTCTATATGTAAAATAAAGAATTTATTTACCTATCTAAATTACTACTATTCTAAAACCGTCGAACCGATTGCGATGAAATGAAACTGTACTGTGTGTACACGTACAGTTTCATCGCAATCGGTATAGCTAGAATACCAGGCTACAGGTATACAGGTATACAGGCTACAGGTACATTCCCACAGGACCTACGCGGATGAAACCTCTTCTAGCCTAACATAATTGTGTTTTTAAAACCGTACTACCGTATTTGAAATTTGTGAACTAATAAAACTGCTAGCGTCATCTAGTGTAAAGTAGTGAAAAAACATGTATTTGATGACTGTCGTAGGTTAGAATAGAAAGGGGAAACCTTTGAAAACGCTGGCTATTCTACGTTAGATGGCGGTAGTTGTACTTTACATTAGTTTACATTCAGCGTTTACCTAATTCGGTTTGCAATTAAAATTGGAAGATGGCTGGAGACTGGAATTACATCTAAGCTACCTTTCATCTCGACTCGACATTCTTAATCGAGTAATATTTAATTTAATATAATTTAAAAAAAGTTACATCATTAGCCTTATTAATAAGTAAAGTATTTAGAGTGCGTTTCATCTTTATTTACCTATGCAGTCATGTTGGTAGCAAAACAAAAAAGTCTTGCCATAATATCCTGAATGTGCTATACCCTAAACCTTGAATACAGGAAGATTCGTTCATTCATTCTTTATATACAAATCCCCTTAAATTCAAGGTAGCACATTAATTTTTTTGTATTTTGCACTTTTTTGTTTTGCTACCAACATGACGGCATAGGTAAATAAAGATGAAACGCACTCTAGTAAAAATATGCTTTGTCTTTTTCTGTGACAAGAACTTTCAAAGTTGACAGACAGAAACAAAAAGTAGTGGTAATATTACTCTGACTTTATTTAACGTTAGGGTCGTATCTCGATGCTTCACGTTTATTAATAAGGCTATGTTTCAGGGCACACTTAGGTCGTTTAGTCTCTAAGTACCTAAACCGCAGTCTGTCAATTTCTGTCTGAGAAATGGGCATATTGATGTATAGACTTATTGCGTATTAGTTCACGAGCGAAGTTGGTAAATTGAGGTTTAGTCATAGTGCGCATTAGCTCTAAAGCGAAGTAGGTGAATAGAGATTTAGTTATATGGCGAGTCAGGTCTAAAGTTTAGACCTTACTCGCTATATAACTTAACTGGTTTTGACTCTAAACCGAAGCAGGCAAATTGGGATTTAGTTTGTAAGTTAAGAACGCGGCGACTGTTACCATTTCCATACAAACTTAATACCAAAATAAATTATGAAAAATTTAGTTTTCTACCTTAATATCGATATTATTCGGATTAAGATTTTACTTTTATAGGGTCCCCACCACAAGGTTTTCCAAAATATTCATTCGAAATGAAATAAAACGGAGAAACATTTTTTTCATTTTTCCGTTAACGTGCTGGAACGAATATCGACTTAGTCGTATCGCTAAATGGGCACTATGAGAAGTAGACCTATTGCAACATAGTCATATCGCTAAATATGCAATACAAGAAGTAAACCCATTGCAAAATAGTCATATCGCTAAATAGGCACTACAAGAAGTAGACCTAAAGCGACTTAGACCAAACGCACATTTTAAATGACAGTATGGCACAACGCGAAATTGACAGACTGCGTTTTAGGTACTTACGAGACTAAACGACTTAGGTGACTTAGGTAACTTCGTGTGGTAAAAATGTAAATCAAAAAATATAATATTATTTTAATGCGTTTTTATTGTAATTAAAATCTACTCATATTATCACAATAAAAAATCCCATCCCCTATATCTTGAATATCAAGAAATTAATAACAAAACTTAGATTATAAAAATAAATACTTAATCGGAAACCAATTCAATATAGTTTACAATTATAATCAAGATCACAGAAAACGTGGAAAAAAATAAAAGGGTCCATTCTAAAGACATTTAAAATTGCAAAACTTCATGGCGCGTATTCTGTAACTTTAATGTATCAAACATGCCTCAACCCTATTTTCATGTATTTACAGACATCCTGTTCACGGGTAAAAAACGTGATTAAAACCGAAATTAGTTTAATTTCATATCAGCATCGTGGAAACCGAAGAAAAATCTATTATAGAACTTGTCGAAGTTGACAAAACTAAAGCAACTTTCGGCGTGCATTCTTAATATCAATTTTATTTCCGTTAAAAGAAACCTTTTCATGAAATATTAAATATCTCTAACATCGACCCCAAATGGTAACTAACAAGGAACATTGTTTTTTACTCAGATTTTAAAACATACTACATTTACAATTTTTACACAAATTAAAAACCATATTTATACTAAAAATGCGTTGATTGTATCGAATGTTATATTAAAAAACTGTCATAATTAGATAAAAATGGTCCCAAAATAATTGATTTAGTAATTAAGAAAGATAGGTACTTAACAACGATACTATGAAATAAAACATAAATAAAATAGCAAATTATTGATAACATCGTATTAACTTTAAGTGTAGAAGGTATCTATTCTACAATTTAAAGGTCTTAAACATGCCTAAGCCCTGTTATTTATTTTTTACCCAAGTACGGCAAAGCCAAAAAGAAGGGTAATTTTGGCAGTCTATGTATGTTTAGGAAATGGTTCATAAGTTTTTGATAATTTTGAAATTCTGCTTTTGAAGCGTAAGTTTTTGAAAAATTACTCACAATTGCTGAACCGTTTTCGAAACAAATTGAACAGGGCTGAGGCATGTTGAGACATTTTATTTACTTATAGAATAGCAGCTGCATTGTTTACAAAAAATAATCACAGAATTATCAAGGTAAAGAATATTTTCATTAGTCTCGTAAGTGGGATTAGGTATTGTTTTCTTAAAAGATCGAGCCAATATTATGTTTAACAACTTTTTTTGACTTAAACAACAACAAAAGGTATATTAACTAAACAAGTATTTAAAAAATTGAGCAAAAGGATTGGCAATTTATTTGTTAATTTCGTAATTTTAATCTTACCTAAAAAAGCTAAGATCAACTATTATATTATAACTAACTGTGTCCCGCGATTTCACTCGCATAAGTCTCAATCCTGTAAGATTTTTCAAAAAACCTATTGGATGCCTATATAATATAAAGAACACAGTGTCCAAAGGAGAATGCCCATTCTCCAAGGCGTTTTACAGCCTCATAAAAATTTACGTGTCTGAACGTTTTTAGCACTATTAGGCACATAATTGAGTTTTATCCTGTGAAAACATTTTTTTTACTATCAGCGGTTTGGGGATCAGTCAGTCAAAGCCTTTTTCGTAAAGCATATGTTTCTCTGTTGCTCCTTCAAGCAAAAACTGCTGAACCGGTTGCGATGAAACTCGGTATGGAGATTGCTGAAAACCTGAAATAACACCTAGGCTATTTTTATCCTGATAGTCCCGCGGGATCGAGGCTTACGCGGGTGAAACCGCAGGTCGCTACTACCGTAACTGATTACTTTTCTTTAATACGTAATCATGAAATTCGATAGAGCTATTAACAGTAAAGAGAAGAAACAAGGATTCGGTGTTTAAATATTAAATTGAGATGTGTGAGAGAGAATATCTACATAACTAATTATAGAAATCATAGATTATAATTATAGAAATTGAGCTGAGATTCAATGAGCGTAAAAGATTAACTAATTCTAGGTACTGGGTCCCAAGTCTGCTCTCACAGTCTTTCCCAATATGTGAGTGGGTGTCGATAAAATAGTAATTGTCATATTTGACATATGTTTCTGACACATTTGACCACAGAACTTGGTGTCAAACCAAACCAAAACCAAACTATCGAACGGCAACACTAGCTCCCATCGTAGTTTTCTCTGTAAGTTTGGTCTCCCGATGTGGTTAGAATATCCGCATGGTGTTGGCGCAGCCGTGGTTCATGCGGAACTGCACGTACATCATGCCGGAGTTGTGCCAGTAGTACAGCGCGCCCAGCACGAGCAGGTGCCACCACTGGTGCGAGTGCCCGATGTAGTCCACTTTGCCGGGGAACCAGCGCTCTGGGACCTGGAATTACGAGGTTCATTGTTATTTAAATATACGATTTTAAACTTACATGGTTGTTTTCACTAAAAATACTTTTAAGAAGATAGTCTCCATTCTCTTTCTCCATACAAACGTAGTTTAAATTTTCCTCCCTGGATAAAGACATTAGAGCAAATATGTTTATGCCATAAAACCTATATCTGTCATGACAATGCATCTACCTTTTTTTTTTCTAATTAAAATAATAAAATGAAAAAAATAAAACGGTAGATGCATAGTCATGACAGATATAAGTTTTATGGCATAAACATATTTGCTCTAATGTCTTTATCCAGGGAGGAAAATTTAAACTACGTTTGTATGGAGAAAGAGAATGGAGACTATCCTCTTAAACAACGGGGTATTTACCATGTTTCTTGTGTACCTATAACGAAGCTCGATATTTAGCCAGTAATTTCAACTGACTTGTTCTCGTGAACAAGCAAGACAGAAGCGAACAATTATTGGCGAAAGGTCAAGCTCCGTTTTAAGCATGGTAAATACTCCGTTATTTAATAGTTTTTGTAGTAAATGTATAAATGTACTTGGAGCGCCTCGCGGGTTCCCTTACCCTTCCGAACTTTCGCAAAGGTTGTGAGGTCCAGACAAAACAACTACTACTATATAGAAGTAGTTAGTATTTAGGTAATATTAAATACCTACTCCAAACTGTTTAGGTACCTTTAAAGTGTAAATAATGAATGCAGTTCCACTGATGACGTACATCCCTATCACTCTAGGGAAGAACATCTGAAATAGAGATACAAAACACTAAATAAGTATGAAATATAGAAGTTAGCTTTTAAACATGTCAACCAAATATAACTAAACTACTAAACAAAATGTCGGGCACTTCAGATTCTAAATGTGGAGCAAACAAAACGAGAAAACGACACAGTTACTAAATCCAAACTGTAACTATCGGGCAAACACATTAAAAAGTGGGGCACACTTTACTTTCTAACTTTGAAGTATTGGGGCAAGGATAACTACGTTTATTGCAAAGTTTACTAAGTTGAGAAAAATATATTAAAAGGCAAATTAAAAAATTCAAAGAAAATAATATATAAAAACCCTAAAAAGAGATAATTTAGAAGAAATGCAATAACATTACCTGCACCATAGGATTTTCAAAGCCACCCATGGCGTACGTCCAATGTAAAGTTGGCAGTACCCCGTAAGCTGCCCATCCGATAAAGACGCCAAGTTTGACCGCGTGCGGCACACATAACTTCGGTATATGGAGCACCATCGCCGCCACGAATATTAGCGTCACTGACAACATGTAGAATAAACGGAGCTCCTGAAATTATAAGGAATAAAAATAAATAAATATTGAATAAATAATTAACAAATATTGCACGACGTTACACACAGCGCGATGTAGCAATGTACACACAGCCCAAACGAATGTTAAAACGTTAGTTTGGGGCTACATTGCTCTGTTCCAGCTCAGCTGGACCCTGCGGTTTCACCCGCGTATATGTTCCGATCCCGGAAGACTATCGGGGTAGTGAGATATGTGTTAATCCAGATCTTCAGCTATTTACATATTAAATTTCATCGTAATCAGTTCAGTAGTTTTTGCGTGAAGGAGTAACAAATACACTTGCTTCCTTACTTATACAAATAAATGTGAAAGATTTATAATATTAGTAGGATAAGTTTAAGGTATTTACTCTTCTTCTTCTTTTAGGATAGTTGTTTTGCAGTTTTCAGGTCATCGCCTCTAACTTGACCTAACGATTACTTTCACAGAGAAAATGTTTTAGCCACCACAAATTATCGAAGAATTGGTCGCTAATAGCGTTGCTTTACTTTCACGACTATACAAGATATACAATATATTGATGCAAATAAAATTCCAACAAGTGCTTTGTTCAAATTTGTACGGTAAAGTTGTGGCCTCAGCCTATAGGCAACATTACCTACGTACACAGTAGATACTAGGTACAGTGTACGTAGGTAATGTTGCACAGCTGATTCAACTTAATAGATCGATAAGTATGCACGATGCATTCGCAGTTTTGTAAGCGCAATGCGGCAATGACCGTGGCCCGTGTTGTTACGTTTGGAAATGTAACATAGTTTTAAGTTTATTTTGACGATGTACCTATACCGTATTAGGGAAACCAAGTAGGAACAAATATAATGCACTATAATTTGTACAAATATAGAAGTATTAGGTTATGCCTAAGACTACACTCACGTAGCTTACAGATTCTGGGATTTCTTACTATCGTCAGTAAATTAACATTACTTTTGAACAAAACTTATTTTTAACAATTAAAACACCTACCTACCTTCTATCTGCTTAAAGGTTAATAGGTTAAAGAGCCACGAATTAATGTAATTAATGTATTCTTTGCTCTATAAACAAACAATGGTTGTAACAAAATCACGTAATATTATAAAGTTTGTGAAAGTAAGTAGGTATGTTTGTTACTTACTCCTTCACGCAAAGACTCGCGCGTTAACCTATCGCGAAGTTTTAGATTATCGCGACGACGATAGCGAAGATGTGGCTCTTCGCCGTAGATCGGACAAGAAGTTTATATCGCGACAACGCAACGCAAATATTTTTATAGGAAAGTATTCGCTTATATAGTAGAGAAATCCCTTGATCTTCAAAGTAATTTAAACTGTGCTTTGTTCTAAATAGCCAGCCTACAATTCAGGAAGTATACAATAAAATATATTCAATACAATGCATCCCATTTGTTAACACAAGTAACGAGTTACATCCGTAAATCTGTACGTCCGTGGTTAACAAATAACTGAGATCATCAGTTTAGGAGTACATACTTCTCTGGAGTAGGTAGCTGTATAGTGTAGTCGCAATGGTCAATGGTCTGTGGGTCTTAGTCGCGAGGGGACTCGCGACTAAGTATTTGTATAGTTAAAACGTCGAGGTAAGAAAATAAATAATAATACGCGATTAAGAGGACAGTCTACCTACTCTCTTCGCCATACAAACTTTACAAACGTAGACTGTTTCCTCCTTGGATAAAGATATTATAAAAAAATATGTTTATTCCATAAGTCCTCTATATCAGCCATGACCATGCCCCTACGTTTTGATTTTTTACATTTTCTAAAATTTTTGAATTAATCTATTCTCTTATGAAAACGAAAATAAAAACAATACGTAGGGTCATGCTCATGGCAAATATAGTAATAAGGCACAAACATATTTAGTTTAATGCCTTTATCCAGGGAGGAAACAGTCGACTATATATAGACTGTCCTCTTAAGATATGTAAGCACCTAGGTATATAGCATTCTAGAGATCTAGGCAAACAACTTTTGTTCTATGACTTTTGGAAAATGGCGCGAGTCCGACTCGCACTTGGCCAGTTTTTTATAATAAAAGCAACGCGATTAAAACCGAAAATGCATTTAAATTGCGTAAACATTTTGCCAATAAATAACTACAATTGTTAAGTATTTGTTTTTTAATTGTTAATTTAGTTCATTGGAGGTCAATCGGCAAAAAGTAACTTTAGGATTTATCTAACTTATATTAGACAAAGACCTTGATTCACATATGGCGCGTTCGACCAAACTAGAATAAACAACGAATGACAATTCTCTGCATAAATTGTATTTTTTTCGATTGAACACATCGAGAGCCACTCAAACAAAAGACGATTTATGCGTAGAATTGCATATTCCAGTTTGGTCGAATCAAGCCTTAACAATTTATTTCGATTATGATCAACATTAAACATTTCTACAAGAAATTATCTCATGCATTGTGACCATAGGTTCAATGTATTCCACGGCTAGTGGCTGCCTACATCACATAACAGCAATCTACAGCCGACCGGCGACCGAGTGAAAGCAAATATGACAGACAGTTGAGTGCTAAAGGGACTTATTCTCAAACCATAGAGATATGTATCGAACATAAAAAAGATAGTCTAAGAGCCCGTGAAGATCGACCTTCACCCATCTGATAACCAGATGAGACATATTTTTTATCAAATATTATACATTAACGAACATGCCTATGATAGCTTGCCTATCGAAAAGTGTTCATGGCTATTTTTAATTAAATTAATTTTAATCATTTTTTTTTCATCACCTTCACTCTTTTGATAACCGAATGAATTGTACCTCAACTGATAGTTTTTAACATACAGAATATGCCTAGATTGGCTTGCCTACTAATTTCTGTTCAGGGCTACCTGGCAAGCAGGTGTGAACGGGTAAGTCAATATAGGTAACTACACCGATCTGATAACCCATTCAAATTTATATCATAAGAAAGATAATTTAATTACAAAAGCAATCGTATAAGCTTGCCTGCAAAAAACCGTTCATGGAATACCATTGCCAAGCTATAAACTTTCTCTCTCGCACCTATTAAATGACTCCAATTCTAAAACTTTATAGCTTGGCAATGGTATTCCATGAACGGTTTTTTGCAGGCAAGCTTATACGATTGCTTTTGTAATTAAATTATCTTTCTTATGATATAAATTTGAATTGGTTATCATATCGGCGTAGTTACCTATAGGTATTGACTTACATGTTCACACCTGCTTGCCAGGTAGCCATGAACAGAAATTAGTAGGCAAGCCTATCTAGGCATATTCTGTATGTTAAAAACTATCAGTTGAGATACAATTCATTCGGTTATCAAAAAAATGAAGGTGATGAAAAAAAATTGATTAAAATTAATTTAATTAAAAATAGCCATGAACACTTTTCGATAGGCAAGCTATCATAGGCATGTTCGTTAATGTATAATATTTGATAAAAATTATGTCTCATCTGGTTATCAGATGGGTGAAGGTCGATCTTCACGGGCTCCTCTACTAAGAGAGTTTTTAAGTATCAATTTGTTCTAAGAATATTTTTATTCTAGAAATAAATGGACAAGGTTATTATTAATGTAAATTGATCATGAATGAATAAAGAAATATTTAATTTAATGTTCTTTAATTCATACTTGCTTATTAGTTTTGTCTTTCACCAGCAGGCTCCACGGTGTCACTCTCATAAGTCCTGATTTCGCGGGAATATCGGGATAAAAAGTAACATATCAGTGTGGTTTCCAGTTATCTATATTTCAAGTTTAATTGCAATTGATTACTGTATAAATGTGTCTAAAATAATTTAAATTGTACCTATTAGGCGTTAAAACTTGGCTGTTTTAGGAAATTAAAATACAACAAAAGCATATTGTCAAGAGGTTGAGTTGCTAGATTTGCAAAACAATCATAGAATGATAATAACTAACACCTACCTAAAGATGGGAATTCTAACAAATACCTTAGAGTTTTGCTCCATCCATCCACTGGTGTGTTGAAGCTCGTCCGTCACAGACGAGTTTGAAATGGATCACTTTCAGGCGACCTTTCTTTTCCTAGACCAGTACAGTTTTATGGACTAACACAATGTTTTATAGATTGTGTTTCTATTTTCGGGATGTTGGATTGAGATTAAAATCATTTTTCGGTTTTAATCGCGTTGCTGTTATTATTTTAGCATTTTATGAATGCCCTACATTTCGAGATCTTTACAGATCTTTTCCTCAAGGGTTTTATGTTGCTATTTTGCTTCATTTCTCGTATTCGTAAGTCCCTCGTAACGATTCAGTATAGAGGCCAGAATTGGCCCCTTCCAATTCGCAGTATTTATGCAGTTCCGAAGTGAATCTTAGAGACATCTTAACTTTAAATGTACCTTTCTCTTTTACCGATCAATGAAGCGAGTTTTGAATACAATAGGTAGGTACGTTACGATTTTTTAGGCGCCCGGCCGGTTGGACTAAATAAGTTTCGTTTTTATAAATGTTGGATACAGTTAAACTCATTTTTAATTGAGTGTTAAGATAGGTTTGAAAGAACAGTTAGCAGTCCGATTACAAACAAACAAAAACACAAACATAAGTCGGTTAAAAATACATTATTATTAGCAATGTTAAGGTATTGGTCTCTCTTGTTGTGAAAATAGCTCAATTTTAAAGCCCATAAATTAAGCCCAACAATTTAAAACTCATTTCACGAGTTTTCTGTTCTTGATAATAATTTGTAATAATAACAGTAATTGCCGCTTGCGGGCATGTCTGGTTGTCAGAAGATTTGCTAATGCGGTGTTAAAACCTAACTCTGGACTTAAATCTCGATCGTCTTATGTTTTTATTTCGACAGTCTTTCGTTCGAGTCCTGCCACGTACTACAATTTTTGAGAGCATTTTTAGGGTTCCGTAGCCAAATGGCAAAAAACGAAACCCTTATAGATTCGTCATGTCTGTCTGTCTGTCTGTCCGTCCGTCCGTATGTCACAGCCACTTTTCTTCGAAACTATAAGAGTTATACTGCTGAAACTTGGTAAGTAGATGTATTCTGTGAACCGCATTACGATTTTCACACAAAAATAGAAAAACATAATGAATTTTTGGGGTTCCCCATACTAAGAACTGAAACTCAAATTTTTTTTTTCATCAAACCCTTACATGTGGGGTATCTATGAATAGGTCTTCAAAAATGATTTTGAGGTTTCTAATATCATTTTTAGACTGGATAATTTGCGCAAGAGACACTTCCAAAGTGGTAAAATGTTGATCCCCCCACTGTAACTTCTAAAATAATGGAATGATAAAACTAAAAAAAGTATATGATGTACATTACTATGCAAACTTCCAACGAAAATTGGTTTGAACGAGATCTAGTGAGTAGTTTTTTTTTAAACGTCATAAATCGTAAACCGCAATTTACCTTTCAAAACAAAATCTGTTGTAAAGATAATGGTACGGAACCCTTCGTGCGCGAGTCCGACTCGCACTTGGCCGGTTTTTCAAATGCAGTCTTTCGTTTTTATCTCGCTTGGATCTAGTGGGAATTTTAATCTCAGTTCATCCCAGTGATCTCAATCTTAACAGTAGATATGACGTCGGAAGGAAGACAGTTTTAAACAGCCACTGTGGTAACGTTACCACAAACTCAATTATGCTTTTGACATTCATCGACTTCATCTTAGGGCCCCCAGCGCTACTCTTGTCATTTTTAAGATAGACGTAACAATATTGTCAGCGCTGCAGCAGCTTTTTATATTTATTAGCTGTGTCCCGCAGTTTTACCTGCGTAAGTTCCGATTTTCTAGTGGGAATTTTAAAAACCTTCCTTTTTGGATGCCTCCATCATATAAAGAACGCACTGTCCAAATTTCACCTCTCTACTATCAGCGGTTAGGCTGTGTGTAACCGCTGATAGTGTCAGTCACTCAGGACAAAGCATGTTATAGATTATAGATTTCGCCTAAAAAAGAACATGGAATATGCTTGAGACATTACCTCTAATACTAGTACAGTGGCCGGCAGATTAGTTGAAAAAAAATGGCGGATGCGCAGAAGTCGATTTTTCATAGAAGTCATATGTAAAATGTACTGCGCGAACTTTCCCCTTCCACGTCAAAATTTTGAAACTAATCTGCCGGCCACTGTACATAATATCTCATTCATTTATCCATATTTTAAATGAGAATCTGGTTACAGTTCTCTTACCAACTAAACATGTGCTATAAAAGAACTGTACTCATAACATTTCACAGAAAGAATACTTACATAATGACACCAGAAAGCGTAGTAAACCCCCGAGGTGTAAATGGCGAGCAAAGAGAGCGCGACTCCGAACAGATCGTACATCAGAAACGTGTGGTAGTGGTCCTCCGATCGACAGGAGAACGTGTGGTAGAGAGCTGATAGGGCCATGCATATCTGAAATAGACAATAAAAAAAATTGGTAATTGAAGGTACCTCACCTTCAAAAAATCCTAAATTATGTTATTTAATATAAAAAAAATATTCCCCACATGCGTGTTTAAAAAATGAAGCCAAAAACACGGTCGTCGATTCTCTTTTCCCTAATTGGTTTTGTTCGACGAAGTGCGTTTTGTAGTTTATGTTTATTTTCTCTGATTCTATGAAACAAATACATATAATCCATTATACCGGCTAGGCTAGCATGACAGCACAAAAAACATTTTGTCGAATCGACATTAACATTCCCACTCTTTTTCTCGCCATTTGAGAAAAAGAAACGGAACCTTTATGTCGACTCGACAATCTCGACATAATGTTACTCGTCCTGTCATGCTATCCTAGCGGTATTATAACGGGGCTTTATAATTAAAGCGAATACGAGGCCTTTTAATTAAAACAATTTGAATCGCAAACTATGATGTGGACACCAAACGGGCGATTAGCGCTATCTGGTTATAACTATAAAATGCAACCAAGGATAACCACCGATCGGATCGATTAACCTACTCATTTATTGGGAAAATTGTAGGGCTATCAATCTACAGTATTTTTTAAAATTCTGTAACCATCACCATCACACAGCGCCTTCTAGCCCCCATGGTAAGCTAAGTAAGCTTGTGTTACGGTGACAAGACAACGAATATAATATATATATATTATATTATTATTTTTTACTTTATTTTCAAAAATAGCTGTTTAATTAAAGTAAAAGATAACGTCAGCATTAAAAAAAACTTTGAATTGTAAAACAAAAAGTAAAAAGTTGTGTAGAACATATTTTAATCTTCTTATTAATATTATAAATGCAAAAGTAGCTCCATCTGTCTGTCTGTCTGTCTGTTACGCTCTCACGCCTGAATCAATGAACCGATATTGATGAATCTTGGTATAGGGATAGATAGGACCTTGGAGAAGGACATATGCTACTTTTGATCTCGTAAATCCCGCGGGATCGTGACTTACGCGGGTGAAACCGCGGGTGCTATCCTATAAACTTTAACAACTTGTACGTACACTTGCATGAATAAGTTATATTTAGTTTATTTAGCAGCGGAAATTTGCATTAGGTGTGTTCCAGTACAAGTAGGTAGGTACATGCTCTACACAAGGTCCAAACCAAACGAGGACAAGAATTTAGTCTTGTCGTTTAAAACCTTTGGGCTTAAGGTTTTAAACATGTTGTAAAACTAGGTCACAGACCTAGATATGCCTAATTAGCTTAGATTACCTAGATGGTGGGTATTCTAACAACGACATTCGAATTTTTATCTATCTTTTTTAAACGTGCGTGAGTAATTTCCCGAACAGTTTGACTTTGGAACTGGTGAAGCTTGTCCGTCAGAGACGAGTTTGAAATGGATCACTATCAGGCGATCTTTCTCCTTCTAGTCTCTAATAGAGACCAGTCCAGTTCCATGCCAGTTAGGTAATAACCACAAATAACCAATTAGGTTATTAGTAGGAGAGTTGGCCTAGCTGTGCCGGATCGGCATCTTGTATAATCGTGCGGGTTAAGCAATGGCTGGTGCGGTCATTACTTGAATGGGTGACTGATAAGTCTGACAAAAATATTTTTCACGAGCTCCCACGTGCTTCGGAAGGCACGTTAAGCAGTTGGTCCCGGTTGTTATCTCCGATAACATTCGTTAGGTCAAGTTAGAGGCCTTTGGGCGACCTGAAAACTTTAACACTAGGTGAGCCACACCACTACACGATAAAAAAACTGTCTTCAAATAAAAAGGTGTGGCGGGCGGTGGCACTGTAAGTAGCAAAGGTTATTTTTTATCGAAATATGTATTTAACTTAAATTCAAAAATAGAATTAGCTGCTAGAGAATGATGAGCATTTACTTGTGAGATCGCGCTGAAGCGCACGAACTACTAGGTAAACTGTGACATGTGTTTACTCTCATGATGTTCGTGAGGTCTATACTTTTTGCAGAACTACTAGTTTATTTATAGGCAACTTGTTTTGATATCGTAGTTAATTACCAAATGTTAATTTTACAAATACGTTAACATATTATAGAATGAATGATACTAATTGCATACATAATATTATGTCATGCAAGAATTTGAATTCGGAAATGTATAGATACCTAAATGCGTAAAAATGAACATATTAATTTGACATAGTTCCGGAAAAGTCAAGGCTTCATTAATATTAAGATAGACGAACATCTCAAGGTAAGAATAAACGATCTAACTAAATATTGGCGGAAGAGCCACCAAGAAAGACATCTAGGTGAACGATCTAGCACTCCGTCCACAGTTTTCATCTGGTGAGGTATTTATCGATACTAATATTATAAATAGGAAAGATTAGTAAGTATTTGTGTGTGTGTGTCTGTGTGTGTATGTTTGTTATGAATAAACTCAAAAGCTACTGGACCGATTGCAAAAAATTTTTGAAAAAAAAAGAACGATTGCAAGAAATCTTTCACCATAAGAAAGCTACATTCACCCTGAGTAACATAGGCTACTTTTGATCCCGATATTCCCACGGAATCGGGACTTACGCGGGTAAAATGTACAATAATATACATTATAGCGGCCGTGTGTGAAGCCCTTTATACGTTTTATTGCAAATAAATTAATAAGCTCTACTTCTACCTACTTCGCTAACTAAAAAAGTGAGTTCCCATTGTCCATATTGCGAATTATCTTGTAACCTTTCCCAAAATAAACAACTTTTTATACAAACTTTAACATCATACGTATGCACATTGAATATTAACGACCAAACCGGTTCGGTCAGAGTTCTTTGACGTCAACACTACGATATTGATTTACTAACTGCTGTCCGCTGCCCGAGATACTATTTTTATTGGATCACCTGTGAAATCGAGGAACTCTGCTAGTCACAACATAGTATATAGGCTGCGTCCCGCGGTTTCACCCGCGTAAGTCCCGATCCCGTGGGAATATTGGGATCAAAAGCCTATGTTACGTCTAGATAATGTAGCTTTCCATTGGTGAAAGAATTTTTGAAATCGGTCCAGTAGTTTCGGAGATTACCCCAAATATACATACAAATATACACGTTACCAATGTTACCTCTTTGTAATATTAGTAAGATTGTAGATTATATAGATTACATTCGTAAAAACAAAATTGTATATTATAACTGTCGTGTGTGTGTGGTCTCCTGACGATTTTTATTGAAAAACGTAAAGAGATGTATTTTTTTAAACGAAGGGAATCGCCTTAAGACAGTCCGGCCAACCTAGGCCTCTGGCCTAGGATGGTAGGCGGCCAGAGGTATACCTACCTACTAAACCCCTCGGTGCCTGTCTCGCAGCCGATTGCCGGCCCTCACCAGAACCTTTCGGAGTACATTAGCGAACATAATGAAATGTATTCTGCTATCTATACATAATAGCTGCCGTGTGTGAAGCCCTTATAGCCTTATTAATAAACGTGGATTAAGGTCGAAGTAATTTTACCACTTTTTCTGTCAACTTTGAAAGTACTTGTCACGGAAAAAGACAACTCACTACTTCGACCTTACTCCACGTCAATTATAAAGGTTTAACTAGCTGAATTGGGTAGATTCACTTGTAGTTTTGTAATGCTAGTTTTATTTGTAATTTTCTGTAGCAAAAACGTCGCGCAACTGGCGTCTTTCGACAGTCAAAGTATTTACACGTAAAATGTATGAACAAAAAATCTATTTTCAACGATTTCTTTGGAAAATACGAGTAAACTCTGACCTTCCACAAAAACATGGTTGTTAAGAGTTAAGGCATTTCGGGCAATAACTAGTTTAAACAATATTTAAACAATAGATAAGTCATTATTGATTTCGTTAAATTCGGATACAAAAAATATGTTAAAGAGGAAAATCACGAAGAATGCAAACTTTTTTATATGCGTAACTGGTTTAACTCGTTTGTTTATTACTCTCTTGCTCAATTCACCTAATTAATTTATAGTTGGTAAAACTTTAGTCGGATTTAAAAAAACCGGCCAAGTGCGAGTCTGACTCACGCACGAAGGATTCTACGAAGTGAAAATAATACTGGACCAAGCGAAATCCGTGTAAGTAAGGACGACGCACGTTTGTATTTATCTTTACCACTGACGTCAGTTTATCACTAGATGGCGCTAATGGTAAAAATAAATCGCACTTACGTTGCATTTTGCCGTGAACAATCACGTTTGTTGTGTGGGAGCCCCCCCTTAACTATTTGTTTTTATTGTTTTTAGTATTTGTTGTTATACATAATTACATTTTATTTATTTATTTATTTTTACATTTTAGGGAAACCAACAGCTATTAATACATACTAAAAATACAATAGAAATAGGAAAGCCAATAATGGGTATCCACAACTAGAAATAGTGTAAATAACATTACAGTTGCATAAGAGCTAGGATTTTCTGTAAAAAAAACAACTGTCTAGCTTTCACGGTTTATGAGATGCAGTCAGGTGACAGACAGCGAAGTCTCAGTAATAGGGTCCTGTTTTAAAACCCTTTGGGTACGGAACCCTAACCAGTGGTTCAAATAACAATCGTCAATCCATAGGTTGCTGGTTGTATGTGTAACGAAACGGGGTTTTTCGAAATTCCATTTTTAAAGAGGATAGGGAGATCCAATTTTGTATGAAACTTTTTAAACTCTAAATCGATAGATATGAAAATTGGTACTACCATTCATGCGGGTTAATCATAATCCAATCCTATCCTAATTATTTTTTCTATAGGAGATGCGGGCGAAGCCGCGGGCAGAAGCTATTCTGTAATAAGATCGATTGTAAGATGCCATGCGATTACATACGAAACGTGATATTGCATTTAATCGAGATAAATTTCTAAAGAAATGTTAGCCTTATCGAAACACATACCTAGCTGAATTTATGCGTTCCGCTTCACATTCTCGTGTTGTGGCCATTGATTGCAATAGCCAGACATTGCGTTGTTCAATGTACTATATATTGCTTGTATTGTGTTATTGTTGACTAATGTACATACATATTATATACCTAGGCCGTAAGTAAATACCTATGATAAGGTTCTTTTTTGAAAACATTATAAGAGGACAGTCTACCTACTCTTTCTCCATACAAACGTAGTCGAATGTTTCCTCCCTGGAAGACATGAGAAAAAATATGTTTATGCCATAAGTCCTACCTATATCAGCCATGACCATGTCCCTACATTTTTTTTTACTTTCTAGTTTTTCTTAATTTTATTTCTATTCTAATAAGAAAATGAAAAAAAAAAACGTAGGGGTATGGCTAAGGCAGATATAGGTTTTATGGCATATTTGCTCTAATGTCTTTATCCAGGGAGGAACACTCGACTACGTTTGTAAAGTTTGTATGGCGAAAAGAGTAGGTAGACTGTCCTCTTAAGCTCAAAATACACGATGACACTTTTACACTGATACCTTACTTAAGTCAGCCCACACCTACAACACACATATAAAGAAATTCGTGCATATGTGTTGTAAGTCTGGTCTGTTTTAAGTAAAGTGTTAGTGTAAGTGTCATTGTGTATTTTGAGCTTTACTCGGGAAACAGTCTTATTTGGTTTCCTTGGTTAGGCGGTTTGTTACCACCTATCGGTCTAAGTCATAGCGCCAAGTGGACTCGTCCGTATTATTATCACATAAAAACACGATAAATGTGAGTCCTACTTGGTTTTCTTGCACAACATACCAACAATTGCTATACCGTTTTAATAGAAATAAAAATATGAACAGAGCTGAGACTTGGTTAAGACATTTTAGTTACAGAATATTCAACCTTAACTTTGAATATTCAACCTTAAATTATTTTTAACTATAAAAATATAATGGACTTCCTTAAATATTTATTTTTGCAACTAACAGCTAATTTTTTTAAACAAATTTGTAATACTCGTCATGTTTCGTTAAACACGGGATATCATGCATAGCATGATATTAGCAATTACATTTTTATGTCCAAGTTTAAAATATTAGCCTAATAAACTTTAATATCATGGAGATATTATGTACAAGAGATGATGTTTCGTATACGGTTGTATTTTATAAATTACCTAAATTATTTTAAAACATTTTTGGATCTCTAAGTCCATAATATGGAGATTGTATTGCTTTTGTCTTTGTAGTTAGGACTAGACTACCTACATGCGAAGTTTAATCGCAATCGGCTTATGGATGAACACACTCATTTACAAAGATGAACACACTCATTTACAAAGATGAACACATTCATTTACAAAGATGAACACATTCATTTACAAAGATGAACAC
This sequence comes from Idaea biselata, assembly GCA_958496205.1. Classification (NCBI taxonomy): domain Eukaryota; kingdom Metazoa; phylum Arthropoda; class Insecta; order Lepidoptera; family Geometridae; genus Idaea; species Idaea biselata. The sequence goes on from OY292397.1 coordinate 4,396,945, forward strand.
ATTCATTTACAAAGATGAACACATTCATTTACAAAGATGAACACATTCATTTACAAAGATGAACACATTCATTTACAAAGATGAACACATTCATTTACAAAGAATAACACATTCATTCACAAAGATGAACACACTCATTCACTGTTATTTATTGACCAAAATTCAAATGTTCATTTCGATGGAAAACCCAAGTTTACATGTTTTAAAAAACCTTAAACTGGATTTTTATAATTTAATCTTTGCACATTAAACATAATTTTATTACCCAACTTAAAATAAATATGAAAGTTTGTGTAAGTAAGTTTGTTACTTCTTCATGTAAAAACTACTGCACGAAACTTACGCGGACTTACTTAGTGTAGGATTTAACAAACATAAAATTAGTAAAAAAACGTGTCATAAAACACATTCAGTGTTTTCTATGTATCATACTAATATGTATGTATTTACAAAAAAAAAAAGTATAATATGTAGTATATCCGTTGTCTAGTACCCATAGTACAAGCCTAGTGCTTAGTTTGGGGCTAGATTGCGCTGTGTGTAACGTCGTGCAATATAATATAATATAATATATATATAGTAATTCAGATACCTTTACGTACATAACAGATGTACCGAAAGGCTGTGTAATAGATTCAATTGAAAGATAGTGTACGAATCAGAACGTTAAGTGTTAGAAAAATTTCATACAAACTCATTAGGTCAAAAATATTGCAACCGGAGTAAGTTCGCATTATTCGCATAATTCTCTGAAAAACGAGAATACCGAACAAGAACAAAGAGTTTTAAAATACAAAGATTTTTAAAAAGATAACATCTTAGCTATGCTATGAGCCCGGTTCGTGACTCACCTTATATTTTTACTTGTCATAATAAAGAAACTCTGTAATTATGTATGCATGCATGTTTGTTAGGTATTATTCACGTAAAACGGATTGAAATCAAATGTGGTATGTCGAGTCCTGAATAAAAAAAAAGTCTACTTTTTACAAAATCGAGACAAAATATAAGTGAAACAGAGGATCATAGGCTGTAAATTTATTTTCAAACTTTTTAAATTTACACTTTTTCTATCCATTATTATGTTCGCGACCACGGCCGTGTGCCGAAACGTCGTGGTAATTTGGATTTAACATTTATATTACGCTTTATGTTACGCATTTATCTTCGCTATCCTTTTTAAGTAGGTAATTCGTTTCTTATTTTGTTTTTCACACTATCTCTATACCTAAACCTTTTTTTTAACAAATTTCAAAACTATTATATGAAACAATTAAAAAAGATATACCTTTTCAAATCGTTCCCTCTCTCTTTACCACCTAGCATTAAACATCTTTAATAAGACATGACTTTTTATATTTTTACACTTTCACTGGTTGGTACAGAGAAAATCGGGTCGAACATCCGAGCACACCGAGCGCGCGACTTTCGTGCGGTCTATGATTGCCGTCGGCGATGGCGTATAGAGCTCATATTTCGCAAGATGATCACGTCATTCGTCATCATGTGGTCGGCCTATGCAATAACTTGTATTTGTACAGTCAAAATATTGCACAGAAATAATAATAACTATAGGGTAATTTCGCCAGTTCGCGTTCATTTAGTGCAGTTGGCAACTTTGAAGGAGAAGATAAAAATGTTCCAGGACTAGTTTTTAATGAAAAAGTTATGTAATGTGTTCATTATATAGTCTACTATAGGGTTCGCTTTCACTTTTGTTCGAAACTACTTGTGTTTTTTTTATAAATAGACAAACTTCAAAAATACGCGTTTTACCCACTTTGCGTCCAAAAAATCTAAATTGCGTCCACCCATAGACCATTTTGCGTCCACCAGCTAAGAAAAGGAATGTAGAGGTGATATTTTTAAGATATTGAAAAGAAAAATTGTATTTTAACAGATTCTTTATTCAAGAATATAGTTATTTGAAAATCAACATTATTATCATTCATAATATTATCACTATAAAGAAAATAAGAATACCTATTTATTTATCTCAACATGAATAGAACTTAAAACAAAACTACTTAAAAAACGAAATATTATTCTGATTTATTTATTATTAAATTATTTTATTAAATTATTTTTACAAATAAGTAAAAAAAAATAATTAAAAATATAATGGACGCAATTTGGTACAATACTATTTCCCTGTAGGTATAGTTTGCGTCCACATTTGACAAACGGTATTTGTATCTTTTTCTGCAATCATATTGTGGACGCAAATTGCTCATTACAATTGTATGATATTAATACATAAATAAAAAATAAAAACAAATTCCCTTTCAGAATTTAACCACATAAAAATAAACACTAACTAAATCATAAATAGACGAGTTCGCGTCCATTGTGGTCGCAAAGTGGAAGTTTTATAAATTCGGTGTAGTAATTCGCGTCCACCTTATTTTAACTGTTAACTTTATAAAAAAAAACAAGAAAATACATAATTAATATTACTCCTTTTTTCATGCTTTATGTCTAGAAACAGCCGTGAATTCTAAAATACGCATAAAACAATAAAATACTTACCGTCGAACGCGAATCTGCACACTATTTTTTTGCCGACATTCCGTGCATCCGCGCTTCTTTGTTGAAGAACGGATACTAACTATTTTTTCTACACATGATTGATTGGGCACACAGAACTTTTGTCTTTTTGTGTGTGCCTCTTATATGATGAGGTATTGGCGGGAACGACTTTTCGGTGATTTAGTGTGTTAATATACCTATTTTCGAGATTTTTTGTAGGGAGGTCCGAAAAATGGACGCGAATAGGGTGATGGACGCGAACAGGCGAAATTACCCTACTCGGTTTTTTAAAATTCAGATTACGAATTGACGTTTGGGTTCTTTGTATTTTACATTTTTTGTTCAGGGAGATGTGTTAAATCAATAATCATAGTCAACAATTAAAATACAAGTAGGTATACGGTTTTCTACAACAGCTATTCCTTCTTTTATACTTGTTTATTATACACGCCTTAAAATTAAAAGTCCCGACTGTATCAATGCAGTCTAAACCACTGTCCCTAGGAAACATGAAATTCGGAAAGTACATTTCTTAGGAAACATTTGCATTAAGAAATGGGTCATGCACGGGATAACAACTAACACAGGTGAAAACGCAATCCACAACTAGTTTCATAAGTGTGAAACAAAGTCGCATTATGCGTCTGTCTGTCTCTTTCTCCGCTAATTCTCGTGAATCACGCAACGAATTTTGTTGCGATTTTCACCATCATTTTAGTCAAATTCTTCCGAAAGATTTGCGTTCCTCACGGGCGGCTCTCTTGTATGTTACACATAAAAGTTAAAAACACTTACCAGAAAACACGAAAATAGAAGTCCCGCCACAATCTTGTCAGCTATTGTTGCGTGGATATTTATTATAACTAGATCCTTGATTGTCAAGAAGAATAATAAGAAAAATCCGAATATGTGTGTCCAAATATTCATTGTCTCATTTGTCCACCAGAATATGCTGAAACAAAATGTATTGTCAAAGTCTTATAGGAACTTAGGAACTATTTATTTTGAACAAGGAATGTTATTATGATATTTTTAATTAACTATCCAATTATCCACGTTAGTCCCGATCCTGCCGGAATGTAGGGTGTCCGGCCTTTTCACCCAAATGTCCGGCCAAACTGGCTAATCTGTCCGGCTATTAGGTTTGGGGATCTGGCAACCCTACGCGCTAAAGAGGCCGAAATACTCTCAGTAACAGTTTTTATAGCTGTAAGCCGGGCGCACTTTGGATAGGCTTTCGTCCGAATTTTATTTATGCCCTAACGTACGTACGGAGACGTACGAACAATCCCATCCTTCCAAGTACTATGGAAGCGCGCAGACTGCATACCAATTCAGTATACGTACAACTAATTCGTATGCATTTTGCGCGCTTTCATAGTATTTGGAAGGATGAGAGGACGAAAACGTATCCAAATTGCGGCCAGCTAAAGCTCAAAATACACGATGACACTTACACTTTAACTAAAACAGACCACACCTGCAGCACACATGCACAAATTTCTTTATATGTGTGCTGTAGGTGTGGGTTTGTTTTAGGTAAAGTGTCAATGTAAGTGTCATCGTGTATTTCGAGCTTTACAACGGCAGTTTTCTTAAGGAGTTTTAAGACCTCGTTTTTAATGTATTTAATTGCACATAGGAGTAATTAGGATATCTTATCTAGGGCTCTAGAATAGGTTGAAATTGCCTTTTAAGTTATTAGGTTATTACTATAATAAATATTAAGTATTTAAATTATTTGCTGTTAGTACAGGTGGTTTTAATTAAGGCATAACAAATTAATGCAAATTGATATTAGGTATTATATTTTATGATGGTATCAGTCAGTATTAGGTACCTTACCCGAACCGCTGCGGTGGTTGGCCTTGTTTCCATTTTATAATTAGTTAAAAGACACGATTTGTAAACTAACTTAAAACTCAAACCGAGCCTTAGTCAGTAAACTAAACAGGGAGGAAGGCATAATCGTGAATTAACGATTATACCTTCCTCCCTGTCTAGTGCTTTTAACACATTTGCCTACCAAATGGGCCAAAGACATGTCAAATATGAAAATTACTATCCTATCTATCTATCGACACTCTATTGGTTCTATTAAGTCTCATCGTGTAGTTTGACTTTTAGTAGTTCAGGCAGTGGCGGATTTACCAGCAGGCTGAGTAGGCTGGAGCCTAGGGCGCCTCTTGCGGCAGATTTAGGGACTGTTTTTTTTTGCCTTTTTGCTTTAAAAAGATTTCTACATGACGACGGTTTTCTAATGTTTTACAGATGGAACTCTGCAACAAATTATATGCCGACGACTTTCCCTCTCACTTTTCATTTTTAGATTTTAAAAATATAATCTAGGACATGAAAATTGTAGAGACAAAGGCGGCACAAACTTTACAGCCTATAGGTAGGTACCTTGAAAATTTGTAAACCCACCTCTGAGTTCATGCGAAACTCTCGCGTGCGGACTGCAGAACCACTCGATTTTATGAGTTGGCAAATTTCCTTTTAAACTACATACACAACACAATATAATTGCTATGTAGTAGGTATGTCTACGTGAATAATATGAGTAGTATCCAGACTAAAGCAATACATTCATGAAGCCTTATTATACAGTCACAGTCTGATTTCCACAGAAAATTAGATATCTGCCATCGCTATGTTTATAGCTATAGCTACGTAAAATGTTGGTGTATTCTGCCGATTTCAACAGTAGGTAACATTAATGTAGTAGGTTGTTTTAGGGGTTCCGTACCCTAAGGGTAAAAACGGAACCCTATTACAAGACTCCGTTGCCTGTCTGTCTGTCACCAGGACCACGATAGCTACACAGATGAAATTTTCACCGCTGCTATAACCGCTGCTACAGCCGCTATAACAACAAGTACTAAAAACCCGGCCAAGTGCGACACTCGCGCACGAAGGGTTCCGTACCACTAGCACAATTGGGTACAGAACCCTAAAATGGTTCACAACAACCAATTTTTAAATTTGATAGCATAATGTGAAATACTAAGCTTTGATTCTTACTCCCATCTAGGGCATGAATCCCGGGATCCCGGGATATCGTAATCCCGGGATCTCGGACGCAAAAGTTCGATATTATAATCCCGGGATTGAGTGATCCGATATCGAGATTTGAGCAATTTACTATTTGGGTATAAATTAAGGTTTTTAGCAATATTTTTCCTCATGGAATGATTGAATGGAACTATTAAAATTAAACCCAAATTAGTCTACCCATAAGGAAGAGATCTGTAAAGATTTAGAAGCGTAGGGAATTGGTAAAATGTTTAAAACAATAAAAGTAACGTGATTCATTGCAATTTTTAAGACAAGTATTTTTTATACAAGCTCGCATGCAAAATTTTTCTGCTAAGATAATTTTAGTGGTGCGCCTAGAATTAGGCGCGAAAGTTTAGACACTTTCGGGTTTAGGCTATTTGTCCGCCATATTTCCAAAATGATGGGGTGGACGACCCTCGGGGTAACTTATTTACGTAATGAAACCACTAGAGTCTTAAATATATTAAATATTTTATATTTAACACATTTTTATTGTATTAAATTCGCTTTTTAACGATATCTAAAATTCCAGTATCAATCCCGGGATCCCGGGATTGAGCTCTTAATATCGATATCGCCCCGAGATTGAAAATCTTCCGATATTGCATGCCCTACTCCCATCAAACGACCGCATCTCTCAAAAAAAAAAACCTTTGTCACAAAGAAAATCTGAAACTTATAAGAAACTCTTTGGCAGACGGGCACCCATTTTGAATTCCATGACCAACTCGATTTGACTCTGACCAATCAGAAGCGACCTCACATTGTACTAAAATTCCCTTGTCGTTTTTGAAACACGTTTGTTGTATGGGAGCCCCTCTTAAATATTTAAGGCAACCGAAATACATCTTCTGTGAAAATTTCAACCGTCTAGCTATTACGGTTCATGAGATACAGCCTGGTGACAGATGGACAGACAGCGAAGGTTCCGTTTTTACCCTTTGGGTACGGAACCCTAAAAACAAAATTAAACAAATATTTAAGGGGGGCTCCCATACAATAAACGTGTTTTTTTGTGTGATAAATATTACGGCACCCTTCGTGCATGAGTCCTACTCGCACTGGGCCGGTTTTTGTTTTTAACTAAACCTATCTATCCGTACAAGAGACATGTTACGCGTCGTCGCCTTCGGCTCCTATAGACCGTTCACCCGACAATTTTGAAAAATAAATTTCAACTAGTATCTACACTAACATTAAAATAGTTTTTGCATTGATACATTATTAAAATGGTCCGGCAGAAGATACGTGCTAACCGTATGTCCTTGTCCAACTAAGCGATGACAACTAAGTGGAAAAAGGACAGAGGGCGTCGACTCTTTTCCCTAGTATCAAGCGGGACGGTTTTTCGACGAAGTGCGATTTCCAGTGTATGTGTATGTATCATATCTGTGTTCCGTACCTACGGCTTTTGATGTTTGCAATTTTGATTCAGCTATTTGCGATTGCGATTTGGGAATTCAACTCGAGTGAGAGTTAATTGGGAAGCTTCTAAACTTGTTAAGATTACAATCGCAGATTACAAAAACTTCGTTTTTCTTGTACTTACTTAATTACTTACTGGTGTACTCGTGTAGGTACATGTAGGAAAAACTTAAAAGAAACTGTCTAGGTTTCACGGTTAACGAGGTTCAACCTGGTCACATACAGACGGACAATAAACAAATAGAGTCTAGTGTCCCGTTTTTAAGCCCTTGGACCCGGAACCCTAAGGGCTCCCACGCACTAGGCAGCCTGGCTGCAGCAGCCACCATTCGGCAGCTAGTAAAACATATGACGTTGTATGGGAGCCCGCGCACTGAGGAGCTACGAAATCCCAGCTAAATTCTGGCTGCCGCATGCCGCAGCCAGGCTGCCTAGTATGCGGGGTACCTATTTGCAAGTTAGACGAGTTACGAGTTGCGATTTAGACGAGTTTCTACGTTAGACTACCTGTGACTTAGACGAAGTGATTTTTAGACGAGTTACGAGTTGCGATTTAGACGAGTTGCCACGTTAGACTACCTAAGATTTAGACGGTTCGATACTAACCCCCTAAAAATACCCTAGTAGGTAGGTACCGACGTTCACTATAATACGTAAAATCAAAGTAGGTAGGTTGGATATATTAGTGATGAAAAAATGAATGATTAAATCTCCATAAACAAAGTTTACTTCCTGGCTCATATTAATTTGCGAAGAAACACATCTGCAAATAGTATTTATAAGGTCACCGTACTATGAAGGCCAAGACTACAATTTTTTAACAAGCCTTGCTGTTTCCAAATTAGCATTATCACCAATGATATAATTCCTAACACCTAAACAGATACCTTTAAGAATTAAGAGGCAAGGATAGCTACTCTTTTCTCCATACAAACTTTACAAACGTAGTCCACTGTTTCCTCCCAGTATAAGGACATTAGAGAAAATATTATGTTTGTGCCATAAAACCTATATCAGCCATGACCATGCCCCTTAGTTTTTTTTTCATAATTCTAACTATTCTTAATTTTATTTCTATTCGAATTAGAAAATGAAAAATAAAAACATAGGACATGATCATGGCAGAATAGGTTTATAGCATAAATAATATTTGCTCTATACTATACTATAATGTCTTTATTCAGGGAGGAAACAGTCGACTATGTTTGGATGGAGAACAAGTAGATATATCCTTTCCTAGTCTTACATAAAAAAGTAAAGTTTCTTTTTCTCTTTTCGCGATGTTAGTTAAAAAGAGACCTGTAAAGATCTCAAAACGGCTTTGAAACAATGCTAAAAGTAATAAACACCACGTGATTAAACCAATAAATGAGAATTATTAATATAGTGAATTATAATTACCTCTCCCAGCAAAGTCTTGTAGGCAATAGCTTTCGATAACCATCCGTTATAAACGGATTAAATTGTAAATACTCCGCTGCCTCTTCAAATTTAACTAGTTTCCTATAGTTAATGTATTCCTCGTCTTCTTTCGTCAAGTTATTGTTGTCTTCCAGTTTCTTACCGCCTCGTCTGAGGAGTTTGCTGTTGGAACTGAAGCTGTCTGGGTTCTCATCTTGTACCTGAGTAAGATAAACTTTTAGGTTTTAATCCATAATTTAGAATCGAAGAGTATATGGATAGATACTAGAGATGGGCCGACTAGGGGTTCTGCCGATTAGCAGACTAGCCGACTAGTCGGCAATGCAGATCATTATAATTCCGAGTTATTTGGGTTAATCAAGATCACTCGGCGATTGTTGCCATTTTTGAATAAGTTTGCACTTCTAAAGCTGTAGTGAAACTTCGAAAAAAAAGATATGACATTTTAGATGTTTAGATGATGTATGTAAGCTATGACGTGTTTCGTTTACGATTTTCTGACTACCCACCTTCTAAACTGTACAACTAATTGAATAAATATTGGTTTTATTGTATAATTGTTAGTTGCCGACTAGTCGGCAGGTGCCGACTAGTCGGCTTTCCCGACTAGTCGGCGACTAGTCGGCCCGTCTATAATAGATACCTTAACTTGTACAACATATGACAAGAAACAAAACACAAATACATAGATGTTGGATCCATATTTCAATTGGAGAGGAAACTCACTAGATTGATTTATTGATCTCAGAATATCGTCTGTGTTGTTAATCACCATGTCGAATTATTCCACTTAGCACTGAAATGTTCACTTCAACAATTAACAGATTACGTAAAACGTTTTAAAGACAAACTCAGTGGCATGTTTTGATTTTGAATACTACCTTCAAAATCAAAACATGATCGGATGATCGAATGATGGTCAATTAACTTTCTTTATTGTAATATTGTTTTAAATTAATTGTTTTAAATATTGTTTTATGTTTAGACAACTTCTAATTTCTTAAACTAATGTTTGATGTGACTATTTGTAATTTATCAGTTGAATACAAAACATAATCACAAAAAAGTAAACCCTCATGAGTTTCTTGTAGTTTCTTCTCATCAGAGGGCGCGTTCCGAAACTACACTTCATAACTAGCTGTAACTCGTTTTTTTAATCATTTAAAAGTAATAATAATAATTGAGATTTGAATATTTAAAAATAAAAAGTTGTTGAAGTTAATTTTACGTCACTTTGCCAAGTTGTTTACGCCCCGGTATAAAAAGGGGTGTGAACAAGACTGGAGAGCAGTGTGAAAATTATCGTCGACGAGTAAACATCAACTTGAAGTTTAATTTGGTAGATCCTTACAAATAAGAAGTACCCAACCACAAGAAAGAAATTAAATACAACTAATTAAAGAACCATCTTGACCTAAATTAATAATTATCTAACTGAATAATCAAGTAATCTTACTCAAAAAGACTGAGACTTACTTGGACTAAGAATAATCGACCACCAAAAGACTTAAGATCTAACATCAGAAGTGCTGGAGACGAAGCCCATTGTCGAACCCGACCCTGACATCGGACCAAAATTCTTTGAATCTTCCTCGAGACAACAATAATGGTAATGTAAAACAATTTCTTACTTTCCTGACGGTACAATTGAATTTTTTTTTTCCCTAATTTTGTGGTTTCGATTTATGGTGATTGAAATGAAACAAAATGAAATCAAACAAAAAAAAAAAAAAAAAAAAAAAAAAAAAAAAAAAAAACCGAAATTAACTGTTAGCCACCCATACTTTTCAATTGAAGTCCATCATTTGAAGTGGGCCGAAAACTAGTTAGTAAAGTCAACAACTGAACAAATGACACTGATATTTTTTTTTTAACAGATTAAGCCTCTGTAGTGGGCCAGAACTGATTTTTCTCGGACAGTTACCTATAAAATTTATTTGAAATATCAGTTTAGTTAGTCAATACATTACTTATACTAATACTAATATAACGTTGTAGATGAACTGATCTTAGTTCTGTGCAGGACATCCATGATTTGAAATTCAAAATTAATGTTTTTTTAACTTGTAATTCCCAAATGTTTGATTTTACGCTCTAAAATTTTGCGTACAAGCATCCTACGTCCTTCATTACCACATCTAAAATTTGCTAGCGATATTAATGTCACGCAATTGGAGTTATATGGGCTCTTAAGATGAACTCTGAGACGAGACTATCGTCAGAATAGCCGAGCGAGCTTAAAATAAATAAATAAATATAAAAAAAAAAACTATATGATTTTAAAATATATACTCCATAATCCAATTCAACTAAACAATTTTTTTCTGTCTACACGATGCATACACAACTATCTTGGCTTTGAAATGTCTAAGACTCTGTTTTTTTTTAATTTGGACGTGATTCTGTGCTGTTTTTTTTTGTTTTGTGCAGAGACAAAAGAAGAAAACAAAATCATTAGCTGCAGTCACGGGCTGCAGTGGTAGCCGACCCGACCGCCCCATTAGGCTCAATCAACGGAGAGTATGAAAGCCAATACCGTGGCCTCCTCAGGGTGGTCCAGATGCTTCTTCATCATATTATAATATTTATATTTTATTTATATATTATATATTTATTTATTTATCTATATATTTCACAAATAATATGGTATCTAACATCATATAAATAATTTATATACCAATAGAAAAAAAAACATATACAAAAAAAAAGGAAAATCAAATATAAATGAATATATATAAACAATGTCATAAATAATATATAAAGCACCAAAGAAAAGAGTGTAGTTGAAGCACCAAAGAAAAGAGTGTAGTTAAAGCACCAAAGAAAAGAGTGTAGTTGAAGCACCAAAGAAAAGAGTGTAGTTGAAGCATCAAAGAAAAGAGTGTAGTTAAAGCACCATAGAAAAGAGCACAGTAAAATTAAAAACAAATAAAACACATAAAAACGCAAAAAAAGAGTGTAGTTTTACCAAAAAATTTTTTTTTTTAGGTAAAAAGAAAATATATACGCCCAGAGCACGTGCGTATACGCAGAATGGCCGTGTTGGATCCATATTTCAATTGGAGAGGAAACTCACTAGATTGATTTATTGATCTCAGAATATCGTCTGTGTTGTTAATCACCATGTCGAATTATTCCACTTAGCACTGAAATGTTCACTTCAACAATTAACAGATTACGTAAAACGTTTTAAAGACAAACTCAGTGGCATGTTTTGATTTTGAATACTACCTTCAAAATCAAAACATGATCGGATGATCGAATGATGGTCAATTAACTTTCTTTATTGTAATATTGTTTTAAATTAATTGTTTTAAATATTGTTTTATGTTTAGACAACTTCTAATTTCTTAAACTAATGTTTGATGTGACTATTTGTAATTTATCAGTTGAATACAAAACATAATCACAAAAAAGTAAACCCTCATGAGTTTCTTGTAGTTTCTTCTCATCAGAGGGCGCGTTCCGAAACTACACTTCATAACTAGCTGTAACTCGTTTTTTTAATCATTTAAAAGTAATAATAATAATTGAGATTTGAATATTTAAAAATAAAAAGTTGTTGAAGTTAATTTTACGTCACTTTGCCAAGTTGTTTACGCCCCGGTATAAAAAGGGGTGTGAACAAGACTGGAGAGCAGTGTGAAAATTATCGTCGACGAGTAAACATCAACTTGAAGTTTAATTTGGTAGATCCTTACAAATAAGAAGTACCCAACCACAAGAAAGAAATTAAATACAACTAATTAAAGAACCATCTTGACCTAAATTAATAATTATCTAACTGAATAATCAAGTAATCTTACTCAAAAAGACTGAGACTTACTTGGACTAAGAATAATCGACCACCAAAAGACTTAAGATCTAACATAGATACAAATTAAAGTTGCACAAATGGGCGGTCTTATCGCTGAAAGCGATTTCTTCCACGCAACCTTCAGATGGAATATATATGTTTTAACTTGAGTGGCAGGTTGTTCAGATGTAATGATGATGATAATATATAAATAAATAGGTGGGAACTGGCAATAATTAAAATACTACAATTATACTTATTACAAATCCTACTTATCCTATACTAGGTAATGTATACGCGAAAATTTGCAAGTATGTATGTACATTGTGGGTTTCTTACTCCTTCACGCAAAAACTACTAAACCAATTGTAATAAAACTTGGGATATAGATCGCGAGAGTTCTTGAATAACACATAGCCTACTTTTTATCCCAATATTCCCGCGGGATCGGGGCGGGGGAAACCGCGGGGCGAAGCTAGTAAATATATAAATTTGTACATAAACATAAATAAAACCCAAGTAGTAGTAGTAATATAGTAGGTACCTACCTAAATAATTGACTTTATTCTATTATGGGTAGTATTGTTTGGAATTAATAGATGAATAATTGTGTATAATGACCGGCACGAAAGATGAAAAGTTTTGTCGTGGAAGGGGAAAGTTCGCGCAGTACATTTTACATGCGCTTTCTATGAAAAATCGACTTTTGCGCATCCGCCATTTTGTTTCTTGATTCGTGCCGCGGACTGTAACTATTTTTGAATTAAAATTTTGTTTCACACTGCTGCATTTTTATTGTTCTACTAGTTGCACTCCGTGGATTCACCAGTGTAAGTCGTAAAATTGGGATACAAAGTAGCCTATGTGTTAATCTGGATCTCCAGCTATCTGCATAAAGAGTTTCATCACAATTGGTTTAGTAATTTTTGTGTGGCGGAGTAACATACTTTTTTCAAAAACAGTGTGTCCTAAGAAGTGTTGTATACGCTTTAAGAAATAAGGTTTAATTAAACATACTTTATTTGCCACCTAATGGAAATGTACTTGGCACTTAGAAATTAATATGCATTTTATTAAGTACTTTTTTTTTTTTGCTTAAGGCTGGTTCAAATCCTGTCATGGGAGAATTTTTGATGAAGCATTTCTCCTTGTGAAATATTTCTATTATGCATTCTGTAGAATATTAACCGCTACTTACTTAGTCTATGGCACCTGTGTGAAGACGCCTCATAGTTCTAAGTAACTTAAGTAGGTACTGCGGTTTCACCTGTGGAAGTTTGGATCTTTTCTAATTGGATGCCTACATCATGATAAAGTACCTACAATCTCCCCAAATATCAGATTTGTACTATCAGCAGTTTATTCTATGCATGACTCCATCAGTCAGCCAGGACAGAGCATTTTATAGATATAGAATAGCTGTGTCCTGCTGTTTTACCTGTGTAAGTCCCAAGCCTGTGGGAATTTCGAAAAACCCTTTCTTATTATTAGATGCCTCCATCATATTAAGAACATACCTACTCTCCAAGTTTCAGCTCTCTACTATTAGCGGTTAAGGTCATTGTGTGCATTGATCAGTTAGTCATTCATTCAGGACATAGCATATTATAATATAATACCTATCTATAATAGATAAATGGCTATTTTATTTAATTATTTATATAGATAGATTGTTAAAATCTGCACTCTTTAGTAGGTATTTTTACCATTTAATTTGCATGCAGCAAACTATAGTAATGTGATACTCTCAAAAAAGTAATATAGTTCTCTTAACAAGTTTCATCAAAATGCGCACAGTAGTTTTGATTGTTATCTAAAGTTATTTAACACCACAGCACCGCCATCAGTAGGTATAAAAATATTTGACATAACATTTAAATTATAAAACAGGGCCAGTCTCTTACGCAAATCTCTGTTGCAATGCCACATCTGATGATACTCAATCGTATGAATGTACTTCATCTTTTAGCACAGCCCAGTACCAGTTAGAAAGGCTTCATACTATTGAAATTGGGTAAAATATGGGAGGCCAAAAAAAAATGTTTACATGTAGGCTTGAGCAGTGATCTACCTACTTATTTTTTTAGTTTAGGTACCTACTTATGTTAGGAAGTTTGTGCCCATTTAAATCAAGAGGTAACGAATTGACTTACCTTTTCAATCGACATAAATTGTACAGTTTCTGCCTGACATGCACTCACTTTTTTGGTCATAGTAATAGTCATTATTACAAATAATTATTGCGGTAAATCCGCAAAAAGCTTCAACAGAAAGTTTACAAATCACAAAAGTTAGGATAACTTTTCATGTCAGAAGAAGGTTCATAATTATATTAAAGACTGTCTTTAGGTTAATTTAAAAGAATAATAATAAAAGAACTTTTGTAAAACGTAATTATATAAACGAATAATTCAACACAACCATCCAAGGCATTAATAAATAATAAACTGAAGAGGCTAGAGAGACTGAGAGAGAAGACAGTGAAAAACAACAGAAAAAAATAAAAAACGTGGAAGGAAAGGGACAGAAACAAATAGAAACTGCAAAAATGCTAGGAGAAAAAAGGATAGCAAATAATAGTTTTTTACTCACCTATTGTCAATGTCAATTTGACATTGGCAGCGTTGACAATAATGACAGTGACTACAAAATGGGTCACAGAGAGCTTGCAGATATATGGTAAGAACACTCATACAAACAAACATATTTAAAGGGTAAGAACATAAAATAGTGGCCGGCCGGCCATTATAAATTTTCTTATTGTAAGTAAACTGGGGATTCATTCAAGCCTTTTGAAAGTTCTATTTTTTTATGAAAGTTCACTTAGCTTCATGCTATCTTCTAATACTTATGTGCACGGGAGTTAGTTTCTGACCAGTACTGACCACGCTACCTGCTGTTGATTTACATGCTGTGTCTGTTTTGTACTGTAAGCTGAGTCCCGCGGTTTTTTGATCCCGTGGGAATTCCGAGAAAACCCTTTTGTTATCGAATGCCTACATAATAATGAACAACACTCTTCAGATCAAACAGAACAGATCTCTACTATTAGCGGCTATAAGGTTGTGCGTTGATTAGCAGATAATCAGGACAATGCATTATTTTAAAGATAAAAATTGAACTTATGCCATTAATTTAGAAAAATAAGAAAAATGATTGAAACATTATTTACTCAAAACATTATATTTTCAATAATTACAATACATTACGTTTAAAAACCTGAGTGAGACAGTTTCAAATTGCAAAAATGTGGTTTAAAATAGCTGTGTACCTAACTACTTCTGTAATGAATATCCAAATAATCCAAAAATAGCGCCTATCCATCGTGTGCTCCTACCGAGCTTGACGTCATATCCTATAGTGGTAATGTTGCAAGGTGCATAAAATCAATAAAAATCACTTTTCAGATTCAAATTCATGATTTTTGAAAAAAATGTATCAATAAAATATGTAAAATATCAACCTCAATCACAAAATTATCAATTCAATGGCATATGCTGAGAAACAGAAATTCATCTAACTAAAAAACCCCATTGAAACATTTTTCAAACTGACAACACTATCACAATATGTAATTACGTTTTTCAATGTTTCCTACAAATGGTCGATTTTCCTGTTTGTCGTTCTCCATTTGCTGAAAGTGTTCAATTTTCGGAAAAACTGTGCTTTGATACTGTCCTGGTTGATTTGATAATCCAAGTTATTATTTTATTTTTTAGTGAGCGTTTAAAGTTTTCGTTAAATATATTTGTTTAATTTTTTGTTAACTTGAAACGACTAAAGGTGGTTCTTCTGCGTTTAGACGGGAGCCATCTTGCAATCTCTAATCAAAGGTCCTTGGATCACAGTTTCGTTGTCTAGTTGAAAGTCAGTTTATTCCATCATATAAATAGGAAATCAAATGGCGTTAAAACGAATTAACCGGGTACGTACTTTATAATTTAACGTTACATTTCTTTGTTACAGTGAATATCATACGTGTGTGTTGTAAAATAATCATTTTTCGTAGTGAATGTTTCGTCATTGTGAATATCTAAAACCAAAATCTCTTCTGGATATTTCCTTGTGCGTGTTAAATTATTATCAGTTTTTACTCATTATTTGATAAACTCGTAAATAAGATCAATCCTTTGAGGTAACGGTGCTTTACTGGTCCGTGTAGGTGACAATTTTGTGCACACGGCGTACATAAAATGTCGGAATTATGTGCCAATTTTGAGGTTTTCTTGTCATCAATAGCATCTGTGAAGTGAAAATTGCGTGGAAACGAGGTCTGAGTGTTGAATCGCAGTGTAAAGTTGTTCGATGGTCGAGATGTTGTTATGAATAATAAGTGCGACTCCTTGTTTCCAAGTAGTGATGATGTGACATGTAGTGGGATATGGTGATGAATCCTATTGTTTTGTACACATGGTGTTTTACTTTTTCAGGAATTACAAGACCTGGGCAGAGATCCACCAGCACAATGTTCTGCTGGCCCACACGGTGAAGACCGTAAGTACATTATTGATTTACCACCTACCTACTTATTTTTTGTGAGTCATTGTTATTAGTTAATAATAATACTGAGAAACTGTCACGTTATGTAGACCAGACACATGACAATGGGTTTGTTTCAAGCATTCAGCTTAGTTTTAATTGAGAAAAATGGATAATGGTAAATTAATCATTATTTATGTAAGAGACCTATACAGTACTCTCCATTCATATTATTTTTTTGTTCTCACTGTTGTGTTTCCTCATGCAATTTTAACATTACTAATATGTTAAAAATAGTCATTTGAGGGAAAAAGCCCTAAAACTGCATTGGAGACAGTGTATATTTTATGATAATTTATTGTCGATAAAAACTGCTGTGAAAGTTTCTTTGTGACACTGAGTTGAGTCAATGTGATCTTCAAATTGAACTGATGTATCCAAAATACTTTGTTAGGAAAATAAATGAAATAGGTATTGTTTAGATTGAAGGAATGTCATTCCTAAGAGTCATTGACCTTGTACAGTTAGCAATAGGTTCATGTTTATTTTTATGTTTTTGGAATCATCTCTAAAATCTTTATACATTTCTGTGAATGAATGCCAAGAAGGTACATACCTACCTGTTGTTTTTCTCATTTCAGAAATATATCTAATTAGATTAAAACGGTTCTAATAAGTAAACACCCTGTAACATTATTAGTAACATTATCATCACTTTATAATCAACTAGCTGTGTCCAGCGGTTTCAACCGTATAAGTTCCTATCCCACGGGAATTTCTTAAATCCGTATCCGTTTTCTTCTTTCGTCCGTTCTTATTGGATGCCTTCATCATATAAATAACATACTCTCCAAATTTTAGCTCTGAACTATCAGCGGTTTAGACTGTGTGTTGATCAGTAAGTCAGTCAAGACAAAGCATTTTATAGATATAGATGAAAAATGGTGTGTAATGTTTATAGTGAAAGATTGATTTCTAAAATTCACTAAGATACACCCATGCCTTGTAGTTCGCCATTGTTAATAAATCCTCTTTTTCTTTTCAGTTTTCCACTGGCAAGCCACAATTATGGGACCAGTAAGTAGAATATACGCAATGACACAAATTTATTGTCATTGATAAGTAAAATCAGTATCAAAGATAAGATTTTATACATAGCTGCACACTGTGGTTTTACCTGCGGAACAAGTTCATATCCTTTGGCAATAAATAGGAACATAAGAAACTTATAACACCCTTCTTTTTCCATTGGGGGTTAAAAAAAGCCTATCTTATTAAACTGGGGCTCACAGCAGTCTAAATACTAAGTTTAAGAGGAAATTATACCTACTTATTCTCCATACAAATGTTGTTGACTGTTTTTTCCCTGGATAAGGATATAACAGCAAATAAGTTTATACTATAAAACCTTGGTTTTTGTCATATTTTTTTCTATTCCAATTAGAAAATAACAAAACATAGGGCATAGTCATGGCAGATATAGGAACTAAACGCTTTCACAAATATACTTTTCTTGTATTTTCATAACTGTTTTGTTTGTTTACAGGTCGACAGCCCTTATCAAGGAGGCGTGTTCTTTCTCACCATACATTTTCCTACAGACTATCCGTTCAAACCACCTAAAGTTGCATTCACAACACGGATCTACCATCCTAACATAAACAGTAATGGCTCCATCTGTCTTGACATTCTGCGCGCACAGTGGTCGCCAGCCCTTACTATATCCAAAGGTATTAAAAAAAAACAGTATAATAAGTATATCCATTGTCTAGTACCCATAGTACAAGCCTAGTGCTTAGTTTTGGACTAGACTGTGCTGTGTGTAACGTCGTACAATATTTGTTTTACATAATTATGAATGATTGTAATAGGTAGTTTTTGTAGTAACTGACTAATTTTAGCGACAAAATAGAACTTGCAATGAACCACTATGAATGTATTTTAGATTAATATTATTGTATGTGAAATGAATAATTTGACTAATTTATTGTTTTTTTTGTGTTTCAGTGTTGCTCTCAATCTGCTCACTACTATGCGATCCAAACCCAGACGACCCATTGGTGCCAGAAATTGCTAGGATCTACAAAACTGACAGAGAAAAGTACAATGAACTAGCCCGTGAGTGGACGAGGAAGTATGCCATGTGAGAGTCGATTGTGACAACAGAAACATACACACACATCGCCACAGCCCGGGCCTTCACCTCCCTTACCATCTCTGACATTCCCCTTCCCTTCCATCCTTAATCTCCCCAAAAAACTTAAATTTACTGGAAATGTGTAAAATATATAGGTCACTTTAGAGTCAGCCTAATTTCTGTCGTTACTGGTATTTATAAACGCGAATTTAATGCATCTTAAGTAAATATGGTACACATGCAATTAATAGTTTCTGTTTTATATGATAAGAACATTTTCTATAAGTAAAAAAAATACATTTCGTTAACATTGATGTGTCTGTAGATGTTTCACTCCTTAGTTGATGCGTTAGTTAAATTTAAATCATTTGAATTTATGTAACTTCTATAATAATTTGTACTTTGACTAGATCTAAACAAAATTGCAATGGTGAAACTGTACAATAGCCATATGTTTAGGTAATGGAGCGTTCCTTGCTAACATCTCTTGTCCAGTTCACTTAAGATTTGTCTATGAAATGTAAGTAATATAAAGCTCATAAGTGTTAAGAACATTTTGGGTAATGTAAGTAAGTGGTATTACTAAATGAGCTCGTTCACGGAGTCGAGTGAGTGTTTTTTTTACTAGAGAAACTTTTTTAAGTTAGTAAAGGTAGCGTGCTACAGACTGTCGTTGATCGGTCAGTTTTCTTTCATCCACAATATTTAAATGGAAAACGCTCCAAATAGTAACAACATGCAGTTTAAAATTACAGAGTATCTCATAAGGTAATAAGTTACGATTAATCTAGATTTTTTCAGTATGGCGATCTTTATATTATAATTTTTATCTAATATATATTGTGGTTGTAAGGATACCTGCGTTGTGATTTCCACGAGGTCCCATCCAAGGTTCCGGTTCCTTGTTTCCTATCACTCTATCTATCGTATCTATTTAGTATATATTGAGTTATTGAGAGGCACAGGTGGCTAAACGATGTGTCGAGATCGAGACCAGCTGCGCTGCAGGCCAAGAGGAAGCTTACGTTCGCTCGATTAACAATGAGATGATTCAAATTCATAGCTTTTAATTGTAATCAATCAACAACTTGTACTATTTTAGCTTCACTAAATTGTAAGAAACAATAAATTATTGTGTATGTAAATAAAACGCTGATCTTTATTCAGGCAATTTCCTAGTACACCTAGGTCAAGCAGATATAGTCTAGTTCTGTTTATTTGACTCAGTTAAGCAGTAGGTCACTGACACCATTAGTAGTGGATGCTATCTTTGCTGACACACTTATGACTCATTTACCATCTTTTTCAGAAGATATTTTAGTCAAAGTTGATGGAAAAATATAATTAGCGCGCAGGTAGACTCGTCAATCGTTAAAACAGTGCATTCTTGTGTAGTGGGTAGAGATAGCTAGTTGGTGTTGGTGAAATTATTTTACTTTTCGGTTACCTAGTTATTACCTACTCACAAATGTTAGTTCAATTGCCTCGAAATGCCGATACGGTGTATGACTACGGTCATGGTTCGGATTATTATAGGCCGTCATTGAGTGAACACGAAGTAGGCTGCTACATTTTTGACCTCAAAATTTTGTAACTAACCAATTTGGCCGTATTTGAACATCAAAAAGTGGTGGAAAATATGAAATTAAATTCTAAACCTGGGTAAGCAGTGTAAGTCTTCAGCGCTGTGTCCAAGCAAATGTATTCCCCTAGCTAATGAATAATGTAATGCTTCAAACAAAACCAATATTTTTTATTCTACTGTGGACACAATATTTCACCTACTAAACTAAAGGTTACAGAAATAACATTATTTAGGATATGAATATTTGCATGAAAGCAGTACTGTGAAGCTGACGCTTTAATACTTACGTCATCATCATCATCCGAGCGATGTTCCCGGTTGCATCCCTCTCGAGAGCCCGGGGTCCGCTTTCCTACTTTTACGTCTCCACTTTGCAAGATCTTCGGCATCCCGTGTAGTGAGGCCATTTTAATACTTACGTCACAAAGTATTATTTACTTGCTGTCCCGGCGAACTTTGTTCCGCCTTAGAGACAATCCTATGTCTGTTTCCTGGTTCTAAGGTACCTTCCCACCAATATTCAGCTAAGTTATAAATAAATAGTGTAACTAACACGACTTTATTTTTTTTATCAAAGAGACAAGCTGAGTCCCGCGGTTTTCCCCGCAAAAGTCCCCAGCATCCCGTGGGAATTTTCCAAAAACTTTCTTATCGGATGTCAACATCACATAAAGATACCCTCCAAATTTCAGTTCTCTATACCTTTAGTGGTTTAGGCTGTGCGTTGATCTGTCAGTCAGGACAAAGCATTTTATAGAGATATAAGATTAATGCTTTTGCTCACTTCTAAAGCTTACTGTTACACCTATACTTGACGTATGCTTTGTAACTTTTGTCCTTCCAAGACCTACGGCTCATGGCTGCCACTAGGAACAATGCTTAACTAAAATAATAAGTTCTCACAATTACAATAATCTCTTTATTAAAATTCACAATAGGTACACAATTTACAAAGGCACATAAATAATTTCTATAAGCTAGAACTATGGGGCGCGTAATACGTGGTCAGAGTAACTCAGCTCTGCACCCGTATTATGTATCTATTTGATACAGTTATTAACCTACTGCAAAGTGCCTATCAAACTCAGGAGTTTGATAGAGGCACTTTGCAGTACATTGCTGCTTTGACGTAACGTGGTAATCATCAGTGATTACCTCGAAGCAGAGATGTAGGTACTGCATAGTGCCTATGAAGTGGAGTTATCAACTAGACAGATAATACGGGTGCAGTTCAGTGTTGGCTTGCTAATAAATTCGTTAAGATAAAACACTAATCCAGTTTCATGCTGACTTCGCCTGAAGATAACGTCCCATTAGAATGAATGATTCATCCCGTATGAATAATACTACCCAATGACTGGGTCTGTAATATAGAGTTACTGCGTGCTACTAAACCCGTATAAACCCTACTAATATCAAAAGGTGACGTTTGGCAGTGTGTACGTTTGTTGCTCCTTCACGCAAAAACTGCGGAGCCGATTGCGATAAAACTGAATAGCTGGAGACCTGGAATAACACATAGGCTACTTAGTATTCCGATATTCCCACGGGATCGGGAAATATGCGGGTAAAACCACGTGGCGCTGCTAGTCTGTCATAAAGGCTGTCGTTTATCCCTTACATCAAAAGCATGACTTCACGCCACGCATCTCCTATGTAGCCCGTCTCTTTTAAACTCCTAATGTAAGAGAGGGATATGGAGACACGGACGCACGCCACGCGTTTGGTGTGCCCCGGCTTTAATAATTACACGTAATTAAAAATAGTTCTAGCTTCAAAGTTCAGTCGTTTCCATATTTTTAGCATTCTTCATCTGTTCCAATTGTTGATAAAAGTCGTATTTGGCTTGGTTTGTCTGCTCCGTTTCCGATTCAATGGAAGGGAACGCGGCAGTGGTTATGAAGTAAGGTTTCTCGTTGGAAAGGTCTTGGTCCACAGCGTTTTCGTCGAGGGAATCTCTCTCGGATCTACTGAGTTGATCGTCGTTCTTGTACCAGTCGTTTTCGTAAGCGTGCAGCCAGATTGGGTTGGAACCTTTGGTGCTGTGCTTGTTTGTGTTCGGTACTCGACCTCCGGAGCTTCTGATCGTCATGTCGGACT
The DNA here is from genome assembly GCA_958496205.1 of Idaea biselata. Classification (NCBI taxonomy): domain Eukaryota; kingdom Metazoa; phylum Arthropoda; class Insecta; order Lepidoptera; family Geometridae; genus Idaea; species Idaea biselata. Next base: position 4,419,478 of record OY292397.1, read on the forward strand.
CGCCGGCCGTAGGTGACGCTGTAAACATCGTCATTTTATACGTCATGGGTGTTAGTTAAAGATGTTAAATACCTACACTGCGTTAGAGAAAACATCAGGTGTGGGAGTCCGTGGGAGGACGGCTGAGGTAACCTACGGATATTTGTTTATGATCTAGGGCTAATTGCAGAGCTACCATCGTCGGATTACCTAGCCCAGGTTAGCTAGTCTAGACCATTCGTAAAGTTCAACATTTATCGATAATACAAATACAAAAACCCATAAATGTCGTACTTTGTGGATGGTTAGCTAGGCTAGATTAGCTTATACCGGCTAATTAGTTCGCAAGTCAGCCTGTGTATGGAAAAGTCTTTTGCCCGCTGTTTGGCATCCATATTACAAACCTAGTTGATTAATTTGTGTATATATGGCTCTCTATTATTCTGCTAGTAATGGTTTTAATCCGAGTAGGTTCAGGAACAATAAAAAAAGTAAATTCCATTGTTCTAGCTAACATGTAGGTAATATCTACTAAGTCGGAAGTAACATATCGCAATCGGTTATGTAGTATTTAATAGTAGATTGTATAACAAGGGAGCAAAATAGTATTTTTACGGCGAGGGCGTTACTTTGAATCACGAGCAAAGCGAGGAATTCTAGAATAGAATCCCGAGCGTAGCGAGGGATTCTAACGTAGAATTCTGAGCGCAGCGAGGGATTCAAAGTATACATCGCCCGAGGCAAAAATAATTTGCTCTCGAGTCATATACTCTACTTTTCATCCCCTTCTATGAGAAAATAAATAAGATATGGTGTTACGTAATTCGTGAATATACCTATTTACTTAAACAAAAATGTTGGGTATAAAATTTTAATATCACGTTTATTATACAGAAGCCCTCTATAAATATTTGTTGGTTGTTATAGCGGCTACAGAAATACATCATCTGTGAAAATTTCATATAAATACTAAAAAAATAAGCAAAATAAATAAAACAAATGAAACTAATGAAACTAACGAAACTAATGAAACTAACGAAACTAATGAAACTAACGAAACAACGGAACTAACGAAACTAATGAACTAATTATACTCATGAAACTAATGAAACTCATAAAACTAATGAAACTAATGATCCTAATGAAACTAATGAAACTCATGAAGCAAATGAAACTAATGAAACTGAAACTAATGACACTAATGAAACTAATAAAATAAATAAATTCTGTGAACAACACACAGCGCCATCTAGCCCCGTGGTAAGCCAGTAATTCATATAATTTACGTTTGATTTCTATGAATGATACATATGTTCCAAATTCAAATTTACTTTGCTCCCGGCTGTTTTATTTTGCTCCCGGCTGTTTTACTTTGCTCCCGGCTGTTTATCTTAACAGAAAAGAGCTACTTTGGTCGCACTTATAGAGGACCAAAGCGACACTTTTCGAATAGATGGGATGAAAACAAAATTTCAGATTAGTATTAGGAGGCTGTACAAAGTCAATAAAGGTGCGTTTCTACTGAAGCGGTGCAGAACGTGAATTTGCCAAGCACATTGCTCGAAATCGCCACCCGTCAGTGATACTAATAACAGCATGATTGGCCAATTTACGATCTGGTCCGCCTAGCTATTTATTGGGAATACACCGTAACTACCTCAGTAGCAAGGTATTTATAGTTATTTTCGTGTGAAATCAAACTCATTTTTGGGTTTTAATCGCGTTGCTTTTATTTTTTTTAGCATTTATCAACGCATGAGACAATTGAATGAGTTTAGATTCTTAAACAGCAAAAATATTCACATATTCTAGTGTATTCTCTTTTCCATAGTGATTTAAATTTCATAGTGATAGGTGTAAATAAATGACAATGACCCGTCAACGTTCGATTCGTGCAAGCCAACTGTGATTTCTATTTATATTTGTTTGTTAAATTAGCGGAAGCGCGTCGGTTACGGGGCGATGAAACAATGCTATAGGTAAAGATTTCACCTACACAGTGTGTTTTCGCAACTAGCCCTATGACTAGGCCGTTTTGCGTGGCTTTAAGCCCTGGATTTCCTCTAGATGTTTTCCTTCACCTTAGTTAAATATATTGATGAGTGGGCTGACCTGATTCGAAAACACTACATTTGGAATAAAAGTCGGGGTATTTACCACTACTGTAAAGAGCGGTGTTGATCTATATAATAATGCTATAGATAACGAGGAAAACTCAAGCAGTAAACTAAACAAGTCTCTTTAAACAGCTTCTGTTGAGATTTTAAATAAAATCTACGCTGTTAAAATAGACCATTTGACAAATGGGAACAAATGGAAGGGCAAGGCCGTTAACTCCTAATATCCTAAAATAGAGAGTGGCCGTCGGAAATATACGCTATGATCGATAAAAATGAAATTTTCCTTATACCTGACCCAGGCATAGATAGACCAGGGCTACCCCATCTCTTCCCGTAAATGTCGTAAAATAGGGTTCTCCCAAAGAGGGTTGGCGTCGACAGGCATACCAGCCGTAAAAATATTGCCAAATCTAATTGGGGTAAGTGTTGTCAATGATAACTTACCTACCACGCCAAAAGAACTTGTCGGTTTAGTGACCTGGGGCTCCCGAGACAACCGGAAATATTATCCAGACGAGAAGAAGGTCTTTTTCTTCTCATCTGAGCGATGTTTCATTCAGATGAGAAGGATAGATGAACATAGATCACTTACAATAAGCAGTAGTAGTGGCTGCCTTCAACCTCCGCACATAGTCCGCCCTCTGAGACAAGCAAGTCATCACAGAGAGCACCAGCAACACTGCTAGGAACAGAGTGGTCCACACGAGCCAGAATACAGTTTGGTTGCTTGATATCGTCTCCGCGGTCAGGGGTTGGTATTCCGCCGGTTGGGTGTCTAGAACGTTGAATTCCTGCAATAGTAACGGGATTCGTTTATGTGGGAATTACGGTATTCTTTCTTCATCGTAAAGTAACAGCTAAAGGTGACGTCACAAAGAAAAGCTTCAGGCCATCAATTATGCAACAGTATCTATAACAGTAGTTATTTATGCGCCTCGGTCACAGATATTCGGTGTCTCGGTACTACAACTTATGCTTTATTTGTGTCGTCTAGAATCACATTCCGCTACATCCAGAATCAGATTCTCGGATTGATTTTTGAAAATATCCGAATCCGAATATTCTTATCCGATAGCTCAGTTAAGAAGAACCTAACCACAGACATAGGAAAGAATAAGAGCTTACCCTACTTATCTAAAACAAACCTTGAAAAGCTCATCCAACTGTTCAATATTGCTATCAACAATCTTCAACACTTGTTCAACCTCCAGAACAGAATGGTCGTCTCCATTCACCAGGTGGATGTACAAATCTGTCTTCGTATTGTCTACGGAACCGTCTTTATTTTCGTGCACTCTTAGGTCATCTATAACAATATTTGATAGTTACAGTCGCTATAGTTTTAATTGCAATGACGATTTGTTAGCGACTGAATGACGTGTATCTAATCAACAATTTCAATTGTTTTTAAATCGAAATTTGTTAGCAACAAAGTTACATAATTAGGCCCCAATTGTAAGTTAATTACAATACAATACAATTATTATTATGGAACTTGCAATTGAAATGCAATTTATAACAATTCTAATACGGGAATCGGGGGTCAGGTAGTCGAACCAAGATGGTATACATAGGTACAGCATTTGGAAAATGACCGCGCTTAGAGCGCGCGCATTTTCAGTAGTCTTTTTTTTAAATTAAACTTAAGCTTATACCTATACCTATATATGAAGCATGGCTATAAAGATTTTTTCCTTTAATGTTTGGTGGACAATGGGGATAAAGAAAGTCAACCAATGAAGTAAAATAAGGAGGTAACACCTACCTATATTGACTACGGAATCCGTGACTTTGGCCAGTTTCTGTCGGAACGTGTTTATTTTGTCACGGATCTCTGACGGGTGGGCGCGTAAGACGAAACGCACGCGCTGGTCTTCCCGAAGTAGGTATATAAAGACGTGAGCTTCGTCTTCAAGACCGCCTGTGTCGTTTGCTAATACCTAAAATACAACATTATGTTAAAAAACTAGCTGCGTACTGCTGTTTCACCTGCGTAAGTCCCGATCTCGTGGTAATATCGAATGAAAGTAGTCTATGTGTTAATCTAGATCTCCAGCTATCTGCTTACCAAGTTTCATTGCAATCGGTTCAGTAGTTTATGAAACAAACATCTAAATTTTCGTATTTATATCTTTGAAATTTATTTTAGTTGCATAAAACGATACGGCTGCTACCCTAACGATTCTTAAACAAGTTTAGGTAGTTAGGTTAGTTCAAACACGAAAATACTCTATTATAATATTACTAGCTGCGCCCCTCGGTTTCACCCGCGTAAGGCCCGATCCCGTGGGAATATTGAGATAAAAAGCCTAAGTGTTAATCTTGATCTCCAGCAATCTACATACCAAGTTTCATCGTAATCGGTTCAGTAGTTTTTAGCGTAGCGTGAAGGAGAAACAAACACGCTCGTTTACTTACACAGAAACTTTCTCCTATAAAATATTAGTAAGATATCTACCTAAAATAACCTCATATTAAAACTCTTGAGACGCCCTAATAAATGATGAAAAATAAAAATAATTTCAGCTTAAGGAAACCTTACACATATAATCTAACAATGGGTGACACCAAACCACTCGACGAAAAGAAGAACGAAAATTACATAAACATAACCGAAATAATATGCCCAACTCGGTAAGTAGGTCAGAGAATTTCGCGTGATTGCATTTGCAATAACTCTATTATAGCTGGCATTTTCGTAAACTGTTGTAATGAATGGGCACATACAGTTAAGCCTCTGCAGTAGGCTAGAACTGATTTTTCTCGGACGGTTAAATAAAATTTATTTTAAACATCAGCTTTGAAATCAATGCTTATTAAAGTTGAGGATATTTACTTGGTCCTGTATGTTGTGAAAACACGATTACAGAAAAAAAATCGATAGAATAAAATGACAAACTTCCCTTTTAGATTTTACAAATAAATAGAACTAGTCAATCAATATTTTAGTTATACTAATAAAACTTTGTAGATGAACTGATCTTAGTTCAATGCATGATTTAAAATTCCAAATTAATGTTTTGTTATTTTGTAAATACCAATTGTTTGATTTTACGCTCTAAGATTTTGCATACTAGCATCTTACGTCCTTCTATACTAATATTATAAAGTTTGTAACGTTGGTAACATGTATGTATATTGGGGGAAATCTCCGAAACTACTGGACCGATTTCAAAAATTCTTTCACCATTAGAAAGCTACATTCACCCTGAGTAACATAGGCTACTAGGCTAGGCTTTTAATCTCGATATTTTCACGGGATCGGGACTTACGCGGGTGAAACCGCGGGAATCTGCTAGTCATTAATACATCTGAAATTCGCTAGCGTTACCCCTGTCACGCAATTGGGGTTATATGGGCCCGTAAGTATTTTAGGTTATGAGGTCTGTAAGTATTGGGGTGAAAGTGGAAGAAAATATCACGATTCATGAGATACAGCCTGGTGAAAGACGGACAGACAGCGGAGTCTCAGTAATAGGGTCCCGTTTTTACCCTTTGGGTACGGAACCCTAATCATTCTGTGACCATGGTAGGACCCTTACTACATTTTTTCTTTGTTTAGATGTTTTCTGTATGTTTAATAAAGTGTGTAAGTATCTACATGCATTATGAATATGAAAAATAAAAATAGTTATGGTCCTTCGAGCCGGATTTAATTTTTTTTGACCAATTAATTACAGACGGGTGGAAAAGGTAATATCAAGGTACTTTTCCGCCCACTTCTCTTTCTTACGAAATAGAGTAAAAATAGACAATTTCCAAGTAAGGATAAAGAACAGAGAACATTTCTATGTTACCAGCTTACCACTCAGTTGTATATTATCTATACTTATCTACACTAATATTATAAAGAGGAAAGATTTGTATTTTGTGTGTGTGTCGTATGTTTGTAATGAAAAAACTCAAAAACTACTAGACAGATTTAAAAACATATTTCATCAATAGAAAGCTACATTATCGAGGAGTAACATAGGCTACTTTTGATCCCGATACTCCAACGGGATCGGGAATTACGCGGGTGAAACCCCGGGACACAGCTAGTATCCTATAAAATATGGTACTATTATTATACAGGTAAAAGCTTCGATCATATATAAACTATAGATGCACGGTCGCCGCTCTAGAAATGGAGCTGTCAAAACAAGGCATACTTCAGCCGATATGCCTTGTTTCGCTGTCAGTCGTGCATAAGTGTTTTACAACAAGGTTTACATTAAACTGTACTATGTCCGTATAAGTAAGCGTTGAAGTAGTGCCGATTTTTGATTTCGATTTTGTATGGGACCGTGTATCTATAGTTTATATATGATCGAAAGGTAAAAGTATGTTTGGTACTCCTTCACGCAAAAACTACTGAACTAAATGCGATGAAACTTGGTATTTACATAGTTACTTTTTATTCTAGTATTTCCGCAGAATCCTAAACTTACGGTGAGAGTAAGTTAGATAACTAAATAAATAATAAATAACTACTTAGGGGGCGTCCATAAATTACGTGAGATGTTTAAGGGGGGGAGGGGGTCGAGTCAAATCTCATCTAACCTTACGTTGGTGAGAGGGAGGGTCTCGGCAAATATCACGCAATTTTTTTTCTGATGAAACAAAAAAAAAATCTGCTACCGGAGCTGTATTTTACTGCTCCAGTAACTGAACACACTCTGAAGCAATTTTTTTTTTCTTTTTACAATAACAATCCAACGCGTTTACGTAAGAAACCCACATTTTGAAAAATCTCACATGAGATTGGAGGATGGGGGAGGGGGTTAAATAAAATCTCACGACATCTCACCAGGGGGGGAGGGAGGGACACAAAATTTCAAAAAACACCTCACGTAATTTATGGACGCCCCCTTAGCAGCTGGTTATTTTATACTATTGACGTAGGTGAACGAAATGACCTGACCTTGAAATCGAAATATCCCTTCATTCCCTTCTGCGGATCGAAGTTAAGCGTGATAGCTCCAGTTTCAACATTGACCAAGAACGGCGAGACGGCTAGATTCTCCAGTCCTTCTGTCAGAGTCTCTTTTACTTCACCTATTTGGTAGTAGGTTATGTTTGCGTTGTAACCTTCGTCTGCGTCAATGGCCTAGTTTATAAAAATAACATACTTAATAGAAATATTTTCAAGGAAAAATAATAAATACTTTGTCCGTTAATTTGTCCAACTGGGCCTCCTCTTAGAGGGGTTAGGCAGTAAGACGCCACAGGAGGGTACTCTTACAGAAACGCAACTCAAAATTTGAGTTGCGTTTCTGTATCGCTACTTAAACAACTCTCACCTCTTAAAGCCAAAAATTTCCATACTATAAAAATAATCATAAATTTAGAAGCTGCTCAATTATTTAAGTACTTCTCAAATTTTAAGTGGCGTTTCTGTATTCGGCTGTTATATTGTTAGATCAGTTGTTTAAGGAGTTGTTGGCCTGGGTGTTTTCTATGTAGGTATATATCCATATGTAATGTATTTACAAATAGAACGTATAACATGTATGTAGTGTATCCGTTGTCTAGTACCCATAGTAAAAGCCTAGTGCGAAGTTTTGAGATAGATTACGCTGTGTGTAACGTCGTGAAATATTTTTTAGTACCGTCATCTTACCGGAGAGGTGACGACGAACACGGTGTTTCCTCTTAGATTATCTAGATCAGGGGTTCCCTAACTTATTTGAGACGTTCCGTTTCGAACATAAAAAAAAATCCCTTTCTCCAGTCCAGATTATCAGGTCGGAATAAAATATCAGTATAAGATCCCGTTTTTACCTTTTGGGTACGGAACCCTAAAAAGGATTCGATTACAAAATAAATATTGTTATTGCTTATTAAAGTTTTACAAAAGGTATTTGATAAGTAGAACCAAATACGTTAAATAGCGGCGCCGCGGCCGGGCCAGTCTAAAGGCTGTTATGGTTCTTATTGTTCAGAAATTTGCCCACTGAAGAACCAATATTATGTTCTTGACATAGGCGTCAATTTCAAATAATTTCATTGGTCGTATTAAACAGTCTGAAATGCATTGTCGCATTGATCGCAGGTGGCCCGCGCCTCCTACTTAGGGAACCCTTGATCTAGCTAGATGGTGTGAAGCTCGTCCGTCAGAGACGAGTTTGAACTGAATCACTATCAGGCGACCTTTCTTCTTTTAGCCTCTAATAGAGACCAGTCTAGTGTTATGGTGTTTCCTCTTTAAATGAGTGAAGTAGATTCTGGGTAGAAACACACAAGTAGGTACCTAAGTATTTACATAATTAATCAGGAAATTTTCCTTTAACTTTGAAACAACCTCCGGGACATTTAGACTTAAAATAAATCGCTAAGAGGTTCGTATAAAAATAGACAGAAATATTGATTTTACGCTAGGTAATGATGAAAGTATGAGCGAGGTGAAATCTCTTATTTATGAATTGTAATAGCAACAGAGTACCTACTAGGTATTCAATTTAAATAATAGGTAAGATAATGGTTACATTTTTCCTTCTGTTTTCGCGATGTTGTGATCTTTACTAAAGGCCTCGAAACGTTGAGCGCTGAAACATTACTAATAGTAAAAACACCACTCGATTAAAACCGAAAAATGAGTTTAATTTTAAGAAAATGGTTGTAAGTATGTGTTCATTGTTTATTGTTGGGTGGGTTAAGCAACGCTAGGCGTTATAGGTATAACTACGATGAGGGTCGATTAACAGTGTAAGAAAAAGTTTTGTCTACGTACCTAATTATGATCTAGAATAATGTAACGAATAAAATAATTGTCTGTGTGTTCCAACCGCTTATTTGATAGACATTGATACAATTCTTGGAGAAGACAATATACCTTAGTTACTTTTGATTCCATACGTGGCCTTACGCGGGTCCCAGCGGGACGCAGCTAGTGTTTACACAGATAAGGGCCACTGATCTTTTTTTTTTTCAAAAATGGCTTAGAAATCGTTGGTACTTTACATATTTATGAAAAAAGTAGAACTCTTTTTTTTAGTTTTCGCGATGTAAGATACCTTGAAACGTTGAGCATTGAAATAATGCTAAAAGAAATAAACAAACACCATGCGATTAAAACCGAAAAATGAGTGTAATTTCTAATAAAAATAGAACTGTTTACGAAAATAATTGAACAGGGCTGGGGTTTTGTGACATATTATTTGTAGAAAAAGTGAATCATGTACCGAGATAATATTCATACAATAATGTGAACATTATATAGATTTACCCACGAGAAAGTGCTTCGTAAATGTGTATTTTTTCCGCGTAATCTTGAGCGATTAAAGTGTACTCAGAGAGCGTATCAAGATAGTAAAAATATCAATAAACTTTCTTCGTAATTGTTTCTTACTAATTGCTGGCATTAGTGCGCAATTGCCGGGCAGTTGTATTGATTGAATGTGAAGGGTATAAGAATTATAAATAAAAACGTGTGGCACTCGGGGACTGCCGCGGTAAAGCTATTGCATAGCATTTTTTATCAACTAATGCAATTATAATATTTTTTTTTTGTTTTGTACCACATGGTAGGCGGAGTGGAGGGTGTTAGGTTTTTTTCGTTACGAAATGTCTTCATTCAAAGCTCAAAGCCCGCAATAAAAGCTATGCAATAGCTTAAAAATAAATATACATTGGCCCAACTAAGCAACTAAGCTTGTGCTATGGGTATTAGACAACAGATATACCATAAGTACATGTTCCTTTTTTGTTGTAAATACATACATAAGATACGTAAAGAAAACACTTAGAACCAGAAATAAACATTTATAGTCAGCAAAAATACTTGTCTCCGGCGGGAACCGAACTCGCAACCTTCTGCGTTGCAGCCGCGGGGCCCCGGGTTCGCCCGACACTCCACAGAGGCCGTCAAATTCAGGTTCTAGACATATATTTAGGTTCTCTTCTAAATTGACTTATCAGTGCCATCTTGTAGAATAAAACGGTAACTTCTTTTACTAATTACTAAACAACGCTATTAAATAAATGAAGTATGTAGTTTCCTGCGACATATATGTACCTATGTATAAGTAGGTACAGAATAAATAATCAAACCTACCTTGACCTGCATAAAATCGATACTGAAATCCGCCTTCTTCGTAATGCCTCCAGTGAATATTTTACTTACAATCACTGTAGGGATATCGTTTACATCGGTCAGTTTAATGTGACCTAGTATGAAATTTTGACAGTAATCGTTGTAAAGATAGCGCTACATGATGGCATTTTTATTTTGCGTCAGTGGTGCCCTCAGTCGGTAAACACGGGTACTTATCATATAGCCCTGGTATATATTATATAATTATAAATATTGTACGACGTTACACACAACGCAATATATCCCCAAACCAAGCACTAGGCTTGTACTATGGGTACCAGCCAACGGATATGCTACATAATTATTATACTTTTCTTTTGTAAATACATACTTACATAACATAATAAAACATAGAAAACACCGAGACCAGAAACAAATATTTATTTTAAGCATAAATACTTCCACCCGGCAGGAATCGAACCCGCAACCTTCTGCATTGCAGTCGGGCCTTCCTCCGATGCACCACAGAGGCCGTCAATATAAGTAGGTATAGAATAAATAATCGAACCTACCTTGACCTGCATGAAATCGATACCAAAATCCGCCTCCGTCGTAATCCCTCCGGTGAATATTTTACTAACAAACACTGGGGCGTTATCGTTCACATCCGTCACTTTAATATGCAGTTGTAGCGTACTAACTACGTCGGTTTGAGAGTTAAACTGTGGCGTCGATACGCAGTCTTCAGTGGCTAGTATTGTTAGTGTGTATTCGGGTTTAGTTTCCCTGTCTAGAGGCTTTGTTATGAATAGTCTGGAAAAGAAAATAATCATTAATTTTAGTGAAATTAAAGACATTTTTCGGTTTGAATCGCGTGGTGTTTATTACTTTTAGCATTGTTACATACAACGCTCAACGTTTCGAGACCTTTCCAGCAAATAATGCTAAAAGTAATTAACACCACGCGATTCAAACCGAAAAACTGTCTTTAATTTCAATACAACATCGCGAAAACATAAGAAAAATCTATAAGTTTTAGTGTTCAATTAGATTTGTCCCGCGGTATCACCTGCGTAAGATAACGTGGGAATTTAGGAAAAAAACTTCTTATCGCATGTTTATGTCATATAAAGAACTTACTCTCAGTATTTCAGCTCTTTATTATTAGCGGTTTAGGCTGTGCATTGATCATTTAGTCAGTCAGGACAAAGCATTTTATAGATATACTAGCTGCGCCCCGCGGTTCCACCCGCGTAAGTATTAATCCTATGGGAATTTTGAAAAACCCTTTCTTATCGGATGCCTACATCATTTAATGAACCCACTCTCCAAATTTCAGCTCCCTACTATCAGCCGTTTAGGCTGTGCGTTGATAGAAAATCAGTCAGTCACTCAGGACAAAGCCTTTTAATTGGACAAATTACTTTTCATACCATCTATTCCTAAAAGAATATCGAATGAGGTACTTTGAATCTCTCGATTCGCTCAGGATTCTAAAGAATCCCTTGCTACGCTCGGGATTCGACTCCAGAATTCTTTGCTGCTCAGTGGATTCAATAAACACTCGCCGGAAAAATTGTCTTTTATCCGGTATGCAATCTACTATTACGATTTGGTTAGTGAGTAGTCATTTTGTTTATATTATGTATTTTATTTAGATTTTTATAATGGGATTGGCATTCTGGGAACCCTTACCGTGTACCCGCCACCGCATAGGGAGGGCAAATAACACTTACCTATGAGTATTCCTTTGCAACTGAAAGTCTCCTCCGTCATTACCCTCAACAATATAATAGCAGACAGGCAACATCGGTTCGTCTCCCCTATCTATCTCGTCTCTCTCTCACACGCCAGGCAGGTATATCTCGGTACTCTCTCTCTATCTGGTTACTGGTGTCAAATAACACTTACCTATGTGTATCTCTTTGCAATTGAAAGTCTCCTCCGTCATTACCCTCAACAATATAATAACAGACAGGTAACATCGGTTCGTCTCCTCTATTTATCTCGTCCCTCTTTAACACCACCGGCAGGTATATCTCGTACTCTTTCTGGTTACTGGTGTAAAATAACACTTACCTATGTGTGTCCCTTTGCAATTGAAAGTCTCCTCCGTCATTACCCTCAACAATATAATAGCAGACAGGCAACATAGGTTCGTCTCCCCTATCTATCTCGTTTCTCTCTAACATCCCAGGCAGGTATATCTCGTACTCTCTCTAATTACTTGTATAAAATAACATTTACCTATGTGTGTCCCTTTGCAATTGAAAGTCTGCTCCGTCATTACCCTCAACAATATAATAGCAGACAGGCAGCATAGGTTCGTCTCCCCTATCTATCTCGTCTCTCTCTAACACGCCAGGCAGGTATATCTCGTACTCTCTCTGGTTTTCAGTGACGTTTGTCCTGAAGTGTTTGTTAGGGAACCTTGGGCGGTAACTGTCCACGTTTTGAACGTATATTGTTAGGTCTAAGTAAGAGCTGAGGGGTGTGGGTATGCCTAAGTCGTAAGCTTCAATGCGTAGCTGTAAAAGAAGTTTTAATTTAAAAAAAGCAGCCAAGTGTGAGTCGGACTCGGTCGGTTTCGTACAATTATCACAATTGGGTACGGAACCCTAAAACTCCATAAATGCAACGTATGCATGTATTCTTACCACTGGTACCAGTGTACCACTAGATGGCGCCAGTAGTGAAAGTAAATCACGCTAACGTTGCGGTTAAAATTTAAAAATCATTATAGGATCATATTATAGTTTTTACCCTTTGGGTGTGGAACCCTGAAAAAAGAATTGGTACGGATCATTGATCTCAACCTTATAGTAGATATCGCATCAGAAGCAAAACAGTTGTAATCAGCCATATCAGTAACTTTATAAGGGGGAAATCATAAAACTGGACTAGTCTCTATTAGTTAGGGTCAATTCATACGTATCACAACCACACCACGTCGCAGCGACAAAATGTGGTCAAGCTGTGGTTACGTGTGAATAGTCGCAGCGACTTTTTGCAGTTGCGTTGTGGTACCGACAAAATGTCGATGTGGTGTGGTTGTGGTACGTGTGAATTGAACCTGTCATGTCGTGGCGATGTGGCCGCGGTGCCGCCGCCGGTGGTGGCGTTGCTGTCGCGATGTGGTTGCGATGTGGTCGTATTACACAGGTGGTCGATAAACAACGGCAAAATGTGGTTCGTGTGAATTGTAATATTCATTTTCAATACAAAATATACGCCCGACCACGTGGCGTCGTTGTGGTGTGGTTGTGGTACGTGTGAATTGACCCTTAGAGACTAGAAGGAAAGGTCACCTTATAGTGCTCCATTTCAAACTCGTCTCTGACGGACGAACTTCATCAGTTCCAAAGTCAAACTGTTCAGGAAATTACTCACAAAAAAGAAGAAGGATCACCTTCAAAAAAGAAGGATCAAAATTCGAACGTTGTTGTTAGAACACCATCTATCTACTCCCTATTTCAGAAACTTAGATCAAAAATGTAAACAAAAATCCCATACATTTATTTGAAAGTGACAGCTCTCTATTTACTTTTTGGAACGAAGCTCCTTATCGCGCGTTGCGAAAGGGGGCTAGACGGAAAAATTAAAACCAATAGTTGTAACGGATACACTTTTTTTTTGCTTGGAACTTCGTTTTATCCGTGTGTCCCTTGACACCTCTCAAGTTTTTTTCTTTAAAATTGTCAGTTCTTTGTTTACATGTTTGATCTAAGTTTCTGAAAAAGTGTATAGATGGATAATTTAAAGGGGAAGTGTATTGTGATACTTACCCTATAAGTAGTCTGTTTGTCTCTGTCCAAAGCGGCCATAGTTCTCAAGGCGCCGGTGGCGGCGTGGATAGCGAAAGGACACAGCGGACACGGCTCCTTCAGTCGGAACCGCACCGCGCCGTTCGCGCCGACGTCGGCGTCGATAGCGCGGACTGTGCTGATAACTGTGCCTATTGTTGCGTTCTGGGGGCAAAACGGTTCATATTTTGAGTGCTTAAGACGGCACTTGGCTTTCATAGAAATATTTTAAAGAAATAATACTAACAAACACATGCCAAAGTTGTAATAATGAATTAATACTTGCGAAAATACAGCGTGTGAGTCATCGACGCCGGTAGACTAATTTGGTTCAAGTCGTGGATTCGAACCCGCATCTTACTCAAACCGGAAGTTTGAGTAAGATGCGGGTTCGAATCCAGCCCTGCGTCGTTGTGTTTTTGCAGAAGTATTGTTTCTTTAAAATATTTCTAAAACGGTTAATTATAGACTTCAGAGGTATTTTTACCCGACTGCCAAAGGGTTATATGTATTTCGAGCGTATGTTTGTACTTATCCAATTTTCGTTTGTCACTCTCTGTGGCTTGAAAGGTTGTATGGATTTTAGCGTAAATGACAACGCGAGGGTTTTTTTACCAGATTTTTGTTTTTCACCTTTTATTTTGATAAATACTTTTTTTATTTCATTACTTTTAACGCATTTTCTGCTGTCATGTATTGATCGAAGATAATCAAAGTCTAAAAACTTTACTGCATTTTGAGGAGCAATCCCGTCCATCACTCTGAAGATTCTCATGAGATCCTTGCCATTTTTTTATGAGATCAATCGGTCATGCCATCTTTGAGTAATCGGGGAGCAACCCTTAAAACCCTGAGAATCACCTTCTTTTTTGAAGTCGGTTAAAATGCGACTTCAAAACTTTATAAATAATATAGGTACTAATTAACTAGCTGACCCGGCAAACTTTGTTCCGCCTTAAAGGCGAAAAAAAATAGTGAAAAAGTGAAAATTGTCGGAGACGTTCTAAGGCTGCCTCCCCACCAATTTTAGCCAAATCGGTTCATCTGTCGAAGAAAGTTGTGTTAGTTACACTACTTTTAAATCAAGTAAAAGTAGTGTAACTAACACGAATTTTTATATGGATAGATAGAAGATGTTACCTCAGGCACTTTGATAGTATCGTTCTGTTTAGGGTGCACAAAAACGGGCGCATGATCGTTATAGTCCGCCACACAAATTTTCAGGACACCTCTAGCCGAGTTCGAAGGGATCCCCAAATCTCTCGCCTCCACCGTCAGGGAATAGTTCCCGAAACGATCTTTCAGCGATTGTCGCGCGAACAACCGTCCTGTGTTCGCGTCACCGCCTATTTGTTCGAAGCGGAACAATTCTGTGGACAATAAAAACGTGTGTAAGAACTTGAAGAAAGAGGTGTAAAAACGGGACTTAGGGTCCGTTCACACAGACCGGCTCGGAGAGGAGAGCAGATTTTTTACGACGTTTAAAACAGAATTTTGAATTACGGTTTATTTTTAAATGTCACTTCTTTTAGGGTTTGCTTTCAAGCAATCTCAATAATAAAAGAAGTGACATGTAAAAATAAACCTTATTACAATACTTCATAACTCTGTTTTAAGCGTGATAAAAAATCTGCTTTCCTCTCCGAGCCAGTCTGTGTTAACGGACCCTTAAACTCAAAATCCTTATGGTATGATTGATCCAAGCCGGACTCAGAGCAACTGTGGAGCTCCCGAGCAAACTATGCAGCACCTCCTTGTTTGCCCCTCCAGCCCTAATAGTTGTACGTTGGCTGATCCGATGTTAGCCTATGAAAACGCCAAAGATCTCGCAACATACTGGAGTGGGCGGGTTTGACAACATTCCCCCGACAATTTTTTGGACCATGACTGACATAATCACGACATTGTTTCCTACGTATTGACGTACGTAGGTTTGAAACAAACATGTCAAAAGGTTAACGCCTATCCATATTTTAACCCCATGAGTTTCTTGTCTTCTTCTTATCCGAAAACATATTAGATTACTGACGATTCAAAGTGTTCTGTGAATATCCAAATGAATTAACCTATTTTGATTTTGAGTCAAAAAATATTTTTGATTTGTCTAAAATGTGGAGAGATTTCCAAACAAGAAAAAGTTTTCGTTTACACCAAAATGACACTAGGAGCGCTCTGATGGTGTCACTGATAGTGCGGTAGATGGAGCTGATTTCTGGTCCTCAAACATTTGTCAAGACAAAAATGACCAAAGTAAAATTTTTGTATATTAGAAAAGATCATTTTCACGTACCATGCCCTTTCCCAGCGACCAAATGAAACTGCACGCGACCGTTGGGCGAGTTGTTGTCATCGGCGTCGGTAGCCGATACAGAAACTATCGGCTCTCTGTAGTTGTGGAACTCCGTGATGGAGGTGCAGTCTTCGGGCAGGTGGAGCGCTGGTGTGTTGTCGTTCACATCTTCTATGTGGATTCTAGAATATATGAAGAAAATAAAATATCCAAACATATTGGTTGTTAATAAAAAAAAAGAAAGTTGTCTTGCTAATTTAGATAGATATCCAAACAAGGTGTTCTTTGAAATGTCATCGAATGACCAATGAAAAGAGAGGATTGATTAGAAGTAAGATGGCGGAAACGGGCATTATTCATTCATTCAGGGAGGACGGTGTTGGATAGAAGTAATAAGTTGATTAACCTAATTATAAATTATATAAAGAAGTGTATTTTAAGAACTTAAAGTAAATGTCAGTTTCAAATTATTTGCGAGTTCTTATTGGATCCCCTACATCCCCCCCCCCCCCCTATCCCCTTTCATTATTTCTATTTAAACATATAAAATTCCAAGTCCTGATTGATTGACTGACTGAATTATATTTCAACACAGAGCCCAAACCGGTAGTCTTAGAGACATGAAATTTGGTGAGTGCGTTCTTTGTAGCGTGTAGTATAGGTTTCTCCCACGAGATCGGCTCTTACGCGCGAAAAGCCGCGAGACGCTGTTATATAATTATAATAAAGGAATAGAGGACAAGTCCAAGCTTGTTTCAACAGCTCAAGCCAGTTATTAATATTACTGGACAAATAGGTAGGTAATTATAAACGGTAACATAAAGATTGGTAAACTTTATGTGAGCTATTAACATCGCTTTCACGATGAAGAAAAACATCCTGAGAAAACCGACATGTCCTAAGGTCCACGGTTTGAAGACATGAAAAATTTGCCAATTCAGAGTCAGCAGTGGTGGCGTTCTTACTGTCTAACCCCTGTAAGAGGGCCCCACAGTGGGACAATTAATTAGCAAGCTAACAAAAAAAAAGAAAACTTGACCTAGAGTAAATAAAAGACAATAAAAATAAAAGAAACTCACACAATCTGTTTGAAAGCATTCCGACTGTCTCCCCCGAGGTGTCCGAACTGGTAATTGTCCCACGCCTCCACTACTAGAGTGTAAGTCGACCGAGTCTCTCTGTCCAAGTATGATGCCACTGTCAATGAACCTGTTTCAGGGTTTATTACGAATTTACCCTGAAAACAGTAGGTAAGTTTAGTGCGGACCTCCATGGTACAAGTCGCTGGACTGGTTATAGCGCACTGAATTTTGTGCCTTTTTGATCTGCGCGCATTTTCTATTGAAAGTGATGGTGACCGTCCACGAAACTATTAGTTCCAAGGACGGCCACCATCACTTTCAATAGAAAACGCGCGACCTCAGCGCAACATGGCGCTAATCAAATCGGCACAAAGAACTAATGTCATTTTGTATGGTATACCAATTCCAGCGTACTTGTATAGTTTTCATTTCAGTGGTGTGGATCGACAAAATATATATTATCTATTATATTTATTATTATTTATTTATTATATGGAAGTCTCACTTATTTGAAAACATGTTCCACGGGAAATTGGGACTTTTGAGGTGTGACGTACAAATTAGGACTAATCGCCAAACGAAATTATGCCGCAGCAAAAGAGAGAAATGAATTTAGTACTTAAATGATTTTTTTTTCAATTCATTAATGAAAAAATCTTAATACTAACTTCGGATACGGTACTCGTATATAGATGGTGAGAATATAGGGTTGTTGTCGTTTTGTTAACACTTACTTCAGTGGAGGTCCTATCCAACAGGTAGGTAATCTTCCCATACTCCCCCGAGTCGGCGTCGCTCGCTACAACATCCGCTACCACAGTCCCCGGCTCTACGTCCTCACGTATACGGTAAGAGTATATAGATGGTGAGAATATAGGGTTGTTGTCGTTTTGTTAACACTTACTTCAGTGGAGGTCCTATCCAACAGGTAGGTAATCTTCCCATACTCCCCCGAGTCGGCGTCGCTCGCTACAACATCCGCTACCACAGTCCCCGGCTCTACGTCCTCACGTATACGGTAAGAGTATATAGATGGTGAGAATATAGGGTTGTTGTCGTTTTGTTAACACTTACTTCAGTGGAGGTCCTATCCAACAGGTAGGTAATCTTTCCATACTCCCCCGAGTCGGCGTCGCTCGCTACAACATCCGCTACCACAGTCCCCGGCTCTACGTCCTCACGTATACGGTAAGAGTATATAGATGGTGAGAATATAGGGTTGTTGTCGTTTTGTTAACACTTACTTCAGTGGAGGTCCTATCCAACAGGTAGGTAATCTTCCCATACTCCCCCGAGTCGGCGTCGCTCGCTACAACATCCGCTACCACAGTCCCCGGCTCTACGTCCTCACGTATACGGTAAGAGTATATAGATGGTGAGAATATAGGGTTGTTGTCGTTTTGTTAACACTTACTTCAGTGGAGGTCCTATCCAACAGGTAGGTAATCTTCCCATACTCCCCCGAGTCGGCGTCGCTCGCTACAACATCCGCTACCACAGTCCCCGGCTCTACGTCCTCACGTATACGGTAAGAGTATATAGATGGTGAGAATATAGGGTTGTTGTCGTTTTGTTAACACTTACTTCAGTGGAGGTCCTATCCAACAGGTAGGTAATCTTTCCATACTCCCCCGAGTCGGCGTCGCTCGCTACAACATCCGCTACCACAGTCCCCGGCTCTACGTCCTCACGTATACGGTAAGAGTATATAGATGGTGAGAATATAGGGTTGTTATCGTTTTCGTCTAGCACCTAAAACAAAAATAAACAAACTTGAGAGGGTGTCAAGGGACATCCGGATGAAACGAAGTTCCAAGCAAAAAAAAAGTGTCGTTACAACTGTGTCTTAATTTTTTCCGTCTAGCCCCATTTCGCAACGCGCTATAAGTAAAATAAAATATGTATGTTAGTTTATAAGGTATGTATCTATGGGCCTTAGTAGCCTGAAATAAATGATTTATTATTATTATTATAAGGAACTTCGTTTCAATATAAGAGCAAGTGCATTGAGATATTTTGTACTAGTATTAGAGGTGATGTGCATGCAAATGGCCTCATGGGTGCAAATGGCCTTATGCGGCCAATGGCCTTATAATAATGAATGAATGTCATAATAAACCATTTATTTCAGGCTACTAAGGCCCATAAACACATACCTTAAAGACTAACATACATATTTTATAGTAAAATGAATGTGTTAATAGATAGCTTAAAACTATGTTAGTAGCCTTATGCGTGCAAATGGCCTTATGTGTGCAAATGGCCTTATGCGTGCAAATGGCCTTATGTGTGCAAATGGCCTTATGGGTGCAAATGGCCTCACTACGTAGGATGTAGACGTAAAAGTAGGAAACCGGACCCCGGGTTCTCGAGAGCCAGAGGGATGCATCCGGGAACATCGCTCGGATGATAATGTAGTATTCGAGGCGAAGTCTTAAACATATTCTATGCTTCTTTTACATAAAACAAATATAAAAAGCGGCTGCAGCGCTGACTAAATTGTTACAACACTCCCTTTTGGACACCTTTTGCAAATATACCATTTTAATACTAAGCTGCCTAAGTTTAGTTTACCTGAATAAAAAGGTCAGCAAAAGAGTATCTAGGTGGTATTCCGCTGTCGACTGCCTTCACAGTAATATTGATCCAAGGATGTAATTCGTGGTCGATTTTATTTGCCACTACCACTTCACCGGTTGCATTCTCTATGTGGACCATGTCTAGTAACTCTTCAGGGCCTGATGGAAAAATAAAAAGAAAATAGTTTAGTACGATTTTGCTTTAAATGTCGTCACGTTGAAGCTATTTGGAGATGTTATTCGTATGGAATGTCTTCTAACTTGTGGGTGTTACTGGTTGGAGCTGATTTTTAGTGTGGGTATAGCTGGCGCTGGGGTCGAATGATCTTTTTTTTTTTTGATGATGGTCCCCCATTAATGAAAACGCCGAGTTTTTTTTTCTTTCGGTCTGAGGCCGATATGGCCAATTTGGCGTCGAGAGTTGTAAAAAACACCTGTTTGACAGTTCTTAATTCAAACCTAAGATCAGTCGACTAGCGCCCTCTGCCGGGACAAAAAGTTAGTGTTCCTCCTCATTGCCAGTGTGGGTGTTGCTGGTTTGGAAATGAATGGACACCGTAAGGAAATCCGGGTCTTACGAGTCACGTAGAATGCCCAATTTAGTTACAATGGTTATAACGACCAGAAAAACATTTTTAACGCTTTAAAATCATAGTAACTTATCGATTTAAAAAAGATAGACCAATCTTACCTTCAAGAAAATAACTCATAGTCCTATTTTTGTCAGCATCATCAGCTATCACATGTACTATATTAGCACCGTTCTTCGAATTCTCAGTTATAGAAGTCTTATAAAACGGTTTTCTAAACACGGGATTGTTATCGTTTTCATCCTCAATGATTATGGTTAAAGTCGCCGAGGCCGTTTGTTTGGGACCATCATCAATGGCTGCCATATCTTCGACGGTGACTGACAGTTTTATTGTCTCGACTTTCTCTCGATCTATTAGTCTGTAAAGGCAAATTATTAGTAAACTTTTTAAGCTTACCCGATTGGAACACATAGATAGAAGAAGAATACCTACTCATCATCAGAGGAATACCTACTCGCTCTCCATACAAACGTTGTCGACTGGTTCCTCCCTGGATAAAGATATTAGAGCAAATATGTTTATGCCATAAAACCTATATCTTCCATGACCAAGCCCCTAAGTTTTTTTTTAATTTATTTTCCGATTAGAATTGAAATGAAAAAAAGAATATTAAAAAAATCAAAACGTAGGCGCATAGGTTTCATGGCATAAACATATTTTCTCTAATATGTTTATCCAGGGAGGAAACAGCCGACTACGATTGTTAAGTTTGTATGGAGAAAAGGTATCATTTCCGCTTAATCGCGTGATTTTTACTTTTCATTTTTTTACCTTGAAGTTTCAAATATGTTTCTCTGTCACCGCTTGAACATGCAGGAGCGACGAGAAAGATAGAGAGATGGGTACAATTTTCCTGCAGCTTTACTTCGCTAAATTTATTTTTAAAGTTTCTAATACACGACGATAATGACACTTTACCTAAAACAGACCACACTTAACAGCACACTTGCACGGATTTATTTATATGTGTGCTGTAGGTGTGGGCTTTTTTAGGTAAAGTGGTAGTGTCGGCGTATATTTGAAGCTTTAGTCCTTATAGTAGTAACAGTCTTATTAACACAAGTACTTACCTAACAATCCTCAAAGATCCATCAACAGAATTCAACTCGAAAACGGACAAGTAATCGTATTCTGCTATCGCTACTTGAATCCCGTCCTCGTTGCGCGCTGTACTCGTGTGTTTGTCGATGCTGTATCTAAGGACGGGCTGGTCGTCGGGATCGTGCGCCTGCGCACGGTATATTTCTGTACCCACCTGAGTGTTAAGTTAAGAAAAAGTAGGATTAGATTAGACTAATTACTTAATTTTTACACCTAGACAATATTTTAGCTACATTACATTATTGGTAATGCTTAAGTATCATCAAAATTGTAAACAGCATCATCTGTTGTTCGGATTCGAAAATAAACATAATCTTAAAACTAGATCTTACATAAATTACTAGCTACGCACTGCAGTTTCAAGGGAATATAGGAATAAAATATGTAGCCTATGTGTTAATCTAGATCTCCAGCTATCTGCTTACGAAGTTTCATGGCAATCGCTACAGTAATTTTTGCGTGATGAAATAACAAACAAATTTACATGCTAACTTACATACAAACCCTTATATAAAAAATATTAATTCCATAGTTAAATAAAACTCAAATTCAATATTTTAGTCGGTGACATTTCGCCTTACCAAGAAAAGATGGCGCTACCATATGAGGATAAATATCAGAATCCCAAATACCGACATTTATTTATTTATTCATATGGCAAAGTTTTAATACCATCGTTCAAAGTTTAGATTTCTTGAACGACTGGTAGCGCTGTAAGGTCGCCGACATAAATAAATAGATAGAAATAACATTTCTAAATCGCGCAAATGAAGTTATGAGCGCTATTGGGTCCAACAAAAGTATCGGTTATTTTAATAACATACCTGAGTATTTTCTTTGACAGTGATAAAGCCCGGCTCGACCAATACCGGTGGTTTGTTGTTGACATCTACAATGGAAATGTTGACTAGAACGGCCGCGCTCAGTTGCTGATCCCCTATACCGCCGTCGATTGCCACCTGAAAGAATTCACTCTTACTACAATATTTGCGAAATGTGTCTAGTTAAAGCTAAGACGGCCTCTGTGGTGCGTTGGGTGAACACTCGGCTGCGGTGAAGAAGGCTGCGGGTTCTGGGTTCGATTCCCGCCGCCGGGGACAAGTATTTAAGCTGACGGTAAATGTTTGTTTCTGATTTGATTATCGGTCTGTATCTTAAATACAAATATAAAATTAATTTTTCTTTTTCTTATTTGATTATGTATTTACAAAAGAAAGTATTATAATATAAGTACAATTATTACCGTTGTCTAATACCCATAGTTGCTTAGTATGGGGCTAGATGGCGCTGTGTGCAACGTACTGCAAAATGTTTTATTTTTTTAGCTGTTATCTATAGGCCATGACCCTACTATTAAGCGGTTTTGACATACAAAATCAGATGTGGAAAAATACTATCAGTGTATGAGTCACAGAATTACGCAGTTTCCAGATCTAGATCGGAAATCAGAAATATCTAGATATTTCTGTCCGATAATAAGCACGTATGTATATAATATGAATGTAGGGTATCCGTTGTCGATTACCCATATAAAAAGCCTAGCTCCTTAGTTTGGGGCTAGATGGTGCTGTCTACAATGTCCTGCAATATTCATTTATCTTTTGGGTAATAGTAATCGAGGTATTAATAAAGTAATTTTGGTTTGTGGCTAGGTGGCGCTGTATACAAAGTACCGTATTTTTTTTTATTGCTTTCCAAAACTTTGCATCCGACAGGTCTTGAACCTGCAACCCTTAAAAATCCGAAAGGCAATGCCTTATCCGCTTCCGATGTAGTGCTGAGTTTTGGAAAGCATTTTTTTTTGGGTAGGAAACCTAAAAAATAAAATTAATATCCATTAATTAAGTTCAGCTTATACTTACGACAGTAAGAGCATATCTCGTAATCTTCGGGTTGCTCTTATCCGGGTCAAGAGTGGATCCGTTAGCGACAGACACGACCCCGGTACGAGAGTCTATGACGAACTTGTCGCGAGCCCCACGTTGTATGCGGTACACTATACGGTTGTTTGGAGACGATCCGTCCGCGTCCCGAGCCTTAACCTGGATGGTAAAACAGACAGACTAGTGTAGTACTGACTTAGTATGGGTATTTATTATTTACTAGTGTCCCCAATCCCGCTGGAATATCAAAATAAGTAGCCTATGTGTTAACCCCGATCAGATCAGCTATTTTAATACCAATTTTCATCAATCTGACTAGCCTGTATTCTTAGAGCGCCAACACCGAAAATCTATTGATGGTACCAAATTCTCCAAATTGTAACCATAACGTTATCAATTGATGAGTTTTGTGATGAGAAGGTGGTACCATGAGCGCTCCATCAATCACTAACCTAGTGGCACAAGGTCTGATTCTATTGATGGAAGTCCAAGCGTTAGCAATTTACTGTTTTCTAAGGAACTATTTTACTCATCGCTCCGAAGATCCTTGTCAGTTCCTCTTCAAACTTTTATAGGGCTTGCCTTGCGTTATCTCTTTAAAACAAAAAAAAACAATCGGCAGAGCTGCCTTCGAGTAACCAGCAAACATCCATAAAAAAACATAGCCACAACACAACCAAATTGAGAATCTCATTCTTTTTATTGAAAGTCGGTCAAAAATAGCAAAAAATTAACGGTCCATTGCGTCTGCACTGGTAAAATAAAAAACTAAGGTTTAAACATGTTAAGAAAAAAAAAGAAACAACAAAAAGTATCTCTCCGGCGGGGAATCGAACCCCGGTCTCCCGCGTGACAGGCGGGGATACTTACCACTATACTACCGAAGACTTGAGAATGAAGTCGAAATTATCCTACTGTTATCACAACGTATGATGCAAATGACGTAACACTTTTTCATAGTTACATCTGCTTCTACTTATTTATAAACATTTTACATTGTATCCGAAATTATCAGATTATTACGTCACAGCCGCAATGCGAAATCACTTGATAAATGTTTTGTATTATAGACCCTAATTACTTAGAATTAAAGTTTAAAATTAACTTAACTAAGGGTTATCAATCGCACTAGCACGCAAACGGGTTATAAAAAGGACAGGCCACAGGAACGTGTTTTTCTTTGTGTTTGTGTAAGTGAGTGTTGGTCTGCTCTGTGTGAGTGAACTTGGAGGCAATCCGTTTTTGTTTTGTACCCGTCCCGCCTGAGCCCGCTTGCAAACCGCCAGTGCATAAGACACATTTTAGTCGACTTCAAAAAAAGTAGGAGGTTCTCAATTCGACCGTATATTTTTTATGTATGTTTGCGGATAACTTCGTCGTTTATGAACTAATTTTGATGATTATTTTTGTATTTGGATGATGAGAGTCCCGCAGTTGGTCCCATAAAAAGAGGATCTTCGGAGTGATGATCAGAATTGCACCTCGACAGTGCAGTAAATTGCTCAGTTCTCGATATCTTCATATACAGGGTGAACCATTTAAATGGGCCTTCAGGGGGATATCCTAAAATATAAGAGATAGCGAAAAATGCTGAAGTTGCGTCTCCGATTTAGACAAAAAGTAAAATGGCATAATTCGATTTTCGAATAATTAATTACCCTAGCCAGGAATCGAAACTTGTCTTTTGGCGTAAAAAAAACACCCTATTTTATTGTACTGATCGATAGTGTTGCTGATAAAGATCAAATCCTGGAAACAAATATAGTGTGGTAGACCGAGAGAAATGTCTATTTTCATCCTGTATATGGTGTTAAAGCAACTAACCTCCAGCACGCTAGTACCGGCCGGCATGTCTTCCGGAATGGACCGTTTGTACAACATCTGCTGGAAGAGCGGCGCGTGGTCGTTCACGTCTTGCACGTAGATCGTCACTGGGACTGTCGAAGATAGAGATGGGACGCCGAAATCTCGGGCTCGTACCTAAAACAACGAGAAATACAGGATAGTTACATTTTACCGGGTCTTCATCGCGGATTATTATTAATTTTCTTTCCTCGACATTTTAATTATGTTAGTCGCGACTAGACTCAGGTTAGTCAGAACGTCGAGGTAAGAAAATAAATACGCGATTTAGATCCGGTAAAATGTAACTACGGGAACGATGGCATCGAAAATGTGTATATCCCCAATTCTACATAAGAAAGGTATATCCATACTTGTTTCATTCTTTCACGCAAAAAGTAACCTACTGACCGAATTGTGATGCAACTTGAAATGTAGATCTAGACTGAAACTGAATAAACACACAGGCCCCTAAAGAGCTTTTTGGGCTTGCTATATCTACCGATCCTGTATATTCTAGCGGCTTAAGCAACGCTTGGCTAGGTTATTACTCGGATGAGTGACTAATAATGCGTGTGGCTAAAAAATATGTGACGGGCACCCGACCCGGTTTAGATTTTAGGATCCGACCGGGTACCGAGTACCCGATGTAGAATTTGTCGGGTACCCGTATAGAGAAATAGAAAGCCTGTTAAGCTAGTAGCCTGCTAAAGCTACTACGTCTTCTGTGAACAACGATGAAAACAGTCTAACTACATGCTTTTACGAAATAATTACTTACAATTAAATGTATAGGCCTTATATTACTGTTATCGCCAGGTATCTGTTCAAAGTCCAACCCTCCTTTAGGCGCTATAATGCCTAGATTGGGATCTATTGTGAAATTGTTCCTGTACTCGCCACCTACTATTGAGTATTCGATGTGGCTGTTTTTGGTACCTGAAATTAAAATAGTTATTCAGATTTCTCCATACAATGAGGGTAAAGAGAAAAAGCTCTTTTCCATCCCTTAATATTATCCGATATTAATATTATACGGTAAAAAAATGCCTCATACATTTACATAACACAATTGTTTTCCTTTTTACAGTTTAAAAAAAAATGGAAACTAGTTTTTTATCATATAACTGGACTGGTCTCTTTCAGAGACTAGAAGTAGAAAGTTAGAAAGGTAGCCTTAATAGTGGTGCATTTCAAACTCGTCTCTGACGTACTAGCTTCGCCAGTTCCAAAGGCAATAGGCAAATTACTCACAGACCTTTAAAAAAGTTGAATTCAAATTCGAACTCGATTCGTTAGAAAACCCAATCTAGGTAGGCAATAAAGTTTTTTTTTTATTGAAAAAAAAAAAGGAAAACGCTAAGTCCTTGTTTTTTGTGACACGAAAATAAAGGAAAAAAGCTTTTTCTTTTTGAATAGAGAATAAACTAAGCTAGACTTCTCAAAAACTGACCATTCAAATCAATATCCCTAGCTTCAAGAACCAGATTATTCTCGAACTGTTTCTCATTCTCCAACAAACGAGCCTCGTATCTATTAGCGAGGAACATCGGAGCGTTGTCGTTTACATCCTCTATATTGATGATCAACTGCGCGGTGTTTCGGTTGCCTTTGCCGAGGTCGTCTCTCGCCTCCACCGTGAGGTAATGACGCGCGATAAGTTCGCGGTCAAAACTGTCGCCGCCGGCTTGCTTTACTGTTATTACACCTGATATTGGGTTGAGGTTTAGTCTGGGAATTAATAAAGAAATACAATGTTTATTCATCTGAACATTGTTTCTTATAGCACCTAATAAACGTGGACAAAACAAAAGACGGCGAAAGACACAGCATGTTCTCACTACTCCGACCTTACTTCACGTTTATTAATATGGCTATGTGTTTACTAGCAAGAACACGTGGAGGTGCTTTCTTAAATTCGGCTTGGCCTCCTACAGAGCGACGCGATAGCCACTACGCCACGGGTAAGCCTCTCTTACCCGTGGCGTAGCGGCTATCGCGCTGGAACGTAGCACGGGTTCAGTCACGGGTTTGAGTCTCGAGAGAGTATAGTTCGAGAGTAATCATTTATATCATGTATTTTAGGTTCTTATTCATTATAAATGAGGATAAAATATGTGTGTAATACAAAGTGATTTACAATAAAAGTAATGTACCTAAGGTTAATTGTTTCTTTTCAGAGTTCCGTACTAAACGAGGAAAAACGGGACCCTTTTTACTAAGACTCCACTGTCCGTCTGTATGTCTGTCACCAGGCTGTATCTCATGATACAGCCTGGTGTCAAGGTAAAACCAAAAAAGGACATTAATCTTGTTTAATTTTTTGTTAAGCATTGTGGAAGCCGTGTTTGGACCAATTGTGTATCGGACGCATATATGATATTAAATTTAAATTCTGAAAAGAATCTAAAGGCTTTTTGTATACTTACAGACTAGCGATACTGCCACTGAGTCCTGTATACCTAATCCCTCTAGTGCCGTAGTTGTCAGAGTCTTGATCGAACGCCTGCACCCACGCTACTGTGGTCCCAGCCCCGCAGTTCTCAGGTATAGATACTACATACAACGGTTCCGAAAACTCAGGGAAATTGTCGTTTTCGTCCTTAATGTGCACTGTTATTGGTACTATGCTGAAATATTACAAAAAATATTGTACTGATACCTACTAATCTTATCTTATCAATAAAAGGCTTTGTCCTGACCACAGGTTCTGACTGACTGATCAACGCACAGCTTAAACCGCTAATAGTAGAGAGCTGTTTGGAGTGTGTTCTATCTGTGATGTAGGCATCCGATAAGAAAGGATTTAGCGGAAATATCGGGATCAAATATGTTACTTGATAATGTAGCTTTCTATTGATGAAATATTATTTTAAATCGGTCCAGTAGTCAATCAATCAAATCAAAGTACGTTTATTCATTCGGATATTAGCAAGATATCTCTTTGACATGTCATTTTTTTTTATTTAATCTACTCTACTATGTCTTCGGATCGCGACCTCCATGACATGAGAAGAAGACACAAGAAACTCATGGGGTTTTTTTTTGTATATTTTTTTTTTTTGCAGTATTCATGTGATTTACATTGTCGCATATACAGTTGTGGTCATATAATTAAGAACGATTTGAAGTTCTAGAAGTTTTAGAAGTTTTTTTTAGTTTTAGTTTTTTTTCTAGAAGAACGATTTATTTAAGTGCTCGGGAATTGTTTTGTATGACACTTAGATTTAAAAAATCACAATATTATGTAGCACAGGAAACAAAAAGAAATTTGATAAATATTTAACTAAAATAAATAGTTAATAGCATATCCACGGCTTTTAATTACAGCTTTACACCGGCGAGGCATTGACTCTATTAATTTTTGACATTTCGCAAGAGAAATAGAGTTCTATTCTTCTAAAAAAACGTCATACAGCTCTCTTAAATTTCCACACTTTGTATTTGAAACCTTTTTCTTTACTTCAAACCACAGATTCTCTATTGGGTTTAGATCTGGACTGTTAGCAGGCCAGTCTAAGACAGAAACTAATTGCGCTGTAAGAAATTCCTTTACGGTGCGTGCAGTGTGCTTTGGATCAGTGTCATGCTGGAATGTCCAAATGACCGGTAGAACGTCTTCAGCGTATGGTAACATTGTTTCTTCCAGTATATTTTTGTATTGGAACTGATCCATGTTACCTTCTATCAACTTTACAGGTCCTACACCATGTCCAGAAAAGCAACCCCAAATTTTCACATTTCCACCACCGTGCTTTAATGTAACTTTCGTGTACTTTGGGTCGAATGCTGTACTCGGGGGACGTCGTACATATCATTTTCCATCAGAACATACTCTGTTTATTTTCGTCTCGTCAGAAAAAAGTACATTTTTCCACTGTTGCACAGTCCAGTTTTCATACTTTCTCGCAAATGTAAGCCGGGCTTGCCTGTGGCAAAGTTTTAACATGGGTACCTTTCTTGCTATCCTACCGTGCAATTTTTCTTCTACCAAACGTCTTCGAATAGTGCGTGCTGAGATTGCTGAAGGGTTGTTTTCACCAAAATATTCTTTTCTAAGCTCATTGGACCCTTTAAAAGGATTTTGTTTTGCCATACGAACGATGTTTCGGTCATCTCGAGGAGTTGTTTTTCTCTGTTTAGGTACACGTGGAACATTCGAAGTAGTTTGATACGTAGCAAAATGCTGTACAGCGTGGAAAACCATCGTTTTTGAACATTGCAGATGGTCGGCTATCTTTTTATAGGACCAATTCTTCCGGCGAAGTTTTATTATTACTTCCCTTGTAGATTTATCACAACTTTTATTTTTTCCCATTGTTTTTTCTTAAGAAGCAATCACAATCTTTTACAGCACGTAATGGCGCCAAAATTATACAAACAGTAACAAATCGACTGAGTGTTCTCTATTTAAATTTGAATAAAGGTATAAACTACTTAGCGTTCTTAATTACGTGACCAGCCAGTAATAAGGAATACTTTGTTTAAAAGTAGTGTAAAAAGTTTGCCTATTGATTTTTAGCCAATCATGTGTATCAATGAATACAGTGGTAATATGGAAATGTTTTACGATACCGAGAGAAATAAAAACAAATGCATACAATTAGTTTTGCATCTTAGTTGGAAAAAATCTTCCCTTTATATCAGCATTCTTAATTATATGACCACCACTGTATAATATTATTGAAGAAGTTTCAGAGCTTATTCATTACAATCTTTCCTCTTTATAATAACTTAGTATAGATAGATATTTTATATAAATAATCACATTTTTGTTTTTAAAATATGTATGTTCATTTACGAGAATTAAAAACTAGTATTTTTTTAGGAAATGTATATTTACCTCATTTTTGGATCTTTGGCAACAATTTCTTTGGCGACTAGACTGAAATTCATTACTGTTATCTTCTCATAATCCAAGAAACTAGCATCATTGACTCTGATTAGAAATGAAGCTTCATTGATTCCTTTGAATGGTGTAACATCAAATATACCTCTATCTCCGCTCAGGTAAAGTTGAAATGTACCATTTTTACCCTGGAATTGGTAACAATATCTTTTATAAATCATCTTTGTTGTTGTGTCTGATTTGTGGGAGTATGATGAAATAATAAGACAAATTCAACAATAGTTTAATTGAAGTCCTGTGGTTTGGGGGAACTGAGAATAAAGAATACAAAGATATGCCTTGCTCAGATCAGGTAAAAAGAATGATATTTTACTTATAAACTTTCACATTTTTAATTTAAAGTTTGGATAATGGCATTAGTTTTATAATAGTGAAGTTATTTTTGGCACTATAAATCGTAATAATTAGCATATTTTTGTTAGTAAGTATAAATTCAACATTTTTATTGCCTGAGATTGTCTTGAATACAGTAAATATGAGCTTGTGGCAGTAATTTTATTATTATTAAAAATATACCTGATGTGAAAAAGTAATGCAGTATTGTAATAGTCTTTGGTCTGGGAGACATATTTCTATAGCTGTACTATGAATTATTTTATGCTTACCTGATCATAATCAAAGACCTCCGGGACAGCATCTTGCAGGAAAGTTATTGGTGTGTTCTGCTGAGCATTCTCAAGTATTTCAGCTACATATCTCTCACTTCTAAACTTAGGTGTTTCGTCGTTAACGTCTGTTACAATGATGGTCACTTCGGTTGTTGCACTCGGCATAGGTGATACCATACGGGATTCTTCTGTTGCCTGGAAATTTGGGTTTACATACTATAGGCCAGAGTTTGAACTTTACCTCATCTGGTGGTAAGTGACAATGTAGTCTAGAATTTTGAATGCATATTAATCATTAGTTTTAATTAAGTATATTTTGGTAATTCATAATCATATTAAGATTGTTTATTCAATCTATCTCATGTATATAAGGTAGTATTTAATGGTTTCGATATTGATCATTCTGCATTGAGATAGATATTTCATGAATAAAATATAAAAAAAGTAATGTTTTTTGCTATTTAAAAGACAAACACTACTATGTTTTGTCCTACCTTATCCAATCTACACTTATATTATAAAGAGGAAAGGTTTTTATTTTTGTGTGCATGTGTTTCTGTATGTTGGTAATGAATAAACTCAAAAACTACTAAACCAATTTCAAAAAATCTTTCACCATTAGAAAGCTACATTTGCCTTAAGCTGCTTTTGATCCCGATATTTCCACAGGATAAATAAGCATATGACCCAATGGTTAAATGTATAGTTAAACCCAGATACATCAGAATAATTGATCTAATACTTTCAGCATTATTCAAAAAGATAACAAACAAAAATTTAATGAGCAAAGCTTACCAATATTTCCAAAATATAAGCTCCATTGCTATTATTAGGATCCTCTCTGTCGAGCTGGTTTATTGTGTACACTATGCCGGAACTACTGTCAATATCGAAGTGTTCCTCACCACCTGATATGATGCTGTATGAGATCCTGTTGTTTATGCCTCGGTCTCCGTCTATGGCTCTCACTGGAATATCAGTAATTTATAGTGTAGTGTTTATAGTGCATTAGACCACTATTGACCCTGATAGTAAGTATTGATGTGGTCTAAGAGCCCTCACCCACGGCGACTTTTTGTAGCGATACTAACGCGCTTCTGCATCGATACAGTCGCGAAGCGGTCGCAAGCTGTGTGCCCTCGCCCACGGGGCGCTCAGATTTAGTAGCGATCGCCATTCGATTCAGTAGCGATGGTGTAGCGCGTTGCAAACGCGACTACCACGCGTTAGTAGCTATGCAGTCGCGCGTATGCTAAACGCGCGACTGCATCGCTACAAAAAGTCGCCGTGGGCGAGGGGTCTAAGATAAAGCATGATTACTAAGAAGTTACAGGCAACTGTTTTCAATCTCTCGCAATGTGATTGTGAAAGATTTGACTATCTTGGTGTTTTTATATGGTTGAATCTTCATATTTTAAAAGAAAAAGGTTAAGGAACGTTTTCATCTTCGTTTAGCATAGTTTTAAAGCAGAATTAGGGTTGAAGTTCAATGTTCAAAGTTA
The DNA here is from genome assembly GCA_958496205.1 of Idaea biselata. Lineage (NCBI taxonomy): Eukaryota > Metazoa > Arthropoda > Insecta > Lepidoptera > Geometridae > Idaea > Idaea biselata. The sequence goes on from OY292397.1 coordinate 4,451,783, forward strand.
GTTAACAAAACTAAGTTTTATCGTTTTACACAAATTTCGATTTGTTTTCGTCTCAGTGAAACTTCTCGCTATGAGTCTGAAATTAAGGCATATCTATCTATTTTACTATTATAAAGCGGAAGAGTTTGTTTGTTTTTTTGTTTGTTTGTTTGTTTGAACGCGCTAATCTCAGGAACCACTGGTCCGATTTGAAAAGTTCTTTCGGGGTTGGATAGTCCATTTATTGAGGAAGGCTATAGGCTACTTTTGATCCCGATATTCCCACGGGATCGGGACTTATGCGGGTGAAACCGCGGGGAGCTGCTAGTAGCAAAATATAGCAGTTACCTTGTAGCACCGAAGTCCCAATCGGCGCGTCCTCACTAATCCTAGTCACCGGACTTGCAACAACAAACTCTGGCGGCTGATCCTCTACATCCTGGACTTTCACAAGTATAGCTGCTGTTCCAGTATTCACACGACCCTGGTTAGCTCTATCCACAGCCAGAACACGGAGCTGGTAAAGAGACTTCCTCTCGTAATCCAATGTTTTCGTCAATCGAATAACTCCTTTGCCGTTTACGGTTTGTATCGCGAAGTTTTCCACGTCGTCGTCTAATTCTTGCAGGTGGTATAGAACCTGTAAGTGCCATTGTTTTATTTATTAGTTTACAATACTTTATTTTTAAACTAAGTTAGATTACGAAGATTAAGAAGTAAATTCGAAAATACAAAAATGTTTTTGTTTGTGTTTACAACTTTTTTGACAATCTGTCATATGTCAAACATAAACCAGCTGTCAGTGTCAAACGAAGACTTCCGGTGCAGATTAATCAACTTGCAAACTTCTTGAAATAAAACTCTTTGAAGATATCATTTTCTTTTTAAATTACATAATTTTTTCAAGGAAATCGGCCAGTAATTTATCAAATTATTGCTATGCAAACTTCTTGGATAGTTGAATAAAAAAGAAAAGAGTTTTAACAAAAAGGTTGGCAGGTTGGTAAAATGAATCGGGCGGGAACGTTCAAATACTTCATACAATACAACTTCCCTGCAGTTCAACACCGTATTCAAAACGGTAGGTAAGTGATTTGATTGCGTAGGTATTTATCTCTTCTATTTCTCTTATTATCACCAAAAGGAGATTATCTACAAGAAAGGTATTAAGTATAATATTTCTTAGATATTAATTAACATAATGTAGATACATTTTCTGTAAACATTATTACAGGAACCTAATAGGGTACATTTTATTATTAAGTATTTACCTACTTTCTTAACACAACGTTTTAACCACGATAGGTAGTAGCTTAGTAGCTTATTATTTATTTCACCCATAATGAAATAAATAATAAGCTATAAAGACACTGTAAAATGTAACTAAAAGTTTACAAATGCTTAGTTGTGTAATAAGGTCAGTCAGAGTAAAGATATTAACCTACCTATACTTCTATTCTTTTTAACTACTAGGTAGTTAGGGACTATTCTAAAGCCTACCTGCCCATAAGCACCCTCATCAAGATCAGTAGCTTCAACAGTAGCCAGCACACCGGGAAGCGCGTCTTCTTTCACAGTAATGGCGGAAGGATACGGTTTGAATACCGGTTCGTTGTCGTTCACATCTTCTACTAGCAATAAGAAACTCTGGGTTATAAAAAAGTTCCCTTCGCCTAAGTGTCCGTCTGTTAAGGTTAAGACGAACGAATATTCGTCGCGGACCTGTAATAAATATTTTTTAGTCAATAAAACAAAGTATAGGTATGCCTAAACTTCAGGCCATGGTTTATCATCAGAATTGTATTTAACTATGTCTCAACTATGCCTTTGCTCTGTTCTATTTTATTCGAAATCAGTTCAGCAATAAAATTGTAGGCAATTTTGCAAGATCACAGTTTAAGAGAGAACGTAGGTGACATCGGATTTTTTCTGGTTCAGGGTTTGCCATCGCGATTGGGCGTGCTAATGCTATACAAGCGTTATAATATCAATAATCCGTGGAGTCGCAAGAGCAGAAATGTTTGGAGGATGGACGACAGTCGACACCTCACGTCAGTGATGAACTGATGAGTAGGCCCGCTCTCTGGCATACGAGTGATGACTCTGATGACTTAAAATTTATGGCTTCCTTGCTGTAATTAGCTTAGCTGATTAGGGTAGCCCCTTTTGTGAGTTGGCGAGTCTTCGTCTGCTTCGTCGCCAGAATAAATAGGTTATATACTCGTATAACAGCTGATATAACTTATTTACGTGACTCATCCTTCATCCTCTCATGTCCCTATTGCTCCCTTGCTGTAATTTGCTTAGCTGATTTGGGTAGCCCAATTTGTGAGTTGGCGAGTCTTCGTCTGCTTCGTCGTCAGAATAAATAGGTCACAGTAACAGCTGAGATAACGTTTTTACGTCATCTATGATATTAAAAGAATAAACTCACCTCTCTATCTAATTCCTTAATTAAATAAATATTAGCTTCGTTGGATGAAATGGCTTCTAATCTTATTATATTACTACCAACTTGATCTCTAATGCCAAACTTTAGAGTATCTCCGTCGGGGTCAACGCCTCTCAGTCGGTATATTATGCTACCTGAAAGTAAATATAACGGTTTAGATACTAAATAACGTATTTAATTCACAGAAATAAAGGTAATTTACTTAGGTAAAATTTAACTCGGTAAATCTCCTTCATTTCTAGATGAATGCGCGGTGTTTTACGAAGCGTGGTAGCTTGAAGACTATCCCCCTAACTTATGAACGCTGATTAACAGCTGCATAATCTATGAATCGTTTGCCTTTTATTGTGACATGAAGTTTCATAGGTGACAGACAGAGACAAACGTTACTTAGCTTACAACATAACGTCTTCTGTTAATCATTGTTTATAAGTAAGGCAGCGCCCCGGTTTCATCCGCGTAAGACCTGATACCGCGGGAATAGGTATCAGGATAAAAGGATCTCTTTCAAGCTATCTGCAGCCTACCAAGTTTTATCGAAATTGGTTCAGTAGTTTTTGCGCGATTGAAACACAAACAATTAACCTAACAAATTAACATCTAAACTTTCGCATTTAATATTATTAGCAGGATATCAAATCGAAAGATCTATCGATTTCGTCAAACTAACTAATAATTAGGTACACTGTTTTTAGTGACTAGGTAGGTTAGTACATTTATAGTTATATTATATTATTTATACATAGTTACCTACATCGTTTTTAACGTTAGAGAAAAAGGATATTTTGTAACATCCCATTATCCTATGACAGCGGGGACAACGACGGGATGATGGGATGACCCCATATCGGGATGACCCTATACCTACTCGCATATCTTCTCATATGAGCGATGTTCCCGGTTGCACCCCTCTCGGGAGCCCGGGGTCCGCTAAACCCCAAATTGTTTTTTTTTTATTTGGGGGTCGGCGCAGTCGGTAAGTCATCACATCATTGACCATACCTGCTGCAATTAGATTTGGCAATGTTTTACGGCCGGCCGCCTGCCTGGCACCAACCCTCTTAGGGATCAAGCAGTTTATCCGCCACCGCGCGGGGAGTACTTTTAAGGTTTGCTAATCTCCCTCAGATCCTTTTGTCGCCTTTACGACACCCACGGGATGAGATGGGGTAACCCTATTCGATGCCGGGGCTACACAGCTAAATATACCTACTCGCATATAAGTGAAGTAAAGTCAATTACTTCCAGGATCAAGAGCGCATCTTGGTCTCCTCGCGACCAAGACTAAAGTCGACACGCCGACGAAAGGGAATATAAAAATAACAAAATGCGAATAAGACCCAGGAAGAATATAAATATGAGTACAAATTGTGAGCCTAAGTTTGGCTAAGTTGGTTTTACGTGAGTGGTATTATGCTCTATGGGATTAGATGACCAATCCTCACATAATACCTAAAAGTATCAATAACACGATACCCAGGTATTGGTGTCAGGGTGGATTGGATAAACCATTTAAACCGGTGGTTGTAAGGTTTCGCTGTGTTTGCGTCAACGCCAGTCGCCAAGGTAACCCTGCCTTGCCTGTTACATTCGACCCCTTGCATAAGTAATTTCCGGTGTCTGACGTTGTATTCACGGTGAAATGCACAGGAATATTGTTGTTTTAGTTATAGGGACGAACAAGCACCGAGTCGCCAACTACTAGGTAAACTGCGGTAATACTAGGAACGTAGCTATGTATGTAGCACTAATTTTTAACTGACTTCCAATAATAGGAGGAGGTTATCAAGTTGTCACGTAGGTCATTTTTTTGGGGATGTTTACCGATTATGTAGAATCAAAAAGATGAAGACCTTTTTGGTATAGTTTCTATGGCACCTTTGAGAGGTTTGTATTGAGAGTTTAATTAGTGAGCACCCATAGAAAACATACATGAGAGACTGCTAACCAGCTTTGTTCCATTGAATCTATCTGAGACTTGACTGTTATGAGTACCAAATTGACCACGTTAGGAAAAGCAGATGGAATGACGAAGCAAATGGCTGAGTATGTTTGTCAGGGATTCCCACAAAGAACCAGTCGGTAGTGTTTGTCTGCTTGTCAGACGACGTCAGATTTACTTACCTCTATATTAGGTAAATAGATGTGAAAGTTTCTATGCAAGTAAATAACTTACTAACTTAATTGTTTACTTAGAAGTAAAAGACAATGTTTTTAGTCCTTAACGTAAAAACTGCGAAACCGTTTACGATGAAACTTGGTATGCAGATAGCTGGAAACCGGAATTAACACATTTTATCTCGATATTCCCGCGGAATCGCGACTTTGCGGATGAAACCATTACTACCTGTAATAAATATAGGGTATAACTTACCAACAGGCGTGTCTGGACCTTCCTTCAATCTTACGACGATTTCTGACTGTCCATCTATAAGAAATCTGGGAGGTCTATTAGCCCCGACTGCTTCTATAACCGTCAATATCACAATCCATTTGTACAGACTCAATTTTAATCTAACTTTTGGCACTTTTGCGCTCTGCATTGTAGTCACCTTACGCTAAGAGAGTCATGTGTTAGGATCGTGAGCATTTTCCGATTGTTTCCTTCACACGGTTTCTCTATTGGAACAGTAGATGCCAAGTTTTGTAGCGAAGCAGTGAAAGTGTTGTCACCTCACGATCTATTTAACCTCCAGTACGTGTTCGCGTTAACCTGCAAGAAATGAGTGTTCGTTACTTTATTGATCGTTTTGAAAGGTGATTGTTTTTTTTAGTGCTTGAAAGTAAAAGTGGAAAATAGACGTAGACATAGTAAAATAAATAAAATAAAATAGCCATTTATTCTGCTGTCATTCAAATTAGGCATCAAAATTCATTTTTATGGTTTATTTTAAATTCGTTTCATAACCATAATTCGGTAATAGTCGCCTCATTGGCGTAGGGGAGAGACATAGACCTAGCAAGTCTGTATTCTGTATTTGCTAATAGGAGAAAGATCTTTTTGATCAACTAGGTACCTACAATTCTAATAGCGGTGGACTTATTGGGACTCTCTTCGACTGTAGCTTATGGAATGTCAGCCGGAAGTTTGGATACCCAGTAAAAAACCCACACCGGCAATGTGGGTTTTTACTGAGTGCACCTACTAATAGCCCATATTATGTGTTATTTAGTAGGTACACTAGTGGGTTTTTACTTGAGGGGTTTCACTTGAGGTTTAAAAAGTACATGAAATCGAACCAAATTACATCATTACGTCTACATTTATTTTTAAAAAACAAACATTTAAAAGCTGCATATTCATTTGTACAACATATTTTACATTGAGATTTACATTTTTATCTTTCAAAATACGTTAAAATACTACAAATTATCCACTGCACTCCCATAAAAAAGCTCACCAAACAAATGGTACTAAAACCTTTGAATATTCATTAGGTATTTTCTCTCGTCTGTGTTGACTATTGTAAAGAAACCGAAACGTCCCTTCTTACTGGGTTATCGTCACATCGGACGGGTAACTAGTGCGTGCAACATTTTCCGAGTCATATCCGTGGGTGATTCTTTGTTGTAGGTAATGCCTAAGTTTTGAGGAAGGTGTAGAAATAACACCCGAATAATTTCAATCATACATATTACTCATAGTCATATCATAAGTAAAATAATAAGCTAATAAGAAGACTCAAGAAGCGCTCGCGCTGGCTTGACGTCTTAGAGACTGACTTGCGTCACTTGAGAAGTGGAGATGGAAAAGCAGGAAAGTGGACTCCGGGTTTAATAGAGGGATGCGACCGGGAACATCGCTGGGATGATGATAGGTAAGAATAATAAGTGATTCAATTCAATTCAATTCAATTCATTTATTCAGAAATACAGGTGAGTATAATAATTACATTACAAAGAGTGTTAGTAGTAATTTTGTTCGACTATATTTTACCTATTATGGTGTCGGAATATTTACTTTAATTTATATAAAGTTAATTGCAACATCTTCTGTCAAACATGTTTGCCATAAAAATTATAAATTCAAAATTAATTAAAGTACAAAATGCAATGACAAAAGAAAAATTAAATAAATGTTATGTCAATTATAAATAAAAACAATTAATTATTTTATCATTTTAAAGTTTTATCATTTAAAAATGCTGCTACTGAGTAATATGCTTTTGCAATAAGCATCGATTTCAAATTATTTTAAAATTGTTGAAAAGGTAGCTCTTTTATAGCTGTTGGCACTTTATTATAGATTTCTGGTCCCATGCAGAGGACAAAATACTGTCCTCTGCCTTTTTTGTTCTTCTTTTTATGGCTTTTAATTTATTTGTCCATCTTGTGCTTTTTAGTGTACCAAAATCACGCAGATTCCTTCTAACATGAACTGCAGCTTCTAATATGTATACTGACGGGACAGTTAGTATCGAGTTTTTTTACAAACAATTATTTGCAAGATTCCCTACTCTTGAGTTTAAACATTGCTCGTAAACACTTTTTTTGTGCAATGAGCGCATCTTCAGCATTCACGGAGTTTCCCCAGCACAAAATTCCGTACATAGCCGTCGACGCTGCATGAGCATCTGTCTTTACTGTTTCTAAGCTAGCGACCTTTGTCAATTCTTTCAGCATATATGAGCATTGCCTTAATTTTTTGTTTATTTGTTCAACCTGTGTTTTCCATGCCATGTCTGAATCTATGTGTATACCTAAAAAATTAGTACATTTTACTTCCTGAATGTTAGTATTGTTATATTTGATGTCAAGTGCTTTAAATTTAGTATTAGTATTCGTAAATGTCATTAATTTGGTTTTGTCAAGATTTATTTTAAGATTATTCCTATTTAGCCATGTTATAATATCCGCCAGAGCTTCGTTAATGTGTGTTTCGAAGTTTTTCGGATCGTTATCGGTAAAAATTGCTGTGCTATCGTCAGCAAATAGTATGATAGGGTATGTTATGCATTTGTGCATGTCATTAATATATATTAGAAAGAGTAGCGGTCCTAGTATGCTACCTTGCGGCACTCCGCATCTAATTTCTTTGTAGTTTGATCGATATTTCTCCTCCGTAACTGTATCATATGCTATTTTTAGGATTTCTGTGTATTGTTGTCTATTTGACAAGTACGATTTTAGTAGTTCTAGTATATTTCCTCTGACACCGTATCTTTCCAATTTGTTTAGCAATATTGGATGGCTGACATAATCAAAAGCCTTAGTCATATCCATAAATAAGGCGGCTACGCGTTTTTTATTGTCTAGTCCATTAATTATTCTTTTGCAGAAAGCTGCTAGTGCCATTCCTATTGACTTGTCCTTCCTGAAACCATATTGCTCCTCATTGAAAAGACCTCTATTTTCAAAGTACTGATGAAGTCGTTCATAAATTACTTTTTCAAATATTTTACTAAATATTGGAATTAATGCTACCGGTCTATAAAATCTTACATCAGTTTTGTCTAATTTTTTAAACAATGGTATTATAACAGAGATTTTTAATTTTTGGGGATATAATCCGCTCATTATGCATTTGTTTATTATGTCACTTAATACCGGTAATACCACTTAATACCGGTGATACTCTACGGCAGTCCATAAAGGTTACTTATGGAGGTAAGTAAAAAATGCTGTTTCTTTGATTCTAGTGGTTTGGTCACACTATACGAGATCTCTGTTTTCTGATAGGGTGTACCTACACACAAACCTCAAACTTCTTCATCCTGTCCTTATCCCAAATTATTAAATATTCTTACTGCCGGCCGCCGCGCCGCGCCAAGTAGATGGTTCTTCCTTGCAACCGAGTAGATTTATCCACCACCACACGGTGAGAAGTACAGGTTCGCTAGTCTCCCTAAGGCCCCCAGCTCACTGTGCCGCCTTTTACGAACCACACGGGAAGACATGGGGTAGCCCTTTTCTATCCCTAAGCTACACGTAATCAAACATTGATTCTATTCCTTTAAATAACTTAAATCTCTTTTCTAAGTTATAATTCTAAATGACACTTGGCACATCTAAACTTGCTAATAAATAAACTAGGTACGCGTATCTACTTTCTAGGAAATTCAGAGATAATGACGTCGTTTAAGGTCGAATGCGACAAGTGTGTATCTAAGTAGAGTTCCGTAGTATTAATGCCGCTACTATGTGAACATTATGGTCTCTGGGGCATGTTAGTAGGTAAACTTACTTATTGCATATGTCGACTTATTCGTAAGTACTTGTTCAATGATCTTAAGTAGGTAGCAGTCTATGTTCAAAAGTGTATTTCTTTTCAATTGTCAATTTATCACATTGTTTTCAACTAAAAAACTTTTTACATCTTTATAAATCTGGATAATTAGTCTGATTACCTGTGTAGGTATGTCCTTTGCTACATTTATCTATGGGTATAAGCAGGTAGGTACCGAGCACTGACCTGAGTTATATGTACAGGAGGTCTCGCACTGAATTTTGTGCCTATTTGATCTGCGCCATGTTGCGTTTTCTGTTGAAAGTGATTGTGACCGTCCATGGAACTAATAGTTCCGGAGACGGTCACCAAGACCTAATGTCATTTTGTATGGTATACCAATTCCAGCATACTTGTAAAGTTTAATTTCAGTGGTACCGAGAGTGTAAAAGTAAAAGGTTTTCCACCGTTCTGTTTTAAAATTGCTAATATCAGGAAGTTTTATTTTGAAGAATTGATTTTAGTGTCCATAGTGAACCACTTTTACACTACACAGTACCTATGTGCTCACACCCGTGGATTATAAATGTAGTTGGTACAGAATACCAACATATCCACACAGGTAATCAGACTAATTATCCAGATTTATAAAGTGCACTGTTTTCCAAAATATAAAGCCGTGTTTCCACAGCAAAAGAGAAATAAGAAATAAAGATTGAAAAATCTATAAGGGTTCCGTTTTTTGCTATTTGGCTGCGGAACCCTAAAACATATCATAATGAATCGAAGAATAGTAGCAGATGAAAGAAGTAATAGTACTTTTTTGTTACTATTGTTCGTTTTTTTACTCACTGCACTGCAAAATAAAGTTTTCCTTTAAATTGCCTATTTCGAGTGTCTGCCTAGCTGCAAGAAATTTAAAAAAACAACAACAATGGGAAACCTCTATATTTCAAAGTTGATTACGAAGAAGCAACGAAAATACCGATTACATAACAAGAGACAATAAACAACAAATAACTTTTCATTAAAACTCAAAAAGCTGTGGGAAAAAATTTCAAACTTGAGGCAAAATTCTTTTTCATACAAAAATACGAAAATTGCGTGGGTAAAATTCTCGTTAACTGCCGAATTACGAGATAATATTTTAACATAAAGCTTTTTTAATTACGTCAAAACAGTCTATTATTAAAAAAAACGTGTGCCAATAATGTAACATGGTTCATTCACTGGTTTATGAAACAATGACAATTACATAAAAACAATTAACGGAATGGCCTCGCGTCCGCGGATGTGTAATACCAGTATTTTAATGAGCCGTTGACGCTTTGATTTTAATGAAAGGCTGCCTTGCCCACGCGCAGGTTTTAGGAAACTTTACATTTTATGATAAAAAAAAAGAAAAACGTTAAGACCTAGGTACCTACTCTATTCCAGAAACTTAGATCAAAAATGTAACCAAGCAACTGTCAATTTAAAAGGAAAAAGTAAATAAAAAGCTGTCACTTTCAAATTATTGTACTTATTAAAGTCATCAGAAAAATTCTTGCTTTATTTATTTTCTTTTCGTATGGAGAGGCACGTGTGTAAAGAAAGTAATTGTTTATTACTGTTTCGATCGACTTTAATTTTAGTCTAAATCGTCGTTTTGGGAGAATTTGGTCGTCCGGTAGGTACAGGTGAACGTACATAGGTGCAAAGGTGACCCTATGAGATTCCTACTAGATTAGTGTTACGGGATTCAAATCCCAGAACCCCGTTCGTATAGAAATGATACTCACATGTCATATTGAAATACCTGTTTACTTCTATTCAGGCATTACTTTAAATGAACTCAAATACAATACTTTTATAGCCAAATTCCAATAATCTATAACAGTTATCTATTTTGTCAAATACAAGACATATCGTTTTTTTTTCTCCACAATCTTTTTACCCCACGCTAACGCGCGCTCCATTCATTGTCTTTTTTTTCTTTTTCTCGGCCGTCTGGCCAGTAATAGCCACTGTCATAATTATGTTTACTAAAAAATCAATCAAAATTGTTCATATTAATGAAACCTTGACATTCGACCATCCTGGCACCGTGCATGTCCCCATGCACGAATAAAGATGTCACACTCACTACCATGTGACATCTTGATTAAAACCTTTACATTCGGAACTCTTGTACAGGCCACAAGAAAAGAAAAAAAATTACAAATAATTCACCTTCACATTTTCCCAGTATACAACATAACATTTTAAATATATATTTACAGTATTGAAACTTTGTAACTTAATAGGTAATCTTTATTAGATTACCTATTAAGTTCATATTAGTTCCTTAAATTAATATGTTTAACAGATTGGTTTTGTTACTTAATAATAATTTAGGTACACTTTTCATCTTACATTAGTTGCCTAAGTCAGACTTTTTTAAAACATGATATCACACAACATAATAAGTTAATAAACTATCAATAGCTTGCTGCCGACATGCAATTCTAGGTTGAGGTTTTCATCTGTGTTTTAATCACATTCGTTTCCTAAGTCAGTCTTTTTAAAACATGATATCACACAACATAATAAGTTAATAAACTATCAATAGCTTGCTGCCGACACGGAATTCAAGGTTTAGGTTTTTACAGTAATTTAATGTTTTGTATAAGCTTATACTTATAAAACATACAGTTAACCCTTAGCACCACACACTATTTCAGGCTACACATCTACACACGTGGGAACCTAGCTCCCCATAAATAATACCCGATATTAGCACGATTTATATCATAAATCGGAATTTCTTTTTACAAAATAAATCAATGGCATTATATGAATGAACCTATTAAGAATATTGATTTCTATTTCCAAACTTAAAAAGTGCCATTTTTCTCAAAATCAAGGAAGAGTACGAAAATATCGTTATATTTTTACAGTTACTTAACTTTAGAGGTCATAAATATTATAAAACTTTAATTAGCAACCAAACGAAATTATTTTTCTAATTACTAGTATCATACTACGAAATAGATTGAAAGATCTACAAAAACTCTGAAACATCAAAAATGACAAAGGGAAATAATGAACATAATCTATTCTATCGTCTCATATCTCTTAAACCAAACATGCTAGCCTGGTGCAAATTCATTCCTCGCGAGATGTGATACTGAGAATACATGGACTCTCAATCGCGTTGTGTTTAATACACTTGAATATTTTCAAAAAATTGTTCGTTGGGGACCTAGCCTGTGTGTGTAGTTACGGGTTAATAAAGAAAGTACAGGAATCAATTATATTATAATCATGTCGAACAGATACAGAAAATTGTCTATAAATAATCTCATACGTTGGTCAATGAAGTCATTTATGCAAAAAGTCTTCATATTCCATTCTCTATTCTAATATTGTGTTTTCGCTACATCAATCAATACATTTTCAACATAATAAAAAAAAAGTATTTGTTAAGACGATTTCTTAGATATCCACCAGCAAATAAAATATTTTAGATATTACCTTTTTGTGGAGTTTTTATAACGTATGTCGTAGCTGAAATTGCCTTGTTAAAATAATTAACTAATTTCCATTAAGATATAAAACATTATTCCAAATGACTTAGAATTTGAATTAGTCGAATCAGAGAAGTACTATTTTATTATTTACTTTAATAGACGATAAAATTACATTGTTTTAGTTGGTTGCTCCCAACGGCGTTCCATCTAGCTAGATCGGTTCTAATCTGCGAAAATCACAATGATTTAACATAGCCAACCTTTCGTAATATCATAATGTCTATATATAGACTAGCTGACCCGGCAAACGTTGTTTTGCCTTATAAATTATAGATAATTAAATTTTTCCTGAATTTTCTTTGCTATAAACCTCACGGAGCCCGAGACCTTTCCAACGAATGCAAAACCGTGGAAATCGGTTCGTGCGTTCTGGAGTTATAGCGTCAGGAAGGAAAACCCGACTTATTTTTATATAGTAGATATCTTCCGGGCATTGGCCATAACTGTTCAAATTGCTCATAATAACTTCATACGTGGTCATACAGTCCAAAAATAAAAACAAAATAAAATTAAGTATTTCATACAGGTTTGATCAATTTCTGGAATTCCTAACCATTTCGTCACCTCTATTTCGATTTCATTTCACTTTATTGAATCTCATGACAGTTTACTTAATCTCATGACAGTTTACTTAATTTCATTACATTTTACTTAATTTTATTACATTTTACTTAATTTCATTACATTTTACTTCATTTCTTTACATTTTACTTAATTTCATTACATTTTACTCAATTTCTTTACATTTTACTTAATTTCATTACATTTTACTTAATTCCATTACATTCAACTTATTTTCATTTTATCGTAATCCGATGAACACAGTCCACCCAAAGAAATCGCGTTAGATCAATCTCTGGAATTCCTAACAAATTCGTCAACTCAATTTCGATTTCATTACACTTTGTGGAATCTCATTACAGTTTACTTAATTTCATTACATTTTACTTCATTTCATTTCATTGCAATCCGATGAACACAGTTCACCCAAATAAATCCGGTAGAACTGGTCCAATCATATGGACACAGTAAAACCAATCTGGCGGACACAGTTCCATCTCGTCCTCTCCTCTGCCACGACTCTTTAGTGGGTGAGGCCCTTGAGTATCGATGTTTTCATTTCTATCCTATTCATGGCATAGGTAAGAGTTCTTAAATTACTTGTTTCTTTACAATGATTCATATCATAATGTCCTTCTGTCTAAAATACTTTGTTGCTTGTAGGCATACATATGCTTTATGTACTAGAACAAATCCGGAGTCACGATCTATTGTTATATCTTTGGTCATAATAAGTGGCTGCGTGCGTGCTAAGTAACTAGACAAACATTTCACTTCACATTTCTGCACAGTCCACTCAATAAATTTGATAGACATAGTCCAATCAAATGGTACCATGGTTCACTAAAACATTAAATAAATCTAGAGGATGATGCACTCGGTATTATAATACAGCCCTAAACTAAGCGGCTAGGCTAGAATACTAAACGTAATATAATTTTTATGTAAATACATAAACACATTATGGATCATATAAAAGACATCCAGAACAATATTAATGGTTAGCAAAATACTTGTCCTCGGTGGGAATCGAAACCTCTGCGTTCATCTGACAGACATAGTCCAATCACATGGCCGCTGTCTACTTAAGTCAATCAGGCAGAAATAGTCCAATCGTATGGACATGGTCCACTCACGTCAAGCCGGCAGACATAGCCCGATCATTGATAAACGTAATCCATCCAAGTCAATCCGGTAGACATAGCTTAATCATATGGACGTAATCCACCACTCCACGCAGCCCATGTAAGTCAATCTGGGAGACAATGTACAATCGCATGGACACAGTCCATCTAAGTCAATCTGGGAGACAATGTCTATTCGCATGGACACATTCCATCTAAATAAATCTGGGATACAATGTCCAATCGCATGGACGCAGTTCATCTAAGTAAATCTGGGAGACAATGTCCAATCGCATGGACGCAGTTCATCTAACTCAATCTGGAAGACAATGTTCAATCGCGAGGGACACAGTCCATTTAAATCAATCTGGGAGACAATGTTCAATCGCATGGACACCGTGCATCTAAATAAATCTTGGAGACAATGTCCAATCGCATGGACACAGTCCATCTAAGTCAATCTGAGAGAAAATGGCCAATCGCATGGACGCAGTCCATCTAAGTCAATCTGGGAGACAATGTCCAATCGCATGGACGCAGTCCATTTAAATAAATCTGGGAGACAACGTCCACAAGGACATAATCCATCTAAGTCAATCTGGGAAAAAAATGTCCAATCGCATGGACACATTCTATCTAAATCAATCTGGGAGACAATGTCTAATCGCATGGACGCAGTCCATCTAAATCAATCTGGGAGACAATTCTCAATCGCATGGACACCGTCCATCTAAAATCTGAATGTCTAATCGCATGGACGCAGTCCATCTAAATCAATCTGGGAGACAATGTCCAATCGCATGGACACAATTCATCTAAGTCAATCTGGGAGAAAATGTCCAATTGCATGGACACATTCTATCTAAATCAATCTGGGAGACAATTCTCAATCGCATGGACACCGTCCATCTAAATAAATCTGGGAGACAATGTCCAATCGCATGGACACAGTACATCTAAGTCAATCTGAGAGAAAATGTCCAATCGCATGGACGCAGTCCATCTAAGTCAATCTGGGAGAAAATGTCCAATCGCATGGACACAGCCCTTCTAGTCAATCTGGGAGACAATGTCCGACCGCATGGACACAGCCCATCTAAGTCAATCTGTGAGACAATGTCCAATCACATGGACACAGTCCATCTAAGTCAATCTGGGATACAATGTCCAATCGCATGGACACCGTCCCCCTTAATCAATCTGGCAGACAATGTCCAATCGCATGGACACAGTCCACCTACATCAATCTGGCAGAGAACGGCCAATCGTATGGGCGCAGTCCACCTAAGTCAATCTGGCAGACAATGTCCAATCGCATGGTCACCGTCCACCTAAGTCAATCTGGCAGAGAACGTCCAATCGTATGGGCGCAGTCCACCTAAGTCAATCTGGCAGGCAATGTCCAATCGCATGGACACCGTCCACCTAAGTCAATCTGGCAGAGAACGTCCAATCGTATGGGCGCAGTCCATCTAAGTCAATCTGGCAGGCAATGTCCAATCGTATGAACACCGTTCACCTAATTCAATCTGGCAGACAATATTCAATCGTATGAACACAGTCCACCTAAGTCAATCTGGGAGACAATGTCCAATCGCATGGACACAGTCCACCTACATCAATCTGGCAGAGAACGTCCAATCGTATGGGCGCAGTCCACCTAAGTCAATCTGGCAGACAATGTCCAATCGCATGGACACCGTCCACCTAAGTCAATCTGGCAGACAATGTCCAATCGCATGGACACCGTCCACCTAAGTCAATCTGACAGACAATGTTCAATCGTATGAACACAGTCCACCTAAGGCAATCTGGCAGAGAACGTCCAATCGTATGGGCGCAGTCCACCTAAGTCAATCTGGCAGACAATGTCCAATCGCATGGACACCGTCTACCTAAGTCAATCTGGCAGACAATGTTCAATCGTATGAACACAGCTCACCTAAGTCAAACTGGCAGACAATGTCCAATCGCATGGACACCGTCTACCTAAGTCAATCTTGCAGACAATGTTCAATCGTATGAACACAGTCCACCTTAGTCAGTCTGGCACACAACGTCTGCCCTGCTTCTGCTCTGCTTATTACTGCCGCGGTCATCTTCAACTCTGAACATAGCTTGTTCGCTTGGTCGCGCATCGCAGCTCGCGCTGAACTTGTACGAGTATCAGACTCATCATTTATATCTGCTCCAACAAAATCCACTGCACAGAAAAATGTAAAACAAATAAAACAGAACTTATGTCATAAAATCTGAAGGTACAAGCAATAATTCTTTATTTCTTTTCCTTTTCTTAATTTCTATCAAGAAGATTGAGCATTTATGGCCCCTTCTCTTGGTGCCTTTTTATCTGACTCCTAGTCACTTCCATATAAAGTCGCAATCAAATTGAAATATAACTTGGTCACACTTATTACTTTTAAATATTGCTATTCTACTCCATACGCAAATGCCATTTTTAGCCAACGTTCTTTTATGGTCAAAATAGTCACTGAAATAGGCACAACTGTGAAGCTTTTCATTATTAACTAAAAATTAGATGTTAGCTCGTACTATATTCATAAAGGTGATAAATAAAGACCTGTACGTTAATTACTTGGCTGTATATTATAGGGTCTTGAAATAACGGGTTGTACAATATTTGGTTGTACATTATGGAGGTCTTGGCCAAAACAGAAAATAATTATTAAGCATTCTGTCTGTAATTGGCCTTTACTTCCTCATAAAACTATCACTCACTGTCAATAGATTGATAATAAAAAGATTTGTATCTTAAGTGTCCAATCTGATATGTTAAGTAGCAAAATGAATGTTCTTACCAAGTCAATTTACTTTATGCAAGTTAATACCATTCGACTTGCATAGCCTTTGAGTCATCCAGATGGTGATTGTTCAATGTTGAATATGTTTAACTTGTTGCCCTAAAGGTTCAGTGTTCGGGCCATGCATCGGCTCAAAAAATGTTTTTAGCCATAAACTTAACACGGGGAGTTCTGCCATGAGAAGGCCTCTCATCATGGAATGCAGATCGTGGCTTCTCTAAAGCAACTGAATTTCAAAAGTGGTTTCTGGTTCATGTCGCAGTTGGTTTGAGGCAAACAGTTACCACTTTATCTTAGATACTAGTGTAAACTTTTTAATTTAACCTGGACTATGTTTCAAAATAATATACTAATTCTTACAAATAAAACATGACAACCATCATGTGGAATATCCAATATTTATATTCCAAGACATTCATTTTAGGATGGACAAAGTAATTATTGTGCATACCCAGAGAAACTTAACCATAGAATTGGTTGTTCTAAATAAACTAATTTAAAAAGAAAACAAAAATACTTCTGCTACTACATCGTTAAATTCACTCTTATTCACCAAGTGTGCAAAGCATCTCTACTTCGAGTCTGGCACAATTTGCTTTTATCGGACACTTTTAGTGCTACTTTGAGGATTTAGTCATTACTTGTAATTTTCAATTTGTGCGGCCTTTAGCTACTAAGGAGTAAGTAGGTGCTTGCGAGGTCTTATAAATACTAGTAGGTATCTCTCTCAATATCTTACTCGTCATTATTGCTTCAATTTAAAACAATCTAGGACAGATTACCTTGAGTTTTTGAAGCCAATTAAAATGAACAGAGTCGAATCTAATCTAGTACCTTTATGTGACACATCATTGTACCAACATAAGGAATTTTTGCCTATTGGATGTAGCGAAAATCTCAGTTGAATTGAATTTTAGACTGAATAGTGGTTCTGCAAAAACTTTTAGTTCTATGTCTGTATCAATGAGAATGACAGCTACCGGTACAACTTACCATTGGACCGTCGATTATTTGTACCTAGTAACTTAGGTATTACCTAGTAAACAAGTAGGTAGGTGACTGAAAAACTTTTGACTCTTTGTTTATATCACTTAGGTACATGTTAAAACACATTTAATTGATCAAAGCAAAGTAAAAATTGTAAGTAATTGAAAGTTATATAGCTGTGGGCGTACATTACCTTGGTTTTTTGTCACTTCTGAGATGTTACGGGATTCAAATCCCAGAACCCCGTTCGTATAGAAATGATACTCACATGTCATATTGAAATACCTGTTTACTTCTATTCAGGCATTACTTTAAATGAACTCAAATACAATACTTTTATAGCCAAATTCCAATAATCTATAACAGTTATCTATTTTGTCAAATACAAGACATATCGTTTTTTTTTCTCCACAATCTTTTTACCCCACGCTAACGCGCGCTCCATTCATTGTCTTTTTTTTCTTTTTCTCGGCCGTCTGGCCAGTAATAGCCACTGTCATAATTATGTTTACTAAAAAATCAATCAAAATTGTTCATATTAATGAAACCTTGACATTAGCAGTTTAGATCGTCGTCGTACCTATCGGACGGCCGGTAGGCGGTACAAGCCGCGGCCGAAGTTTCCCACCAAGAAACCCCATTTGGGCGCCTTTTACGACGGACAGGCGTTACCGTAGCCATATTCTTTTAGACCCGTGCTGTAATGCCCAAAAAAATCTGAACTAGCTGATCTCAGGAACCGCTGCTGCTCCGATTTGAAAAAATATTTCATTGTTCGATAGTCCATTTATTGAGAAAGGATATATAATTTTCAAAACAATTAGGCGGACGAAGTCGCGGGCACTGCTAGTCATTAATATTAATAATTACGGTACACAATAGCTAATTAATAGAGTAGTTTTCGCGATCCAGTGAATACACGCCTCTATAAATATAAAACTGAACAACCACCTCGTGTTATGTGAAACAAAAGGGTCAGACAGCGAAACGGGTGCGAAGGCCAATGACTAGGTACAGTACCACTGAATAGGTAGGTGTCATACTGTGGTGTCATACGTATCGGAGACTGACCTTACGTAGGCTTTTGGACGCACATTGAACTTTATGAGTGTGGGAAATTAGTAATAACATTGACAGTGCGCGAATGCTTGACACATTCACCTTCCTCATATTTGAAGTTGAGTATTTGTTAAGGATATTTTAATTAATAAAATATGAGTTGTTGGGGCTTCATAAAATAAAAATAAAATAAATAAAATATTGTTTATTGCCATGCTTCATACATATAGTTTTATATAAAAACAGAAAAAAAAAATAGGACAGAAAATATAAATAAATGTGGCAATAGGAACATGCTCAGCATAAAAGCTGTGTTGGCGCGCACGCAGTACCTACGCACCAACACAGCGCTGATTTTCAGCATGTCCCTTTCTCACGTCACAAAAATTATGCATAAAATTAGGTTTGAGGTAATGCTCATTTACAGTTTTTAAGGTAACAACAAACTCAACAAATAAAATTAAAAAGAAAAAAAAATACAGTATTTTCAAGTTAGTTCCACAGTAAATAAAGAGAAGTAGTATTTACTTAAGTAGGTACATTAAAAAAAAAATTCTTTATTACAATCTACATATTTTGCTGGGTAATAAAAAAGAATATATATAAATTATTATTAAAAATTTACTAAAAGTCTACGCCTGCTGCTGCTTTAAATAAGCAGCTCGAACATGCTTTTTGAAAGTCCATAAAGACAGATCACATTTTCGCAGCGGTGGAGGGAGATCGTTCCAGATTTTAGCAGCACTATATTTAAAACAACCCCTGTATCCCTCGAGATTATGGCTAGGCACTTTTAACCTACTCGCATGCTGCGTGCGGTGATTCAAAGTTTTGGATTTCACATTCCATTGCAAAAGAGAAAACAAATATGTAGGCCTTTTATTATGTAAAATTCTTTTCACCATATTAGATAGGTGTGCTTGCCTTCGAGTATTCATCATAAGGATGCCCTTGCTATTAAGATACGGTGTAACGTGCTCGCGCTTTGGAATCTGAAAACAAAACCTGGCACAGGCGTACCCGCCTCGGAGGTGAAGTTGGTTGTGGGGCTCCGACACAGTCCATGGAACATCTAATCCAATGCTCACTGTGCCCCAACTCCCAACACCTGTCCGGTGGCCGACCTTAACGAGCCTAATGACGTTGCCATCGCTGTGGCACAGTGCCGGGCAGGTATAATGTAATTGGCTGAACGTAGACACGCTAAGAAGAAGATTAATAACTATGGTATGGTTAAATAACGTAATGAACATGTAAAATTACCACAATAAACGGCTTGCCCCGCGCCCATTTCGCGTTGATTTAATAATCTGCCTCAATGATAGAAAAACTAATAAAAATTGGTTCATCCATTCGGGAGCGATGTCGCAGAACGGAAACAGATTAATGAATCACTGGAAATGTGGGAAAGTTGTTGAGAGTCGTAAACACATTATAATACTTATCTAATAATATTTTTTCATCACCTTTTCATCAAAAATAAAATTGAAAGTTATTCTAGGTATTTCTAGGTACCTAATAGCTAATTCGAAAGGCTATTTCAAGCTGTGGAATGATTACATGTGTTTATAGTAGAAATTATACCTTTTAGTATCAAAGTCCAGACTAGATGAAAGAGTCTTTACAGTCTCTCAGGCGTATGGAGAGAGGTGAATCTATTACTATTATAAAGCTGAAGAGTTTGTTTGTTTGAACGTGCTAATCTCAGGAACCGCTAGTCCGATTTGAAAAATTATTTCAGTGGTTGATAGTCCGTTTATTGAGGAATAAAATATAAAAGTCCTAATCAATAGGTATCTAGAATCATTTTCTCGAGCTTCTACATGCTTCGGAGGTGGTCCCGGCTGTTATCTTTGATGATAACGAAGGGCTAATTTGGTTTTGCTTCGGAAGGCACCTTACGCAGTTAATCCCTATTATTAACTCTAATAGCAGTCGTTAGGTCAAGTTAGGTCCCGTGTGGCTCACCTAGTGTTATAAAGCTTACAGACTGCCAACCTTTAACACTACGTAAGCTACACGATAAGAAGTCTAGAATCAGAGAATATCTTCATCAATCAGCCAAATTTCCACGAAGCGATTAAAAAATTCATGTATGTATGTAACGGACTATTGTGCTTTCTCTTTATTTCGGCGCGCGTTGAACTCTTTTCTGTACTTCTGTGTGTAGACTAGTATTTTTTCATCGAACGATTGATCGTTAGGGGAATTTAACTAAGGAATTGAAGTATTTTTTTCATCGAACGATTGATCGTTGCGAATTAAATTTCAACGAAGACCTTTATAGCGGTAGGTAGGTAATTATCCACTTGTGACTCCGAAGGTGATACATTCCATTCCCGACGTGCTCTGTTCTGATTTTCTATAATGTTAGTTTTATAAGTAAATAGGTAGGTGTTGACGAAATAAAAAATAGATGTAGTTACCAGCCTTTGGGTACCTAAACAATAAATCATAAATCAGTTTCTGGGAGCATTAAATTGTAGATTATTTTGTCGTAAGGATTTTTGATTGAATGGGATATTATCCAAGTAAAAGGCAACCTACTTATAACGTAGGTACTTGTAACGTATTTGGTACTTAAAATATCTTCTCATTATGAAATCCGTTTTCAATATTTTTTTATTATTTAAAAGGCAGTAACTTTTAAGAAATTGAAGAAAATCTGTCAAGGATCTTCGGATTGATGAACAGAATAGCTCTTATTGATAGTGCTCCTGAAATCACCAACTGCTAGTTTTCCTCTTAGATGAAAAAAAAATAGTAGATACGGTATATTCTAACATTGCGTATTGGAAAAATGAGCTAGATGCATTTTCATAAAATTATTGTATTTAAAACATTTGTCTTTAAAAATGGCTTTGTAAATAAGCAAAAAGGCATTCTTATGGATGTCAAAAAGATAATCGCAGTGTGACAGCACGTGCTCACGCGGCAACGGTTCGACATACGACTGAGGCTAGTGTGTCAGCTAGACGCAGTTTTATCGTCTCATTTTCTACTACGTACTACGACTACGTAATCTAGCTGTCGAACGATCGAAAGTGTAGTCTAAAAAAAACAGTCTGCGGTTACTCCAGACGTCACGGTGTGCGAATACATTGATCAAACACAATTATTTGTGCCTTAATTAGAAGAGAACACTTTCTGAGCGAGTTTTAATCAAATAATAACATATCTGGAGTTACATATGAAGCTAGCAAATTGAAGTTATCGTACTCAAAGAGATTTAACTTTTTAGAGGAGTAGAGTATCAGAATTATTTGGGGCTTACTAGTAATATACCTACAACGTGTTTTTAGAGATAAATCAGCAGGTATGGTATGGTATTGTATTGGACAGAGCGCTATCAATTTCAAAATTAAGCAAATCGATAGGCACTGAAACTTACGACTAAAATGTGAATGGAGCGCAAAGGTGATCTTGATGGTGGGCAGGTTAAGCAACGCTTGGCGCGGTCATTACTTGGATAATTTGTGTGGCAAAAAAATACTTTCTCGAGCTCCTTCATGCTTCGGAAGGCACGTTGAGCAGTTGGACCCGGTTGTTATCTCTGATAGCAGTCGTTAGGTCAAGTTAGAGGCCTTAGGGCGACCTGAAAACTCTAAAACTGCCTAGCCACACCACTGCGCGAAAAGAAGTGTGTAAAGTAATTATTTTAAATTGAATTTGTGAAAAAAGTAACCTCCGAAAATTGAAACAGCGACGAGACTTCAACTCTCGCCTCCTACTGGCCGGACAGGGCACAATTATTTTTGGAAATGTTCGTACTTCAGGTGTTTTCTCTATTCCATAAAAATGTGAAATATCATTGTATATAATAGATAGGTATCGAGTGGTTGTGGTTACACGGCATCAGTTGCATGTAGGTATTTGATTACTAAACTTAATAGTCGTAAGCGAATATCGGACGAGATTCTATGAAGTAGGTAGGTAGTATTTTGGGATAGGTACCTCATGTTTATAAAACTAATTTCCAGGGAGTTGCAATTTTTTATCGAGTTCATTTTTAGTTTTAAGTTTTTGCGTGAATCTAGAATTATAAAACTCGAGATCTTGCAGTTTTATGACATATTAGGAACTAGCTGCACCCTGCGGTTCCACCCGCGTAAGTCCCGATCCCGCGGAAATATCGGGTTAAAAAGTAGCCTATGTGTTATTCTAGGTCTCCAGCTATGTATATTCCATCGCAATCCGCAGTTTTATCGCAATCGGTTCAGTAGTTTTTGCGTGAAAGTCACATACATACATACAAACTTTCGCGTTTATAATATTAGTAGGCTATGAAGTAGGATAGGATGAATTAAAAAAAAGCGTATTTTTGTTTGTTTTTAAAGTGGGCACCTAGTCAGATTACTAAGTAAACTAACACAATAAAAAGTTGGAAGCCAGACCACAAGCCAGACGTAAAAATTTCAACAGAGTAGCCATGATCAACTTGTACAAATTAGTTTTCTCTAATTTGACATGGATTATTCAATTAACTATTTTTATGAAGCTTGCAGAATATAGCTTTGAATGATCCTACGTATTTATTTACTCTATATACAATCTATTGTAGTTACACGACAAACTACAATAGATTGTAAAGTAGGTACTTCTTAAAAATGACAGTTTAGTTGATTTTTAATTATTAAATTATATTTAGGATTTATTGATATTTAGGTTTTGTTTTTTGGGTATAATATAATCCGTGTATCTAAAGACACATAAAAGAAAAACGACACAAAACCCTTGATTCTTGATCTTGAGATTTTAAGGTGCATTTCTCAGTACATATACAGTGGTGGTCATATAATTAAGAACGCTGATATAAAGGGAAGATTTTTTTTAACTAAGACGCAAAACTAATTGCATGCATTATTTTTTATTGTTCTTGGTATCGTAAAACTTTTCCATAATACCACTGTATTCATTGATACACATGATTAGCTAAAAATAAATACACAAACTTTTTACACTACTTCTAAACATAGTACTCCTATTTACTGGCTGGCCACATAATTAAGAACGCTCAATAGTTTATACGTTTATTCAAATTTAATTAGAGAAAAATCAGTCGATTTGTTACTGTTTGTATAATTTTGGAGCCATTTAGTGCTGTAAAAGGTAAAAGTGATTGCTTTTTATGAAAAAACAATGGAAAAAATAAAAGTTGTGATAAATCTACAAGGGAAGTAATAATAAAAGTTCGCCAGAAGAATTTGGTCAAACAAAAAGATAGCCGACCATCTGCAATGTGCAAAAACGATGGTTTACCACACTGTAAAGCATTTTGCTACGTATCAAACTACTTCGAAGGTTCCGCGTGTACCTAAACAGTGAAAAACAACTCCTCGAGATGACCGAAACATCGTTCGTATGGCAAAACAAAACCTTTCTAAAGGGTCCAATGAGCTGAGAAAATAATATTTAGGTGAAAACAACCCTACAGCAATCTCAGCACGCACTATTAGAAGACGTTTGGTAGAAGAAATATTCCACGGAAGGATAGCAAGAAAGGTCATGTTGAAACTTTGCCATAGGCAAGTCCAGCTGACATTGGCGAGAAAGTATGAAAACTGGACTGTGCGACATTGGTAAAATGTACTTTTTTTCTGACGAGACGAAAAAAAACAGAGTATGTTTCGATGGAAAATGATATGTACGACGTCCCACGAATACAGCATTCGACCCTAAGTACACGAAAGTTACATTAAAGCACGGTGGTGGAATGTGAAAATTTGGAGATGGTTTTTTGGACATGGTGTTGGACCTGTAAAGTTGATAGAAGGTAACTGATCCATGTTACCTTACAAAATACAAAAATATACTGGAAGAAACAATGTTATCTTACGCTGAAGACGTTCTACCGGTTATTTGAACATTCCAGCATGACAATGATCCAAAGCACACTGCACGCACCGTAAAGGAATTTCTTACAGCGCAATCAGTTTCTGTCTTAAATTGGTCAGCCAACAGCCCAGATCTAAATCCAAATAGAGAATCTGTGGCTCGAAGTAAATAAAAAGGTTTCCAATACAAAGTGTGAAAATTTATGAGAGCTATCGAGCTGTATGACGTTTTCGTAGAAGAATGGAACTCTATTTCGCTTGCGAAATATCAAAAATTAATACAGTTAATGCCTCGCCGGTGTAAATTAGTAATTAAAAGCTGTGGATATGCTATTAACTATAAATTTTAGTCAAAAACGTATTAAATTGATTTTTAAATTTTCTGAGCTACATATTAAATTGTAATTTTTAAACGTAAGTGTCATACAAAACATTTCCCGAGCAGTTTAATAAATTGTTCTTAATTATTTGTCCAGCTTCAGTACTGTTTGAACGTGTTACTTTGGTGAAATCAATATAATGTGAAAAAAATAGTTAGCGATTTCATTATAATATTCCTAAGCCACGTTGCTCTATTAATGTGGCTATTTTATAACATAACTAGATGCTTCTCAGAAAGTACACATCTCTGTGTGTTGACGATTTATATAAAAAACTTCTAGAACTTCAAATCGTTCTTAATTATATGACCACAACTGTATATACCTGCCTAGACCTGCCTACACCTGCCTACACCCGACTACGGAAAAATAAGGGTTATGATTTTGTAGTAAAATTAAAGACATTTTTCGGTTTGAATCGCGTGGTTTTTATTACTTTTAGCATTGTTACAACGCTCAACGTTTCGAGACCTTTCCAGGTCTCTTCTTCAGGATAGACAGAAGAAGAATCTATTTTGTAGTAATTTAAATATCAGGCGATACCTATTATGCGATTTTTGTTAAAAGCATTATTTGGAAGGCATTCTTTCACAAAACGAATACCTGCGTAGCTTACTTAGTTATTCACAGATCTAAACGTATATTGCAATCAATGCATGCTCGATAAAACTATTAAAATTAATGTATCATGTTTTGTTACGAAACTTTGAAAAGTAGAGTAGGTGAATTGTTATTGTAATTGGTAGAGTATGTAGTTAATTGATAGTTTTATGAACGTTACCTATAAATTTTGATGATCTTACTTCGATGGTTCATCTATTGGTTTATTATTGAATTTTAGAGTTACACCTTTGTAAGAAAGAAGAATAAAGAAGATAAAAGAATTATCAGTGACGGCGATCTGCATGCAAAATATTTGTAATGGAACAAATATTTTTTAAACTTGAAACTAAACCGAAATGTGGAGTCAATGTCTCATGAAAATGGTTTATTTCAAAAATATAATCATATATTTCGACAACTTTCGTTGTATCCGACTCGCATTTTGAGTTTAGCATTGGTTGCTACAAAATGAATTGAGAAAATAATATAAAAATATTTGAAACTATAGCTCCGATCACGATGAAACTTAAGAACGCGGCGACTCTTATCATTTTCATACAAACTTAATACCAAAATAAATTATGAAAAATTTAGTTTTCTACCTAATTAAAAACTAATCCTAATAGAAAACTAATTTTTTTATAATTTATTTTGGTATTAATGTGGTATTAATTATAGTCGCCACGTCCTTAATGAGCTGGAGATCTGGAGATTTTTCACGGAATTGCAGATTGACGCGGTTTCACCTGCGTAAGTCCACGCAGGTGAAACCGCGTCAATCTGCCATCGTATATAAGTTAGGGGGCTAAACACAAACTTTCACCTTTATAGAATTGGTATGATTATCTCTCAAATCTTTTATTAGTTTGCTTACACGTGAGCAAACTAATAAAAGTACCACCAACTTCCTACTTCACAGTTTTCTTAATGTCATCATCATTTGAAGATATACCTTTAAAATAATGTTATATTATTTTCTATAACAATTGAAGCTTTCCAACACCTGTTCGTAATGGCTGTTGTTACCGTCTGTTTGAACGAGACCTGCAATTTGAACGCAATCAAACCATTTCACGTTGAATACTAGTAAAATATTTGTTTGTTTCCACTTTACAATTTTATTACGGTTTGGTTCATAAAATTTAATAATAAAAGTTATTTACCTCTTATTGTATAGTTATATTAATTAATTGTAAAATAATAATCACGATTTTGTTGGATGTCCATCGAGATAAGTATTGTGTTGTTTGTGTTCCGGTTAATAATTAGGTACCTATCTATGTATCTAGGTATGGGTTAAAAAACCGTGAGGTTTAATGTGAGGAAAGTACGATTTTATTTGTGGATGTTATAGGTAACTATTGACCAAGATAATGATACGTTTTTATATGGAAAATGCATCTATTTATAATTACGTACGTACGTATGCAACTATAGGTTCATATTTTTGAAATTTTAATAGGGTCAAACCGCGAGACACAGCTAGTATTACCTAATAGTAGGTATGCCTAGTTAGTCATGGATCAGTTTTCATCTGTTTAAATTATATACAACTTGCTGAATCCCGCAGTTGCACCCGCGTAAAACCCGATTCCATGGAAATATCGGGATCAAAAGTAGCCTATGTTACTCCTCGATAATGTACTAATAAAAAAAATAGTAGAGTTCCGGAGCCTATTCATTACAAACAAACAAACAAATAAATCTGTCCTCCTTATAATATGAGTATAGACGTATACATTATATTACTAGCTGCGCCCTGCGGTTTCACCCGCGTAAAGCCGATTCCGAATATCGGGATATAAAGCCTATGTGTTACTCCAGGTCTCCAGCTATGTATATTCCAAGTTTCATCGCAATCGGTTAAGTAGTTTTTTTGTTAGTGTTAGTGTTAGTTAAGTTAAGTTAGTGAAAGAGCCACAAAGTCACATACATACATACAAACTTTCGCGTTTTTAATATTAAGTAGGATTTTACTGTATTTAACAAAACAGTCAATGGAAACAGTTGTAGGTAGAAAGAAAAGATCCGGCGTCAAATAAAAACCAGGTGAGCGGCCATGTTACGCGAAGTATCTGGGTCTCCTCGCTTAATTATAGGGCATCTTCCTTACTCAGACACTATCCAATGTTTTGTAGTATTTTATCCGTGTGAAGATGAGCGGTTCCCGTTTCTCAGTTCGATTTGTAAAGGAGTTTTTGTAGAATGCCCGTATTGGCAGAGAACGGGAATGTGAGTAGAGTTTTAAATTCCACGTTGACTTTCTGTTGTTCTTTTTATATGTAGCTATACTTACGAATATTTGTTAATAATTTTTTTATTAATTATAGCTGACCCGGCAAACGTTGTTTTGCCTTATAAATTATAGATAGTAGCCGATTCTCAGACCTACTGAATGCGCATGTGGAGTTTGGTGGAGATCGGTGAAGCCGTTTCGGAGGAGTACGGTAACTAACATTGTGACATGGAAATCATTTAGAATATTTTTTATGTACTTAAGTCATAGGTAAAAGTTTATCTTGCTATAGTCACTAAAATAACCTAGCTACCTACCTATCTACCTAGCTAGTTTTTTTTTCGGTTCCGAATCGATAGGGTAAAACGGGACTGTTTTCCTATGACTCCACTGTCCATCTGTCTGTCGTCAGGCTGTACCTATCTCATAGCTACACAGTTGAAGTTTTCACAGATAATGTACTTATTTATGTTGCCGCTTTAACAACAAATACTAAAAACAGAATTAAATAAATCTAAGAGGAACTCCCATACAACAAATGTAATGTTTTGTGATAATGGTACGGAACACTTCGTCCGCAAGTCCCACTCGCACTTGGCCGGTTTTTTTTTCATTCATTTCAATTCATTCATTAATAAATTTCTGAAGCTATAGCTTCTTATAATGTACCTACCTAATTTTCGTTATTTCACGTTCGTTTGTTAGAAAATACTCAATGACTGTATATAATCGCTAGTAGACAAATAGTACATTAACCCTGTTTATATCTACCTACCTACTCGTGGTTATCAGTAGTAGGTAGGTACCTACAGGTGTTGTGCAGTCACCGTAAAGGAGCGACCGACCGTGCCATCCCCGGGAATCGAACTGGTTACGTATCAAATGACGGTACTTTTTGTGGGGAAAGGAAATGGTGGTTCTTCATTTTGATGTTTGTTGCTATCGGGAATGTATTCTAAACTACGTTTTTTGATTTTAGATTACGATTTTGACGTTTTGGTTATTCGTATGCGACTTTTTTAAATATTAGTAATTACGTTTGTTGTTTGTTTAATTATTAGTTTCATTTTGTTTTTAGTATGTATTCTTATAGCGGCTTCAGAAATACATCAACGGTGAAAATTTCAACTACAATCTACAGACGGACGGACAGACAGTAGAGTCTCAGTAATAAGGTTGCAATTTTACCCTTTCGGTACGGAAGTAACGGAACCCTAAAATAATAAGTACGTCCTACGTTATACTTTAAGTAGTCTACAAAAAATTGTTGCCATTTTTTTAGTTTTTCCATACCTATACTCTGTTTCAGCATCTTAGATCAAAAATATAAGCTAAGAATAAAATTGTCAATATCAAAGGAAAAAAAAGTTAATAATTATAGAGCTAGGACTTTCAAATAAATGTAAACAAAAAATTACATTTATGAGCTAAGATTCCGAACCTAGTAGTTAGTAGCTACTAGGGGATGCAATATCGGAAGGTTTTCAATCCCGAGACTGGTTTCGATATTAAGATCTCAATCCCGGGATCCCGGGATTAAATATATCGTTAAAAAGGCGAATTTAATACAATAAAAATGTGTAAAAACAAAAATCTTTGATATAGTAAAGACTTAGTGGTTTCATTACGTAAACAAGTTACCCCATGGGCCGTCCACCCCACCATTTTGGAAATATGGCGGACAAATAGCCGTTGTTTAAACTTTCGCGCCAAACTCTAGGCACGACACTAAAATTATGTTAGCATTAATATTTTGCATGCGAGCTATAAAAAATACTTATGTTTTAAAAATCACAATGAATCGAGTTAGGTACTTTTATTATTTTAAGCATTTAATCAACTTAAAACCTCAATTATAACTCAAATAGTAAATTGGTCTAATCTCGATATCGGATCACTCAATCCCGGGATTGTAATATCGAACTTTTGCGTCCGAGATCCCGGGATTACGATATCCCGGGATTCCGGGATTCATGCCCTAGTAGCTATTAGACCTACTACTACCTACGTATGATGCCATATATACTGTGACATTTTCTGCCCAATTCAGTAATATTTGTGTATCGAACAAATATTACTGCCGTTGAATGGGTACTTCTATCGCCTCTTTTTTTGGAAGTCAGTTAAAAACTGAATGTAAGTACTAGGTAAAAAATTTAACGGTTTTTGCGCGATTAAAGTCCGAAATATTATGATTCAGAATATTCAGAGCACTGTTTTTACGCGGCTCTGAATAATCTGAATTACCGTTATTATTTCATAGTGGATTTAAGTAAAGAATAAAATAACTAGGTACCTACCTATATTATTTCGTTTCGCAGTTTTTCATACGGATTTGGTTGGGATTGGATTCGTGTAATCTTTTTTACCTATTTGTCTACGTACTTTCGGTTTCGGTATCATTATGCAACAAACCGTTTACTGTATTTCAAGTTTTTTTTTATAGTTTAGTTTTTCTTTTGAGGTCATTGAATGTTCTTCGCTTAAAGTTCTGCCGCGGAAAATAATTTATATTAGATTGGATTGGATAATATCTTGTAATCATTGAAATGGAAGAATTCACTAATTAAGTTATCGTTATTACCAATAGTTTTGTAAATTATTTTATTCGATTTATCTAAGGCTACATCATCACATCACCATCAAGACTATTGGACAAACTTTTATTAAATCTACATCTACACTAATATTATAAAGAGGAAAGATTTGTATTTTTGTGTGTGTGTGTTGTCAATGATGATGAATAAAGCCAAAAACTACTGGACCGATTTCAAAAATTCTTTCACTATTAGAAAGCTACATACAAAGGCTACTTTTGATCCCGATATTCCTTACGGGACTTACGCGGGTGATACCGCGGAAATAATAAAACTAAACATAAGTTACGCGTGAAATAGAAACCCACCTTTTTTGTATAAAAATCGCTTCAAAATCCTTTCAAGAGGTAGACATTTTATCTCTTTGCTTTAGATTACTATATTATACTAGGTATAGTTAGTACTGACTCTGTCTGTAAAGATATATTTCTGTAGGCAACTGAGTATAATTATATGCAAACAGATCGGTTATGCTGTCAATGATGTGATTAAGCTCTTAAACAGGATATAAATCAGAGAGAAAGTTGTAATAGCAGACTTTTAATCAGACTCTAAAACATGCTTAAGTATTATTTAGTACTTACCTATAGAATAATTATAGCATAGGTACTTTATTAATAGTTAAAAAAATACTATTTTTTTCTCGTGTCAAGATCATACAACTTCCTGAATATCTAGTCCTTGTGATGATAACTCCAACTCTTTATTCTGATGATGATCCGTTATCCGTAGATAGGGCATGAATCCCGGGATCCCGGGATATCGTAATCCGATATTATCCGATATCGAGATTTGAGCAATTTACTATTTGGGTATAAATTAAGGTTTTTAGCTATATTTTTCCTCATGGAATGATTGAATAGAACTATTAAAATTAAACCTAAATTAGTCTACCCCTGAAGAAGAGATCTGTAAAGATTTAGAAGCGTAGGGAATTGGTAAAATGTTTAAAACAATAAAAGTAACGTGATTCATTGCAATTTTCAAGACAATTATTTTGTATACAAGCTCGCATGCAATTTTTTTCTGCTGACATCATTTTAGTGGTGCGCCTAGAATTTGGCGCGAAAGTTTAGACACTTTCGGGTTTAGGGTATTTGTCCGCCATATTTCCAAAATGATGGGGTCGACGGCCCTCGGGGTAACTTATTTACGTAATGAAACCACTAGAGTCTTAAATATATTAAATATTTTAAATTTAACACATTTTTATTGTATTAAATTCGCCTTTTTAACGATATCTAAAATCTCAGTATCAATCCCGGGATCCCGGGATTGAGCTCTTAATATCGATATCGTCCCGAGATTAAAAACCTTCCGATATTGCATGCCCTATCCGTAGATGACCTCAAATAGAATGGCCACAACTTTTTTTAAGGATCTCGGGGCGCGTCTGAATTAGGTTTCTGGCGACCGGAGGGCTGGTAGGTTTTTCGCTCAAGGGGTCAGTTTGGGCATCCAGAGAGGGAACGTTGCCAGGCTTCTGGGAACGATGCCTCGATAGGACGCCCTCGAGGATGTCTTTTACTTATAGGCTGTTTTTTATATATCTGTATTTCTTTTATTGACAAGTTATTTCCTCCGGACCCTAATGACCAAGTTGACAGCCCCTATAGGTACCACAAGTTCTGATCAAGTCTAAAAGTATAAAGTAGGTACTCTGTGCAGCGTTTTAATAACAGCAAATAATTTGTTTAGGGTGGACCAAATGCCTAAGTCTATGATAGGATACCTCTTGCAAATCGGTAAAACTAACCATCCGCTGCGAATGCAGCTTAGCGTAAAGCTACGAGTTGGCAACGGGCGACATGAGGCGGCAGCGGACGACGTGTCGCGGCGACACTACTGGTTTCTATGTATTTTTATAAAACTCCCTACGTAGTCAGCGGCACGAAGCTAGCGACGCGTCGTCGAGCCAGCGTAGGGAGTTTCATAAAAATACATACAAAACAGTAGTGTCGCCGCGACACGTCGTCCGCTGCCGCCTCAAGTCGCCCGTTGCCAACTCGTACCTTAAGTCTACTATGACCAAATTTAGAAATTAAAAATGTACCAAACATGTGAAATATTTTAAATATTGGGAATATTTTAAATGGTTCTAACAAAAAGCGACGCACCTACTTACATAATTAGTTATAGTATAATGATAGTTCCACTGACACTGATGGGATTTCTAGTACGATACCGATCATCATATTGTTCAAGTTGCTATTTCTCACGATTTCCAATTGAACTGGCAAAAACTGATCCGAACAATGCTCCGATGCGTTTCTATAGGAGATTTATATTATACTATATGGGGAATAATTATTAGGTAGATAAATTAAATATGGTTGGTAGAAATGATTTAGGTACAATATTCTGTTTCAAAGTAAGTTGCTGGTTCGATTGCCGCTGTGAAATAATTTTATTTTTTCTTCTGCGGATCAAGCAAAGGTATTTACTAATATAGATATAATGTGTTATTATATTATACACAGGCCCCGTCTTCTTAGAATTGCGAAATAAAAACCAAATTGAGTTGCTCTGAAAAGAGTGGACATTTTATTAACACAAAGTTAGAACAATATAAAATGGTAATCCACAATAACATTTAATACTACTAAATCTTACCTGAAAAGAGAAACAACATTTAAAGCTATTATTTCACAAACTCCTTTAAATAATGTTATCCTTTAACTTTCTCTGTAAAAATACGTTTGTTTTCCAAGAGTTAAACAATCATCAAATTTGTCTGTCATCATTCCACAGATCTACGTAACCTACCACAGATCACAAATGAAAGCCGGCACAAGTAAATGCGCGGCAAATCAAATTAATGAAATTAATACGAAATGAAGTATTAATAATTATACTTCGTTTACATAGATTATATTTTTGTTCGATTTTCGTGATACTGATATGAAATTAACTTAGTATACCTAAGTTTAATTTAATTTAAGTTAGTACCTTCTTGAAACGTGGAGCGTTGACAAATGCTAATAAAAATAAAACCCGGCCAAGTGCGAAACTCCGTACCACTATCACAATTGGGTACGGAACCCTAAAATGGTTTACAACAACTTTGATTCAACGAAAATCTGAAACTTTAAGAAACTCTTTGGACAGTGAAGACAGACTAGTATATTTGACAGATAGGGCAGCCATTTTGAATTCCATGACCAACTCGATTTGACTCGACCAATCAGAAGCGACCTCACATCGTACTAGAATTCCCTTGTAGTTTTTGAAACACGTTTGTTGTATGGGAGCCCCTTTTAAATAATTGTTTTATTTTGTTTTTAGTATTTTTTGTTGTAGCGGCTACCGAAAAACATCTTCTGTGAAAATTTCAACCTTCTAGCTATTACGGTTCATGAGATACAGCCTGGTGACAGACGGACAGACGGACGGACGGACGGACTGACGGACGGACGGACGGACTGACGGACGGACGGACGGACAGACGGACAGACGGACAGACGGACAGACGGACAGACGGACAGACGGACAGACGGACAGACGGACAGACGGACAGACGGACAGACGGACAGACGGACAGACGGACAGACGGACAGACGGACAGACGGACAGACGGACAGACGGACAGACGGACAGACGGACAGACGGACAGACGGACAGACGGACAGACGGACTGACGGACAGACGGACAGACGGACAGACGGACAGACGGACAGACGGACAGACGGACAGACGGACAGACGGACAGACGGACAGACGGACAGACGGACAGACGGACAGACGGACAGACGGACAGACGGACAGACGGACAGACGGACAGACGGACAGACGGACAGACGGACAGACGGACAGACGGACAGACGGACAGACGGTCAGACGGACAGACGGACAGACGGACAGACGGACAGACGGACAGACGGACAGACGGACAGACGGACAGACGGACAGACGGACAGACGGACAGACGGACAGACGGACAGACGGACAGACGGACAGACGGACAGACGGACAGACGGACAGACGGACAGACGGACAGACGGACTGACGGACAGACGGACAGACGGACAGACGGACAGACAGACAGACAGCGAAGTCTCAGTAATAGGGTCCCGTTTTTACCTTTAGGTGGGAACCCTAATAAAAGCAACGCGATTGAAACTTTAAAAATGAGTTTAATTTCAATAAAAAAACATTGCATTGCGTGCTTGATACCTTTAGACCAGCACTTACGGTACATACATATTAGGCGCTGTTTAGTCGATCGTACCCTGAGGCAAGAACTTGTCATTTCATCTGAAGTCATCTACGAATAATGAATAGGTAGATATGTTTATCATCAGAATAAAAGATGGAAGTTATCTTCACTAATCATCGCAAGGAGTTGATATTGTATACTACCGTTTATATTAAATGGTAGTATTCAGTAACTTTTTAGAACGAGTATGATTATGATGCATCTCAGTGTACCTACCCGTGATCAGGAGGTAACTAAAAGCCCTCGAAAGGTAGGGCGTTGAAAATATTAAAAAGAATAAAAACAATGCGGTTAATACCGAAATATGACATTAGATATATATGATATATTTGTGTGCCCAAATATACCTGATGAGATATTATAAATCTATAATTTTAAAAGGTAGGTAGGTAACTAGTATTTGAACAGGCTGTGTTCGGCGGACTCATCAGATTTTCTCTAATGGAAAAACAAACAAAACTTTCTATTACTTGTATTTTCATGTGAACAAGGGAGAAAGCTTTATCTTTCTTTATGATTATTTAATGTAGGTAGTAGTAGTTAATTAAAACTTTGATAGACAGAACAAACACGAAATGATTGTCATCAGTAATACAAATGAACCGGTAGGTAGGTCTCACATTTCCCAGCTTGGCATAAAATAGCGTGATGTTGGATAGTCGTGTATAGGTAGCCCCTTACGCGACTATTCCTTGCATGGGTTACCTACTAATAAAATAATATGTGAGATAAAAAAAACATTTTCTCGAACTCCTCCGTGCTTCGAAAGGCAAGTTAGAGAGATGATGCCGGTTGTTATCTCTGATAACAGTCGTTGAGTTAGGGCGATCTGAAAATTCTAACACTAGGTGAGCCAAACCACTAAATGAAAAGATAAAGAAGCGTACCTAAATCATAAAAATATATTTAGGAACCTACTGAAGTAACAGGTAGTTTTTGAAATGTAAGCATTCTTGCTTCTCTCTACTGGCGACATTTTTATCATGGTAGGTAGATACTTATAAGGTTTGACCATACACAATCTCATCTTAGGAAGGGACAAAGCGGGGGTGAGATGTAGAACTCTGTCTTAGCCCTCAAGAAACACAACTCAGGCCACTGATTCCCTTTAGTAATCATAAAGACTGACAGAACGAAATGGTGTGAGCGGCTCCAGAAATTTCCAGCAGGTAGGTAAACTGCATAAACTGTCACATCGACTTACTTATGTTATCCTTCGTAAACGTAGCTAAATATATTTTGGTTTTAATGAATTGATCCGAGTGTTTTAATTGTAGGTATGTAGTCTGAAATATGTAAATTTGTACGTTGATTAATCATCTGCATATTAAATAAGAAATGAAAGTAGACAAGTAGAGTATGTAGGTCTTAGTTAGAAGCTGTTTTGTCACAGTAGAGATATATGCTAATTATTTTTTTTGGCCATCAATCTTACTAATCTTACTGATATAAAAATAAAAAGCGAAAGTTAACTCCTTTATTTTAATAAACATATAGGTACAGCCATGGTAGATCTAGATGGAGGCTGCGGTATTAAAATTTTCGCGTGTTCCGAAACCCATGGAAAACAGTTTTTTTTAAAGCCAGACTGATAGGATATCCAAACGAGGCTAAATGGAGTCGTTCTGTCGTAAGTACTTAGTCAAAAAAATATTTTTGTATTTTGATAGGCTATAAATGATTAGCAGCGCCCAGGGGTTTCACTCGCGTAAGTCCCGATCCCTTGGGGATTTCCGCTCTGTAGACTATGTGTTATTCCAGGGTTTCAGCTATCTACATACCGAGTTTCATTGCATTCGGTTCAGCGGTATTTGCGTAATATAGCAACGAAGACACATACATAATATTAGTAGAAAGTATAACTGATAAGTTATATGATAAGAGCAGAAGCCTTATGGATCTGACTGACTGATAGATCAACGCACAGCCTAAACTGCTGATAGTAGAGACCGCTGAAATTTGGAGAATGTGTTCTCTAAATATGATTTTCAAAATACCTACGAAATCGGGGCTTATGCAGGTGAAACCGCGGGACAGAGCTAGTATTAAATGTAACGCCGATTTAACTCCACATAATCAAAACAGATGATACTTTCTTATGACAGGTAGGTAAATAAGTAATAGCCATTGACCCATAAATTGAGATTTGATCTGTCACGATCTACTTAACTCAATAATAAGTGTTGTCCATAGCGATAGCAATGGCATTGCAAACAGTTCACGCAACGAATGATAAGTAGCGTGAATCTTTGCCTGTAATTAATCCACGAAATTCGAGTTACATTTGCATTTTAAACTTAGTTTGAACAGATAAGGTAGGCTAATTAACCCTAATAGGTATCTACATCTTAATTCGACGTAGGAATTAGGGTCCAATTTCTCCGTGTACTTCAAAGTATAAGTACTTACTTGGGACTTTCGGCGGGAAAGCGGAGACAACATGTTGTGCTCCAATTTTATTTTCGTTAAACTATGTTGTAAACTCGGTTAAATTATGTAACTTTGGTGGAATCTTATTCAATTTAGTTCCGTGAATGTGCACAAGTGTAGTGAAAACAAAATTGAGTGTTAAACATGAACTTTCCGTCGTTCGCGCCGAAGATCCTTGAAGGTTATAGTAAAGTTGCCACCGCTTTACCATAGCCCCTGACTTGAACTATAGGCCCGATCGGGCTGATTTCATGCAAAATACTTGATACTGGCAAGATGTACAAGATGTACGACGCCAAAACTATAAAGAAGAAACTTGAAATATTCTAAAACTTGACCCTGGCTATTCCAAATTGGCCATATCGGTCTCAGACCGAAATAAATAAATAAAAAGTACTTACTTGCGGAATTTAAGCTTAATTGTAAAAAAAATGGCATTTTTTTAGGGCGATGTAACTGCTATGTAAGTCAGTCTATAGTTCAAGTCCTGTGTGGTGCAAATTTAGGATAGAAAATTTTAAAAAAATAGTCGTCTAGGTGTAGGAAACAGTTTAAAAAAAAAACTAAAGTCAGAAAAGCCTAACAGATTCATTCTTCAAACCCGAATATTAAAAAATAATAACCAGGAAAATGTTTTTAAAACAATTTCTTTTCCAGCCAGTATCATTCCAAACCCAAAAAAATGATAAAATATAAAACTGGCAACTTACAAAAAAAAAATACGTCCTTGATTCCGATGGCTTTCCAAATTTGAAAAGGTTCCGATGAACGATGTTCACTGCACTTCCGATATCCGCGCGTGAGTCTCGTGGGACAGGTGCGTTGTTACCGCGGGCCGGTCGCGACTGTGAGGGAGGCCTCGGTGCACGGTTGGTGAATCACTTGAACCCCTCACTATGGTGTTTGTCAATACGGCTGGTGTATCGTTGTTAGGATAGGGAGGTCTATTTTTGGTTTTTCTTTGGTTTTCGCGATGGTTATAAGAAAACTGTGAGATCTCAGTTTACCTATAAACTGAAACGTCGGGCGTGGAAAATTCTTAATATAATAAATGAAAGCGATTAAAACCAAAGAATATGTTTAATTTCAGGTCTATTTTACCTAACATTCACGTAAAATATAACAATAATTTTAAATTTCAGTTAAAAGGTTCAGTTATAGGTAGGTACGTTGTCGGAAAATTAGCAAATTATTTACAATTTAATAGATTTTGCCTGGGCAACAAAGGTTGCCTGGAAGAGATCGCTTTAGGCGATAAGACGACACATTGTGCCACCTAGATTTAAGTTCTCTAAGTTCTTTTTTACCCGGCTGCAAGGAAAGGGTTAAGTTTTTCGCGCCTATCTTGTATGTTTGTTATTTCTATATTCGTATCTTCCAAACCACTCATTAAATATTGTAATATTATATTGGTGTTACAATAAAAAAATAATCTATCTACAGTGGCCGGCAGATTAGTTGAAAAAAATTGTAGATTTGCAGAATTTGATTTTTCATAGAAGTCGCATGTAAAATGTACTGCGCGAACTTTCCCCTTCCACGTCAAAATTTTTCAACTTATCTGCCGGCCACTGTATCTTGTTTGAATATAGATTTAGGGGTCTTCAAACCTTCAACTTTATAAAATTCAAAATCCTTATAATAAATTACCATTTTTAAAAATCCACTGTAGCCTGACTACAGAATCCCGCTACAAACGAATAGTTCACGTACCCATTATTTCCATTTCAAAAGTTAACGCTACATTTTAATTTAGCCACCGTCTCCAACGAACCAAGGTGGTCGGCAACTCGGCATATGTTTAGCTCAGTACCTACCAGTCATGGTCAACGATCTGGACTGCAAATAGGGTGTTCGGTCATGCTTCAGAAAACATTGGCCACTCCAAAAACAAGGAAAGAATATGGCCGGTACGTTACTGGCCGGCCATAAGGTGCGTTGAATTGTAATGGCAAATGAAAGTTAAATCATTGGAACGTGTTGGTATTTAGATTTAGTTTGCAGTTGTGGCTATTATTCGTTAAGTTTCTTATGTTATTTTTAATACTTACCATTGAACTATTTCAGGTTCAGTGCTTATTTATTACTAACGGTGACCCGCAGTTTCCCTAGTTCCGTATTCCCGATCCCGAAGAAATATTCAAATAGCAAGTAGCATAAGTTTCAATCCAGATCTCCAGCTTCATCGCCAAGTTTTATCGCAATCGGTTTGGTAGTTTCTGCGTGAAGGAGTGACAAACATGTTTGTCACTTACTTACACATAAACTTTCGTATTTATTTACACTAAGGCTAATCGCTAATGGATGTGGTAGTGATCGCTACCACGGTCGGTGTAATCCGTCGCCGAAATTTTGAGGTAATTTAAATCTAAAATTAGGTATCTACAACGCGATCTAGACCCGTAGTTCTAATAATAATGATGACAAAGATATATTATAGGAGATATTTAAAGTAGGTATCAGTATAAAGCAAAAGTAAACGAAGAAATAACTTCGTTTTTATAATAATCTGCAGTGAAGATGAACGTTTTGCAGTAAAAGTAAGTAAAAAGAAACAAAGCAGCAAATATAGCGTGGCATTTCGCCATGGGTCGATGGTGGTGATGCGGGCATTACTCGGTTACGCAGGTTTGATCACGAGCAATACTTTTTACGGGGCGTATATACGAGCTAAACTCAAAACTCTTTCAGGTTCATAGAAAATTGTTAATTATGTGTGAATTATCACAAAATATTGTTATTTTTTTTTGTATTATTTCTGTGAACTCGAAAGAGATTTTGAGTTTAGCTCGTATATGGGGTATGGGTCGGGGTATCTCGAAAGGAAAAGACATTAGAGCAAATATTATGTTTATACTTTTTTTCTGTTTTCGCGATGTTGGATTGAAATTAAGCTTTTCTCGGTTTTAATCGCGTGGTGTTTATAACGTTCAGTATTGAAACAATGCTAAATGTGATATATCGCCTCTCAACAATTATATTTTATGTAAGTATACAATTGAAACATTTGGAGTAAATTAATCAAGAAATCTTGCTGCATTCAATAAACGCTTTGGAATGGCAGTGGGAATCTTTTAGGTACCTAAATTCTACTGAGTTCTATGAAACTATTAGTTAAGCTACATAAAAAGTTGGTTGCGTGTTTTGTAGCACGAACTATTATGTCTAAAATAATTTAAACTATTCGTTTGCAGTACATTTGTAAAATTACCTAATTACAAGTAGATATCAATTAAAACGAAATCAACAAACGTGGTTCAATTGGGTAGGTACCTACTATCTTTTCTGATTTACGAGTTATAATTTAATTTTAACGCACATCTAAGCAACGTGTTTTTAGGGTTCCGTACCAAAAGGGTAAAAACGGGACCCTATTACTAAGACTTCGCTGTCTGTCTGTCTGTCCGTCCGTCCGTCCGTCCGTCCGCTGTCCGTCTATCACCAGGCTGTATCTCATGAACCGTAATAGCTAGACGGTTGAAATTTTCACAGAAGATGTATTTCGGTTGCCGCTACAACAACAAATACTAAAAACAAATTAAAACAAATATTTAAGGGGGGCTCCCATACAACAAACGTGTTTTAAAAACATCGAATCGAGTAGGTCATGAAATTCAAAATGGCTGCCCTATCTGTCAAATATACCAGTCTGCCTTCACTTACCAAAGAGTTTCTTAATTATAAGTTTCAGATTGTCTTTGTGTCAAAGTTTTTTTTTCTTTTTTTTTTCGTGGTGTGGTCGTATGATGGAAGTTAGAATCGAAACTAAATATGTCACATTTACCTATCAAATTTTAAAATTGGTAAACGATTTTAGGGTTCGGTACCCAATTGTGATAGTGGTACGGAACCCTTCGTGCGCGAGTTTTGCACTTGCCGGGTTTTTTTTATGTAGACGTCCCAGATAATGAACTTTTTGACATAAACTCAAGTTTAACAACTTAACTGTCCAGTGAGTCACATACGACTCACGCTGACCTTTTGGAATAAGTTCAGGAGTCACGGGTGACTCATTTTTTGATACAATTTTGAGACATATTTTAGTATGAGCGTGGCATAAATACTAAAGAAATATATGTAAACTTATAGAAAAATAATATTGATTTTGTTTAGACTTTCAAATAATATAAAATGACGGATGTGGGGTAGTTTAGAATTTTATTGTAGAGGGACAGTTAAGTTGTTAAACTTTATTTTAAACCCCCGACGGAAAAAGAGGGGTGTTATAAGTTGGACGTGTCTGTCTGTCTGCCTGTGTGTGTGTGTGTGTGTGTGTGTGTATCTGTCTGTTTTAATTCTAGAGTACAATTTGGCACATATTTTTAATTAAAGAAAAAAAAAGTCAAATTAAAAAACCAAAACGTAGTAAACGTAGTTTAGGTAGAAAATGGAATGTAAGGCAATTTAATGGCTCTACAACTAGTTGGTAGCTTTAGAGAAAAGATGCAGTTTACAGAATGTTGCGGGTTTAATTCACGCCAGGAACATGTATTATAAGCTGACTACTAATGCTTGTTTTTGTTTCTAGGTGTATAATGCATCGTTATGGAATGTATTAAAATTTACAAAATAAAAGTATTGTAGTAAATCCCTTATTTTGTACTGTATAAAATATTTTCAAGATATTAATTTTGATAACTTTTTTTTTTCTCTGGGTATAATATCTGCGATCAGTTCTCGAACTATAAGCAGAAGTATTCTGGTAGCGTGGGAGCGAGGCCTCCATTGAGTCACAAGCAGTACCTTATAATTGCATGCCGTATGTTTTAATTTAAATAACTCAAAATTAAATTCATACTTATCTCTTTTAGCAGCTACCTGAATCCCAAGTTTAATAGAAATCAGTTCAGTAATTTTTTGAAGGAGTAATAAACAAAATATACTTACTTACACACAAACTCTCCTATTTATAATATTAGTTTTATATATCAATAACCGCCGCACTCAAAGACGTTAAATGGTTAGATGGGTACTTAAACTATCACTAAGAAAAGATACTTATTGATAGTTAATTAAGTAGCCATTAAACGTCTCTGAGTGCGGCGGTTATAGTCTTTTAAGCAAGTGTAACTTTACCCGAGGTTTAACCACCGATAAAGTTAACTGTCATTAAGTTTATAATATTTATCATATAAATAATTTATAATATTAGTTTAATTCGTTTCATATTTGGGATTTTAGGCAGATGAAATAAAAATCGCACATAAATTTTCATAATTTATTCAAATCGTATGTAGTTATTAATTTGTAATTATGTAATTAAAGTACATTAGAAGATGACTGCAGTCAAACAATGAAGAACAAACAATCATGATCTGTGAACATTCATGGAGTAGGTAATAAATACGTACCTAGATGTAGCACCTACGTAGTGATTTAGCACTTTTTAACAGACTTCAAAAAAATGCAATTAATGTTTCAAAAATACTTTAGAATATTGGGATTTCATATTAATAGATTTAATTATTGTAAACAGTACCCAGATTTTGAGTGAAGGAATAAAACATACGCATTTTTAAATTCATACTATAAGTACCTATACCTATAGGTATTTCAAGACTTTTAACTTTTATTCAAAATTTGACTTTTATTTTGTAATATGACCATTTCTCCAAAAGATCGTAATCTCTGGATATGACCACTTCTACAAATGACCATAATATCTGAAAATGACCACTTGTCCAAAGATCATAATCTCCGG
This sequence comes from Idaea biselata, assembly GCA_958496205.1. Classification (NCBI taxonomy): domain Eukaryota; kingdom Metazoa; phylum Arthropoda; class Insecta; order Lepidoptera; family Geometridae; genus Idaea; species Idaea biselata. The sequence goes on from OY292397.1 coordinate 4,494,481, forward strand.
ATATGGAGGTAGAGGTGGTCATATGACCACCTCTACAAATGACCATATTTTTTTATATGACCATTTTTATAATTAATGATCTTCTTCTGCGGAAATGACCACTTCTACAAATGACCATAATTTCTGGATATGACCACTTCTACAATTAACCATTTCGTTGTCGTTTAATAATGTCAACAGCAACGGTCAACAGAAATACGTCTGTGTGATTCTGACATATTTTATATAAGGTGTTTGCTTAGTTCGGGAATACATAGAGCAGTGTGTGTATAATTTTGCAACATTTACCCCTTACTTATAAACGATGATTAACAACTGCATAAACTATGTATCGTTTGTCTTTTACTGCATGTGACAGTGACATGAAGTTTCAAAGTTGACAAACAGAGACAGCCTTTGCATAATTTAGTCATGAATCTGTTAATCATCGTATATGTAAGGGTTTTTTTTCTATCCATTGTGTAATATTTTGCAACATTTATTTATTCATTTTTATTCATTACTTATCATTAAGTCATGACTTTATAATTCAACTACAAAATTTCCTACATCTCTACTTCCATGGATTTTACATAAACGAGCATTTCATTAGTGTCGCTCTTAAGTGCGAAATACGTAGCATTATCGCTTTTTTATGAATGAAAAACAAAATATGATCTGTTATAGTGAATAAATTATCGTTTATATTAACATTAATTTTATAATATTAACTATTAAATGTCGTTAAACGGTTACTCTAACACAATTCCATCACAATAATTTTAGAATATCAGTTATTTGATTCGTTCAGGTTATTCATAATGATCTTTCTTTTTTTTTCTTTGAATTAATTTTATTCTAGTATAGATCTTGCATTTTAACAAGTATACATTACATGCGGCAATTGTTTTGTAGATATTTTGAACGTTTACATTTATTTAGGAGCATACACACAGATTGTTATTTTAAAATGTCTGTCCGACCAATTATTTATTCTCAACCCCTTCATGTTTGCCATATTTTAAAGTTAGGTACGACCTACATGTAAAGTCCGCACTGTAGCTGCATATGTATGCTTTCTTAAAATGCAACAACTATGATAATATTTTACTTTTATATTAAACTAAATAGATTTGCTGATAAAATCTTTTAATTTTAACATATTAACTTACAAGTAAATATTTATTGAACCAAATCGAATAGTAGGATAGTAATTTCTGATAAAGAATAGTAACAGTATTATATTCATTCATTTATGTAATTATATACAATAGGTTTCAATAAAAATATCTCTCGTAAACCTACCTACTAATCGAATTAAATTTCAATTCTTTTTTAGATTTGACTAGAATTTTAAATCAGTGCCTATAAAGAGATTAAGTGTAGTTTACATCTACAGCAAACTACTTTAAGTAGGTCCGTTTTAGCGGTTATTTGCACCTAAACTAAATTTTACAGTAGTTTAAGTTAATATGTTCTTATTATGTATGTACATAATACGTAAACAAAGCAGATTCAATAATAAGTGACATAATAATTATTTACAATGACAAAACATTAAACCCCCTTATAAACGATGATTAACAACTGGATAAACTATGTATTGTTTGTCTTTTTACTGTGACATAGAGTTTCAAATTCACAGCAACTACCGTTACCTTAGTCATCTGTTATCATTATCATCGTTTATAAGTAAAGGGGTTATTAATATTAATAATTACAACTAAATGTTTGGAATGGTAAATATTTTGCACACATAACATCTATGTGCAATTTCCTTTCGATATTTATACGGGTAATTAAAATTAATTAACTTTATTAAAATTGTAATCGCACCCTTTAGCAACACATTGTATGAATTTTTGTAACGCATCACAAAATTGCACCATTTTTGAATATCTAAAAACACAAATAGCTGCGAGCTTTTGAGATTCGATTTTTTTAAATATTATTTTATTACATATTAAATTTCATATTGTCCGTTACATACACACTTTAATTACAATACTGCTAAGTCTAGAGATCAATCTAAAATATCCTACAGGCAACATTTATTTTATGTTTAAATAATGGTGATAAGTAGATCAGTGACTTTTTAGGAACTTGAGCTAAATTGCTTTTGTGTTGTCGTGTATTTACAACAGCGTATTCAAAATACATTTTTGAGACTTTGAAACCGAGATTCAACTAACTCATTTCACACTTAAATTTATTGATAAAAAAAGTGTTCCTAATTTTTTGCAGGGAATCGTACCACTAGCAAAGTGTAAGCACGTAACTAAAACATTTTCGTATGGTTCTAGCATAAACAATAGTTCTTTTTTGGGTTCCGTACTACAAACAGTTAAAAAGGGAACCCTAATAAGATCACTTGTTGTCCGTCCGTTCGTTTTTTATGCAGCACGTTGCAAGTGTTAATTTTAATTTTAAAAATCATCTATTAATATAAATGTGCATTATTTTTTATTGTGTCCACCAAACATCTTGTTTTGGTTTAATAAATCCAAATGCTATCTTCTATTATGCATTTTAAGTTACGTGGTTCATCAGACGTATAGTACTTGCATCTCACTTAGCTACAGAATGCTAGTATTATCCCTTACATAAATACACAGACTGTAAATCCGTCGCGTAGCTTTGGGGGCGTGAAATTAATCACAGTAAAGATATTTTTTCAGGTCTTTGCCACCGACTTATCTATTCAGGCGGACAAAATCAGAACTAAAAATAGACTTAGAGAAATTCGTAGATTCGCAATACACTTGCGCCACCACTGCCTGCACAATTGTGATACACTCATCGCACAGTTGTGGACCAATTTGGGTGAATTTTCCATGCACAGATAACGTGCTCAGAGTACATCACAATTGACCAAAAATTAAATTACATCCTACGCGACATAGGGTAATGCCAGTACCAACTATTTTGTATTGTTTTCATTGTGGATTAGGCGGTCTTAGCACCGTAATACAGATTGAACCTCGTAATATTCTCAGTAGGTCGATCACTTCTGGGGTCTTCATTGATGTGACGTTTTCGTCGTTCACCTGGAAACAATAAGTGATTTGCGTTAAAATTAAAAAAAAAAACTAATATTTCGCTATTACCTAAAAACTCGATAAAACAAAATAAAAGCTAACAAGAATCTCTACCTTAAATTTGAATTTAGCTATGACTATGAACAACCGGCCAACAGACTAAATAATTACCCCTGAATGTCGTCGAGGAAGACCATACAAATTATTATTATTCTTGTATGAAGGAGTTATTACCATGTAATTGTGTTATGTTTACCTGTAATATAACATCACCACGTCTGAGCCTGCCGTCTCTCGCCGCAACGCTGTCATCGTAAACTGCCGAGATGTAGCTCTGACCAGATTCAGGATGACTCTGAACGCTGAACCCAAGTCGACTGTTCCAACCACGGTTCAGTTCCACGGTTACTATCTGAAATGTTATACAAAAACGCTATGGTTAAAAGTCGAGCATTACTACCTATTCTGTGAAATTTGAGGCATCATAATGATAGTTTTAGTTCTTTAGGTAATTTTAGATAATACAAATAATATCTTAAGAAAATATTACGTAGTTATCTGTACTTACCGTAGGTTCACTGGTCGATTCCTCTGGTTCCGAGTCAGGCTTGATATTTTCCTTCTGAACAGTCTCAAGGTCTTTAGGTCTCGGAGGAGGAGGCGGCGGTGCTGCCGGCTTTATAACCTTTCTTTCATTATCAGGAGACAACGCAACACCTTTCCATTTCTTTAAACATTTTCCTGAAATATTATAAAGGTTTTTTTATGTTTTAGGATGTATGAGATGCCATTGTACTGTTTAATCATGAGTTTACGAAGATATTGGGTTAGAAATAATCAGTCCATAAATATTTTAATTAATCTACCGACAGACATATGACATAACTAGCAGCTCCCCGCGGTTTCACCCGCATGAGTCCCGATCCCGTGGGAATATCGGGATCAAAAATAGCCTATAGCCTTCCTCAATAAATGGACTATCCAACACCGAAAGAATTTTTCAAATCGGACCAGTGGTTCCTGAGATTAGCGCGTTCAAACAAACAAAAAAACAAACAAACAAACTCTTCCGCTTTATAATAGTAACTAGCAGCTCCCCGCGGTTTCACCCGCATTAGTCCCGATCCCGTAAGAATATCGGGATAAAAAGTAGCCTATAGCCTTCCTCAATTAATGGACTATCCAACCCCGAAAGAATTTTTCAAATCGGACCAGTGGTTCCTGAGATTAGCGCGTTCAAACAAACAAACAAAATAACAAACTCTTCCGCTTTATAATAGTAATAGATAATAGATAGATTATAACATACCTACAACATAATATTCCATAGCAAAAAAGCGATAACCTGTAAAGGATATTTACCATCATCTTTATGTCCATCCGTTGAATCACTGCTTGTGTGTAGGACAGCGCTCTGATAAGCAGGGTTTGCGTGCTTGAATTTTGCTTCATCGCTAGAAAGTTCGACTGGCATCGAAACAGGCTCATCCGAATCTATAGGGAAGGCAGGTTCAGTAAACCTTTGCCTATTTATGTCCTCCTGGTACACATTAGGGGCATCCAGAGCATCGTTGTCTAGATTATTTAGCTCATATCCATGTGGTGGCACTAGAAATATTAAGCGAAAGTTTAAATTTTGGTATACAACATCTTAATAAGTACAATAAAACTGTGCATCTCATTCTAGACTAGGGCTTGACATGTAGAAATTGGAATGTAGGTGTGTATCAGGAATATTAGCTGAATTTAAAAGCTCTTCTTATTTGTTAAAATAAATATGAAATGATTAGCCGATTAATGCTGACGCAACTGGTCACACACACATTTGCACGTTCTTATAAAATCTACCCTGTGTCGCTTTATGAGATGCAAGTACTATATCAATAAGAATAATATAAATTAGTTAAATTACATGATTATTTTCAAAAGTACAGTGACATTAATCTACATAGTTCGGACTGTGATACGCAAGCAGATACTGAACGAGGGGCTCATCGTGGTTCATAGGTTTATGGATAGAGTGAGGTGCTCCAAGTTGCAACGATGGGTGCACTATGTTTTTACCCGACAGTCTGTTTCGGTTTTGTGTAAAGCGTGAGGGCTTGTGGACGATCGAATCACTAGTAGAACAGTCAATTTTGAAGAAATTATTAACAATCCAACTACATAACTTAACAAGGAATGTTTAGGATTTTTAGCGGTTTGTTTTAGTTTTTGTATCCTCGCTCACGACAGACTATCCAGAGGACAATAGTTCCGAAAAAAGCATAGGTTTTTCTTTTTTGTAGAGTTTCGAATTGCTCGATAGATGAAGCTTGGATATAGGCTTGGAGGTTTGTGGGCAAAAAACGTGCTACGAGAATTAGGTATTCTCAAAAGTTTATTATGAAATTTAAAACCGCACAATCAACTTCGTTGGCGTCACTTTGTAACTTAATTCGTGAACCCTGAAGGGTGAAGCTGAAGACTCCTTCAAATCACGACACTTATCTTGTAGGTCTTACTTACACTTTAAACCACATCGTCAAATATAACCAATTTGTGAGAGAGCCATCAAATAAATACTCACCTAAAACGTAGGTTTAAGAATTATTTATGTTCTACGTACTGATCGACCATAGACATCTATTGCAAGTGTAGTCTAGTATTTATATCACAATCCTAGTTCATTAGTTTGGGGTTTGTAGTTAACCCAACGTTCTGCAATCATCTAATGCATAATGGAACTATTGTCGCACAATATAGAGTGTGAAGTGAGCGTGGTTTAGTGACTTGATCGTTAGGTCCTGAACGTAGTGACAGTGAGCGGGCCGACAGCATCTCACCTGTCAGGCTTAACTTTTGCTTTCTACAAAAAGGTGGAGCCGTCGGGCTGGTGACGGCCGCTGTTTGGTTTCTGTGCGGCCTCTTCGTATCGTCGCATTCGGTTTGTGTCTCTAGCTCTCTAGCTGTACTCATGTCAGTTGCATCTGTACGAGTATAAGTACATTCGTGTACGGGATACGTATGTTCAAAGAGTGTTAATGTTTCGGTTGAACAGAGAGAATAGAAGTATTTTCAAATGAATCTAGCTTTATCTTTGAATAAAATGACTTGGTATTCTACAAGTGTCTATACAGCTCAACGAAAAGTCCGCAGCCGTAATTTCGTGGGATTGTACTTGTATTTTTGTACATCGCAAAAAGACCTATTTGTTTTGCTCCGTGATGTAGATCGACCGTGATTCGATCGCTAGTTTTCGTTAGAGCACTTTACAAACTGTAACTATTTACATTCTATTACAGTGTCGCAGGATCGGGTTCCATTTAATAGTCTTTGCGTTTAAAACAATAAACATTTTATTTGTACTTAGTTATTTAAGTGAAGTCGGACTTGTACCTACTTGACTAGACATTTTTTTTTAGATTTTTTTTTAAACTTTGAAATGTAATGAAGGCATTTTGAGTTGAGCTGAATTTACTTTAAGTCGTGCCTAGTTAAAGGTTTCCTAAGGTAAAACTTAGGTTCGATTGTTCTCTAAAGGTTCGATTGTTCTCTCTATTCCACCTGAATTAAAAACTCTTTGCCTACTTGGCATAGGTGGCAGCTTCACGATGTAAGTTTGTTAAGGTGAGGTACAGGATAGTCCCAAAAGAATAAGAAATTTTTTATTTGCATAAACAAGATAGGTCTTTTGGGACTATCCTTTGAAATGTTCACACGACTAATAGTTACAATAAATCATGTGGTTTGACAGATTATAATACCATCATCGGTTCACAGTATACCATTTTAGTGCGATTGACAAAATATATCAGAAATGTAGATAAAACAAGACATGGAGACGGGATAGTTAAATTCAAATTTCAACAGTTTCCGCTGTTGAAATTTGAACGATTTAACGAGCCAAAATCGTAAACAATCAGAGGAGAATATAGCATTGGAAGTTTTCACGGCAACAGGCGTGGACTTGCGTAGTCTAGTTGGTATAGACGTTGGGGTACTGACCCAAAGACGCGAGTTCAAGCCTCGCCGCAAGTGAAAATTTTTGTATGCTATTTTTCCTTGAAAGTAAATTTTCTAAATAGTTTCCGCTGTTTATATGTATGTAGAAGACATTTTCAACTTGGACTGTAAATCTTGTTAATACCACTATAATAATTGGCTCGTGAAGCTGACGCCTTTGTGCGTGATGTGTTCAATAAGCTGTGAAGTGTAGCCGATACTATTACTTATCAAACTAATTCTCGCACCGTCTTCAGTAATTCATTGAATTACTTAATATAATAAATAATACGTTTGTACCGGAAACCAGTGCATTAGAGTGGATAACATAGATTCAATAGAAGCCAAACCGCAATGTTTAACTCATCATAAGTAATCAATTATTAACAGACTTTATTTAATTACTAATTCAACTCATATCGAATTGTTTAATTAATCAATTTCAATTAGTAATTATTATTTCGCTGATTTCAGTTCGTCTGTTGATTTTAATTAAAATTTTGACAGCTGCTTCAGTTTTGATAGGTATTTTGTATGTTAACTGCGCCACGCTGTTTCACTCCCGTAAGTTTCGATCTCAAAGGCGACATAGTGATAAAAAGTAGCATCGTGGAAAAAGTATTAAGTAATTTTCTTTACCTTGGCTACTTTCTGTCAAATAATAGCTTGAAAATCAACCAATTGAACGTTGCTATACAGGGTTATTGGTAACGAATTATGAAAGTGGATTTTAGATTTTTTCTAATCTCAAAATTTTAGTTTTTTTTTTTCGAAATTCCAAAAGTCGTAGAACAAAAGTGGTTCCTTAGAATGTCAGAAAGTAGCCCCAGATCGCTTTCATAATTCGTTAACAATAACCCTGTATAGTTTAACTTTTAGCATGGGATGTCACAGTGGTGACAATAGGAGGAATTCTCACAACAATTCCCAGTAGTCACCACTGTGAACATAGTGATGACAACTGGGAATGACCCAATCTTAGCTATTATGAAAACGTAGCATTACGAATGCAAATTAAATTGTTGACTTGCGTATTTCCCGCTTTTGCTGCATTATTAAGGCTTTTGACTGGAACTTATAAATATTTATATTGTTACAAGTCAGAACTGAATAAGATGGTTACAATTTAGCGCGTCTTAATCGCTTATTTTTATTTATTTTCTTATTACATTGACGTTTCAACTATGTGAATTGTCTTATAATCAATACTTTTGAGTATATTGGTCTCGAATAGACTCGAACAAATCGATGTTTCAATGGATCTATGTTGACGAATCGTAAAAAGTTTATTAAAACTAAATAAGGTCTGTTATATTTAAACTTAGAACTTAAATCGATGGAAAGGTAGCTTAGAACCGGGAGAAGGACATAGGATACTTTTGATCCTGTAAATCCCGCGGGATTGGGACTTACGCGGGTGAAACCGCGGGGCGCAGCTAGTTTATAATAAGTTATGTTACCTATTGGTATAAAGATTAAAATTATTTAATGCGGCATTTGAATCATTTTTGGCGTATCCAAACATATTTTATTATGCAGATACTATAACTACGAATAAAATAACCTATCATTATAAATATGTTATAACAACTGTTCTAATGGTTTTACTCAGACATGTTCCTACGGGCTAAAGTCGACGCGTACTCCTCTATTCACAAGGGTATAAAGGAAAACCTCTTTTCCACCCCTTAGCAATATCCGATTTCAGTGTTTCTTATTAGTGTAATATCTCTAAGAAAACTAGGCTTAAACAAAGAATAAACTTTTACATTAAAAAACGTTTAGGCTTAATAAAGGCCTAGTATTGTGTCAGATAATAATTAACAATGATTGGTGTTAAATACAAAATATAACACCAATCATTGTTTTTGTATGGACAATCCGTGACCACTGACCGATAGTCCCCTTTTAACCCAAGGAATGTCTTTTCACTATTAGCCAAATAACATATTTTATAAGTAAAGTATTGCCAAGATAAGGAGGTCGAAGCCATTATGTTTTTTGATGTCTTTTTGTCTGCGGGCATAACTTTTTCGCAGCTGAAATAACTCCATAACTTGTGTGTGCCCCTTGTGCTTTCAATTCACGTATAGGTAGGTAGGTAGATAGGAGAGCGTCTGAGTTTCATTAGTAATCACCCGATGGTAAGATAGCACTTTACCTTAGAGAGAGTAGCTGTAACTAAACGTGCTACATCTTAGAATGTAGGTACCATTTATCACTTACCACCTGGTCAAATCTAAGGAAAATCAATCACTCATCTAAAAAGTGTAAAAATATATAAGCAATAGTATAGACAACCCTGATTTAAGAAAACAGATCTGCCATTCCGGTGTCAACAGATGACGACATCCATCGAAATGTTTGAGAATGACGTCATCTGTAGACACCGGAATGTCATACCTACCTAGCGACGTATTTTACTGTCTAATGCCCTGTTTATTCTATGTTAAAACGACTTACCGTTAGGTTGTTCGTAGTGGTTGTTTTCCTTGGTAAGTTTCCTGAATTTCCTAGGAGAGAGGCACGGTGATCGGGAGCCGTCGGCCGCGTCCGGTGTCAGTCGGCGCGCTGCCAGATCGCATAGCATTGACACCGCTTCTGGCCTGAAATGGGGGAAATGATACCTGGGTTTTAGGTAATACTAGCAGCGCCCCGTGCTATTATACATTTATCTGTATACTAATATTATAAAAAGGTAACGTTGGTATATTGGGGGTAATCTCCGAAACCACTGGACCGATTACAATCTACACTAATATTATAAAGAGGAAATTTGTGTGTGTGTGTCGTATGTTTGTAATGAATAAACTCAAAAACTACTGGACCGATTTCAAAAATTCTTTCACCATTAGAAAGCTACATTCACCTTGAGTAACATAGGCTACTTTAGATCCCGATATTCCCACGAGATCGGGACATACGCGGGTGCAACCGCGGAACGCAGCAAGACTTTTATAAGTATTAAACTTGTATCGGGATATCAAACCCACCCCGGGTATCGGGGTGGGTTTGATACTTTTTAGTAAAATCATGACGATCTGATTTTATTTCATACCTTTGAAATAAAGTTCTTTTAAATTAATTTCATTAAACCAATGTACTTTGAAAATTAGAACCCACGAGGAAGCTAAAAAGATTTCCCGGTAGGTGTTTTTTTCTATGAGTTCTGTGTGGCCAGAGTAAATAATGATTATGTTTCATGTAGGTGCCTAACTATTGTTATTTCAATAACCTACATGTAAATACTTACCGGGTTTAAGAACCCTATACATTCTAATACAACCGGGTAATTCCGGGTTGGCTAAATCTGCCCTATTCTCTGTTTTAGGGTCGGCTATTGTCTCTGCGGTAAGACGGGCGTTAAGTTTGGGTTCAGATAGTTAATTTAAGGCAAAAGGAGACTTTAGACAGCCTGCCGACTTATTTGTTATTTCTAGGTATAATGTTAGTATGTATTATGATTATGTCACTACTGAAATTAAATAAAAACTGATAGCCTTAGACGTGAAGTAAGGTCGGAATAATTTTACCACTTTTTGTTTCTGTGAACTTTGAAAGTTCTTGTTACGGAAAAAGACAAAGCGTGTTCTCACTACTCCGACCCTACTCCACGTTTATTAATAAGGCTAGTTTATCATGTGTTTTATAATGGTAAATTATTTTGCAAACCTCAATATTTCGACATTCCCCCATGCCTTGTTTATCTTGGTCAATGTTTTGGTGTGTTTTTATTTTTCTAAATAGACCGTTTTCCCCTAGCTATAGAGGCATTCTAAATTATCGCGTCGTTTTAAACATGCGCTGTAAGGTGTACCTTTATTTTAAAAGCATAAACCTGCAATTGGCATAAAAATATTCTTGAAAGTCGTACACACAGAAATTCACATTTTTTTGCATTTGCAGTAGATGCATTTCTCTTTAAAAATATTTCGTTCAGGAAAATAATGCATGTTAGTGCTTTTTAAAATGCTAGTACATTGCTATATCAATTTATGCTCGTATTTATACCTGGTTATGTAGTCTATTATTAATCTATATTATTAAGATCTAATCTGGACTAATATTATAAAGAAGTAACGTTGGTAATGTGTATGTTGTTTGAATGTAGGTATTTGGGGGGGGGGTAGTCAATTTTTTTTTTAAATATTTTAGTCTCCTTGACCAATCTTTCCTATTAAAAACTCTTTACCCATCCTTCCTCCATCCCTTTTTTAGTCTCGTGCATTCATTGGTTGCCTGGAAGAGAACACCCATAGGCGATAAGGCCGCCCATTGTATCACTTTAGTTTTAAGCTATTTTTTTATAATTTGAATTATGTGTTTATGGTGCATTAGAGTGTTAATCTATCTAAATTAAACAAAGCCGAGGCTAGATTTTGTATTTAGAGACTTAGCTTTAATCTCCAGGGTTGATAGTTGAGTTAGGGTTCCGTGATCCCCCTATAGAAAACGAAATAGGGAACAAAACTTTGTAATTCGATTACCTACGTTAGTCAATGTAACGATAGAAACAGGAACTGAATTGAGATTTAGGATAAGAAACAAATCGAAGCTAGGACCCGGTTGCGTATTCTGATAAGCTTATTGAAGCTACATTTACTTGTGTTTACCATTGTGAAATACCTAGTTTAGGTCGTGTTAGATTGTAGGTACAGATTGAAGTGGCGATAGCGTTTCAATAGACGAATAGGCAGCTCCGATGTTTGAATTATTAATGTGGATATCGCGCTAGCGAGTTAATTAATTGACTTCATGACGAGCTGTTCTTTTTAGTATGATATTAATGCTCTTAATAGATACAGTTTAGAAATGTTATAAAGGAACAATACTTCTGCAAAAACACAACGCATGATCGACGGAGAGCAGGATTCGAACCAACAACGCATCTTCCCTCAATCCAGAAGCACCGACTTGACCAATTAGTTTACCTGCGTCGGTAAAAGAAAGAAAGCCCAGTGCAGGCGTAAGCACTTAAAAATTAAATATAATTTTTAAATACAGTTTATCTTTTAGAGTTAATTTATATTGGGGAACAGTGACGAAATTCAGTAGGTACCTTAGAATTCCAACTAAGTCAGTGACTTCGAAGTTTCTAAGGCTCTGACCCAATGTAAATCAGCCCTTAATCTAATCACAGTTTATATACATGTACCTTATTTCATTCAATATTAATTATATAATTTCAGGGGAAACCTTTGCCGATCCACAGTAGGTATTTACCAAATCATTTATTTTAAAAAAATACTGACGTGATATGACTAGACAGGTTTTTTTATTTGACTGCATTGTATTTTCTTACATCGAAACGCACCTACCTAAAAGTGCTACTGTACTGTATTTATTTGAGACAAAAGAAGGTATGTTACTCCTCGATAATGTAGCTATCTATTGGTGAAATAATTTTTGAAATCGGTCCAGTGGTTTCGGAAATTAACCCAATATACATACTTACATACAAATATGTTACCAACGTTACCTCTTTATAATATTAGTATAGAAGCATAGATAACTGAACTATAATTTAGTACCTACTTGTTTGATGTGGTACTTTTAATTAGGACTTTTGCGTCTAAAATGAACGCGTCAAGTTATAATAGAACTAACGAGCTGATTGCCTTTGTTTGGTTTTGTGTTACCTTAGTTTGCCTTTGATTTCATGGAAGATATTAATTAAATGTTCAACTTTATTTCCTTTGTATTAATTTTACTTTGTCATGTACTTGTTAAAAACTTTGTTTGGTGGTTTCGGACCGTATTTATCTATACCTACTAATATTATAAAGAGGAAAGATTTGTATTTTTCTGTGTGCGTCTGTATGTTTGTTATGAATAAACTCAAAAACTACTGGACCGATTACAAAAATTCTTTCACCATTAGAAAGCTACATTCACCCTGAGTAATATAGGCTAATTCCCGATATTCCCACGGGATCGGGACTTACGCGGGTGAAACCGCGGGACGCAGCTAGTCAATAATATTTCGTAGATTTTTGCTATATTTAAATTAAGTTCATTGACGATAAAATGTACATGGAAAACGAAGTTTTTTATTTAATTAAAAACTCAGTAGGTAGGTAATCTACCTAATTAAATTCGTTGTGGGTGATTTGTATTTAGCAGAAAAACTAGTTTTGTTTTATCTGGCTTTTTATTACTCACAGTGACTGGACGATTATAAAAGAAATAACTTTTGTTAAAATTGTTTTTATGATATAAGCAGGTAGGTAAGTAAGTAAAATAAATACCTAATACATTACAAATTTTCATTTTCAGAACATTTAAGTTATGGTGGCTACGTTAGTACCTACTTAATATCTGATCTGTGGCTCATTTATTTATTGCTTCATATCCATATAACATAATTGTATAACCAATCAATTATTATCAATATTCAAATTGTAGTACTGATTTTACTTTCTGTTTCTCTTTACTTTGTACACTTCACTACCTTAAGCTATGTCCTTTCCTTTCCATTGAGGTCTGTCGGGAGAAAACTCTTGCAGGGTTAGACTCACCTTAGTATATAATTGTATAATATCTGTTTTGTAATGTTATTTCTCTTGTGTACTGAATAAATAAATAAACCAAATGACAAAGGTCTTATAACTAACTACAATATCATTCCTTACCTCAACGGTGGTTTAGGTCTATTAGTCGACGACGGTACATCGGAATCAGTCGGTCCCTCTTCTTTAGGCGACATCGGAGAGAGAGGGGTGGCGGCGTGGTCTCGATACAGGCGCAGGCGCACCTCGGAACCGGCAGCGCGGAGAAACGCGACCGCTTCCGCGTGTGACATGTTCGACATCGTTGTGTCGTTTACCTGGTTATAAAAGTTAAGGGTTATAGAGTAGTTACCTCATAATCTAAACTCTATACTAATATTATAAAGCTGAAAGATTTGTATTTTAGTGTGTGTGTGTGTAATGTAGGTAATGTTTGTAATGAATAAACTTAAAAACTGCTGGACCGATTTTTGGACCGAGAAAATTCTATCACCAAAAGAAAGCTACATTATCGAGGAGTAACATATTCCCGATATTCCCACGGGATCGGGACTTACGCGGGTGAAACCGCGGGACGGAGCTAGTTTTGAGGTCAGTTAGAAACACAATAGAAATGTTTAAAACTAAATTATTTATATATTATTTTTTACTAAATTGTATAATTTTATTTTTTATAAATCGATCAAGTGTGATCGAAATGGTGTGTGATTTTCATGAGTGTGTTTGATGTGTATTGTATACCTAGTCATGTTTGTCTATCCTAGCAAGTTAATTTTCTGTCTTTACCTCTATGATACGTTATCTATTTCCCGCAAAATCTCCTGATGTTTAACAAAACCGACCAAATGGATCTCAGTCTTTGTAAGCCATTAAAACCAAATTAAAAATGTAATAAAATGCGTTAATGTTCTATCAATTAAGAGCCTACTAAGTATTACCCTTTAATTTGCCTTCCAATAAGTTTATTTCATCAATATCCATAAATAAAGCTTTGTCCTGAGAGACTGACCGATCAAGGCGCAGCCTAAACCGCTGTTAGTATAGAGCTGGAGTTTAAAGAGTGTGTTCTTTAATTATGTAGGCATACGAACGATTTTTCAAAATTCACACGGTTTCGGGACTTACGCGGTTGAAATCGCGGGACACAGCAAGTTCAACAACAACAACCCCTTACCTTAAAAATCCCATTTATGATTCCCTAAACTTTTTATTATTATTTACCACTGAGGTTCAGGGTAAGCTAGACGTGTAAAGGCAAATAGCCGCAAATTATGTGAGGTCGTTTTTGCCTTTACAAGGCTAAGTTAACATTGCCTGACCTTTATTATGGTATCCATAGAACTGGACCGGTCTCTATCTATCCTAATATTATAAAGAGGAAAGATTTGTATTTGTGTGTGTGTGTGTATAAACTCAAAAACTACTGGACCGATTTCAAAAATTCTTTCACCGTTAGAACGTTCACCCTGAGTAACATAGGCTACTTTTGATCCCGATATTCCCACGGAATCGGGACTTACGCGGGTGAAACCGCTGGACGCAGCTAGTTGAAGATATAAGGAGAAAGGTCGCTTGAAAGTGAACCATTTCAAACTCGTCTTTAACGGACGAGCTTTAACCGTTCCAAAGTCCAACTCACACACACACACCATTAAAAAAGATGGATCAAAATTCGAACGTAGTTGTTACCAACATCTATACCTAGATAATCTAAAGCTGGGGTCCCATGTTTTATTTCAGATCGCGCCAGAGCAGACGGACATGCCGTAGAAACCGTAGCGTTCGATGAAAATCAGTCGCACCGATAGGCGTGGTGTGGCCTGGCCCGGCCTGTGATATAACGGGCCGTGGGACTCGGTGGGACCCTGCGAAGCTTAAGATGGTATCATTGTTTTCTTTTCTATTATATCCTATTAGTATTGCAAAGTGCCGTAAGTAAAAACTCTGGCGCAATCACGGCAGTAATTATAATAAGGAAAATTAAATTTAAAGGTTTCTTACTAAGTAGCTACCTACCTAAAACAATTAACATCAAGGGTGGTGTATGAAACTCGAAACGAATTCAGTGGACCACCTTTTTACTGAAATGTGTTCTCTGCCGTAACAAACCTAATAAAATAGACGTTGTTAACTCGAAACAAACTTTGAAGGGACTAGGATGTGTTTTAGAAACATTCTTCGCTTTTGTACCTACCCATACCCACCTCTGATTTTGTAACTGGCTTATTTTGTTAAAAGTTGTTAGGCGTGTACACGTTGTAATTGGAAATAAAAAATAGTATAAATAAAACAAATTGCGCACATTGTTTGTGTACATCGCTTGTGCCGCTTGGAGCGATTTAAATAGCTCGATTTCTTTTATTTTTTGTTTAATGTCGGTATTTTTTCTAAGTGAATTGCACGAACGCACATAGTGGTGTCAACCAATCGCGGCAGGAATCCGCCATCAAAAATCAACAGCAAAAATCGACCTATTTAGTTCGACCGAAGTGGCAAGAGAGATTAAAGGTCGTAGCCCACTTACACGACTCTGCTCCCACCCGGCAAAAATAATATAATTCAAATATGGGCTTTAAATATTGCTCCTTAGATATATTTTACATTGGCATCATAAATTAGCAGACAGCTCGCTTTCAGCGAGCTTACCGCCGTCAGACTGCTCGGGAGTTGACGCCTCGCTGGCCGCACGTTGTAGACGAGCGGTCTGCTAGCAGTCGCCGCGCGCGCCGTCGCGGAGTGTTGCCAACCGTACGATTTAAATCGTATTCGCGAAAAGCGAGAGCGGGTGGACAGCTGGCTGTCTGCTAGCTGTCGCCGCGTGGACTGCTGGTTGCCTGCTAGCTGTCGCCGCGTAGACTGCGAGCAGTCGTCTTAGTTTAGGTCAGTGTTGGATGGGAGCGATGTTGGAGCAGACTCGTTTAAGTGTGCTATGACCTTAAAAAATAAGGCCAATAAACAAATTCTAGTTTTTTTTACTGGGTGCACAATTTGTGCACACGCCTGCTTGTCGGAAGACGGACGAGTCCAGTTGGCGGTAAGGAATTCTTTTAATTCAGGAAGATCAATAATTAAAATGGTTAAATCTGATTATTAATAGACTGTTTCTGTATCAAAGGTTTGGGATTAAATCCCTGTTGTTTACCTTTTATTAATTTAAGCAGATCTTAGATCAATTATTCTTTTCTATTCATACAATACAATTAGAAGTATTTTTTTTTCTAGTGTTTTTTATTTAAAAAACAATTTGAATAACGAGCAGTAATATAATTCAATTTTGCAATACGCTAAACTAGGAAATTATTTTCCAGCTGTTCAGAATTTAAAACCATCCTAAAATTCTTAATGCAGCGGTATTCTACTATTTTACAGCTGCATTTAATGTCCCAGTTTGGCGTATTGCACAATATAATTACATTTCGTAGTTCAATTTGATTTTTTTTTTCGAAAATCCAAAAAATATCACTCCTCGTACCCAAACACCTAGGTATATTACACCTTAACACGTCTTTCCTCTGTAATTAAAATGTTATGTAGGTAGGTAGGTTCAGTCAGCAACATTACTGCCTGCCCACCGTAAGGTTTACTTTCGCTTGCAAGGTAAATTTAGGTTCACTTAGTAAAGATACCCACGAATTTATTGTTAATCGTTACCTATCGTCTGCTTGCATGCGACACAGAAGTAAAGCTTTATTTGAATACTTGAAATTTATAGATTTTCCTATATCAATGTGTGTAAGTATAATATGCTTATTCCACGTTAGGCGCTCGGTTTAAACGAATCTTTCGGCTAACTAGATACCCACTTTTGTTGTTGATAGTACATACGAAAATTTCTGGTAATAAATTGGTTCGGAAGCGCAAAATTTATAACATGACTGTCAGTTGTGAGGTAAATTAAAATACCCGCCCCATGGGGACGACGGGGTTAATAGTGCATGAAATTGAGAATTAAAAATTAAAAGGTAAATTGAACGTGTCTGTACATTTAAAAGTAAAACATTGTGTGCTGTTAATGAGTTTTTAAAATGTAGAGTAGGTAAGTTTTTAAACCGGGGTATTTAGTTGCAATGTGTCACAGGGTTAAATTACAGAGCAGGCCCGTGAAATGTAAGAGCATTTAGCACGTAATGTAGGTAAATTAGAATATTCATTACAGTAAATTAGTAGTAATATTTCATTAAAAAGTGCATTAGTACGAAGAGTTTTCTGTTCCTATACGTGTTCGAAGTTTATAAAATGGTTCATACATTATAATTTATTATTGTTTTTCCCACGATGGATACCGCAAGAATATCCCTACATTGTTTCCCTCCCTCCCTACCCTCTTTTTGCCTAGAGTTAGGATGGGTCAGATCAAATCTCTGTCTGTCTGACTGTACGAAAGTCACATACAGTCACCAATTAAATAATGGTCTATCCATCTCCACTATAGATAATAAATTACTAACCAGCCTAAAACATATCTTTCAACTGGCGATAAACACATTGGGATATGCTATGAAAGGCGACTACAATAACTACAAACTGTTTAACTAAGTTAAGTTAGTACTCACTGCAACAATCCTGTCTCCAGGCTGTATTCTGCCATCACTAAGAGCCGGTTCTCTGACTAGAGCTCTGACGTAGTGTCCCAACGCGCTGTGGTCTTCTTTACGCAGCGTGAACCCGAGGGACCCGTTCACTTTCGTCATTATTATGTCGAATTCCTGTAATTTTATAAGTATTTCATGAATTTGTACGAAATTCAATGCTTTCAATGCCTTTAGGCGGTCGGATGGATTTCAAAACCCATAGGGATTGAATTTTAAATGAAAATATGTTTTTAATTCTAAATTCTCCGTAGGCGTGCAAAAACATTAAACATAGAATCTCAAATTATGATTGTCCAGTATTTACTATACTTTTTAATTTGAGACTATAATTTGCAGTTTTGAGTCTCTGTTTTTGACATTTTTTCTTTAGGAAGATGTGTCAAATCATAGTCTACAATTTAAAGACGAAATATAGCAATTAATCTATCAAAATTACAGTAAAACCAAATTAAGCAAGAGTAACGTAACCTCGGCTATCATCTATCAAGATATTAAAATCTGATCTGGCTCGTACCGTGTTTTACATTTAATTACTTAACGATCTCCGTAATCACATCGACATAATTCACTTACCACCGATCCGTCATCCTGTGGAGGCGTTAACAAAAAGCTTCTATTGTAATTGGAGTAAAGTTTCATCAACATTAAAATGTTACGATTAGTGATCGACTGATGATTCGATATTCGGTCAATTTCGGTTTGAGTTTTTTTTTTAACCATACACAGCGCCATCTAGCCCCGTGGTAAGCGACTAAGCTTGTGTTACGGTGACTATAGACAACGGATATAATACTTAATTTTATTTTTCATTTGTAAATATATACATTGGTTCAAACATATATGTCTGCTCCGAAATTAGATGTTTGTGAATCATTCTACTTCCGCGTACGTGGCTTATCATCACAAACTGAATATCATTATTCAAATATCTACATTATTTCTCTGAACCAAAAACTTTTCCCCCAAGACATAATATAATAACCAGATGGAGTTTCCGGTCGATGTTTTTTGTTTGAAAATTAATTTATTTGCTCATGTCAATATTTTGTGTCATAAGTATCTATAGGTCTTTGACTCTTTGATCGACTACTTGGTGGTTCTTATCTCATGTAATAAGTTACTAAAAAGGTTTAGAATATTAGAATTAAAATTTTCATTACCGATTCGAGAGACCGTAAGACCGAAGCCGAAAATTCATCTTCTTTTCGGCCTCATCTAAAATTCGTGTTACAGCTGGGCACTAGTTACCATCCGCCAATATTGAACCGAACGACCCAGTAAAAAGTGCTCTATATTAAACTTTGATAGAGGTCGCCCATAAAATGATTTAAAGCCCATTCGAGTTTGGTATCTGCAGCTTTTAAAACTCTTCTTTGATTTCTCTATTATATCTTTTTAACCAATCTTTATTACATGGCTGGGTTTGAAAATGTGAAAGTAGGTATATTGGATCTGGGAAATTGTCTTTACGGAAGGTCCTGCATTACATTCAGCGAGAACTATTTTAGACATATGTTTATGATGATGTTATATTGAGTAGTGTATGTATCTAATTCTGCTACAGCAGCTACAAAAACCTTCGTCACATACGTTATTATAGTACCTATACTTATTATTTTTGTCCACACTGCAAAAAAAACTAATACCATCGTGACCATAAAATTTATGGTAAACTATATACAAGCAATAGTAAAAAAGAGAAGAAAACACATCACACAATCCTACTAATATTATAAATCCTATCCTACTTCTTACTAATATTATAAATGTGAAAGTTTGTTTGGATGTTTGTTACTCTTTCACGCAAAAACTACTGAACCGATTGCGATGAAACTTGGCATATAGTTAGCTGAACACCTAGAATAACACATAGGCTACTTTTTATCCCGTAATTCCCGCGGGATCGGGACTTACGCGGGTGAAACCGCGTGGCGCAGCTAGTAGATCATATAGGTGACATCGCTTGATTAGTGCTAACTTCAGATTCTGACTATGTAACCACCAAGAGCAAATGAGGCTTAATTTTATAGCCAGTAAACTTGCAAATACAGAATTTAAAATTAAGGACACAACCATCAATTTTAGACAATTTTTAGATATCTACCTATAGAAGCTAAAAAAATGTTCAAGACTCGTCAGAAATATAATTTGAAAGCTCATACCTACCCCATATTGTATATCGTAAACAGGCATCGGTCTATCCAAGTCTGGAAGGTGGAGATCCCGTCTGTCAAGCTCAGGGCTCGCCTCTCTCCTCCCTCGGCCTTCAGACGACGATGTGGTCGCACTGCTGGTCGTTTGTGATAATCTAGTTCAGTTAACGATTTATGATGAGAATGATAAATGCGATGATGAAAACTTGACCTACATTTTTATTCAGTCCTCAGCTTCAGTTGATTGATAGGTTTTAAATCTATCAGATGTGGTTCCAGCTTTAGTATTATGGTTGAAAAAGATGTATTCTGAACACTGATGATTGAACTAACACTATTATTTATTCTGTGACCAAGCAAGCGAAGAATCTCTACCCTGCTCTGAATCAAGTGTGGCCAAATTTGCTTTCGTCTGTTAGTATGTATGTTGATTCTACTCTACAGGTCGTTTTTGTCAACCGATCTTGATGAAACTTGGGTTCTATATATACATTTATATATCCTATACATAGGTACCTATTTATTTTTTTGTGGGATTTCAAAGATTATTTTTATTTCAAAGACAGTAATTTTCAAATTAGTCTTCTAAAATTTTGGTATAGATATGGGCCTCTACTTTATTTCTACGAACGAATCGAAAACGAAAATTCCAGAAGAAAATCTGTCATCCATCCATCCGAAAATTTTATTTTCTGCTGGTTTTGAAGGACGAATGATAGTTTTCTTTCGTAGAAATAAAGTAGAGGCTCTGAATACATTGACGAGAAAATCTCATCAAAAACAAGTGAATTGCTAACTTTTAGAATTCTTGCGATAGAGTAGGAGTAAGATTTTAATTTCTAGGTACAGATTGCTGACGCACCTGTAACCACCTTTTAATAACAACCTCTTCAATGGGTAAGTGTAGTCGTTCAAATACATAGATCGTAGCAATTTAGTTTGCGAACGCGAACTCTACTGATTGCAGAACTACTAGTATGAATGAATCTTTTTAGGGCGTAGGATTAAATACATTTTTCATGAAAGAGCGATAGTTTGTTAAGATATCGACGCAAGAAAACGAAAACGTAGTAACCGACAATAATGTAATTGTTCACCATAGCCAAAACACTTTTCGTATTTTGAAAAATAAATCATATTTCGGTATTTGTAGATCCTAGAATAATCATATTGGGACAGTATCTCCAGATTAAATAGGAGAATCTATTACTGTGCATCAATTTTATTTAAAGTTATTTTAAAATGTACTTTTTGTCAGTTACAGCATTTGATATATTTTTTACAAGCAGAAGAAATGTTGTAACTACAGTCCAAAATGTATGACTACCATTGATCAAAAATGTAAAAATGATGTAACTGATTTCACTTTTTTCTACACCAGTGTAAATGCTATTAACAAGTTTAAGACTACTTTACCATCATAAATACAGTTAATTGTAATTGATTTGTTTATTATTTCCCTATACATCGATTGCGATGCAATTGTCAGGCAATAAATAATAACAGACGAAAAACAGTGTGCTGACAAAATCACGGGCAGTAAGAACGTCGTAACCCGCAATAAGGATGTTTACATAAGCGACGTAACCCCACATGTAATGATTTTTACTAGAACACATTTGACTTATTTAAAAACAACAAAAAAATCACCGATTTTTTTGTTAGTTACAGCATTTTGTAGTCATAAAAAATGACACTCAACGTTACTTGTGAAAATCTTAAAATCGTTAATATTCATCGTAGAGCTAAGGGACCTACACCATTCGACGCACAAAAAATCGCTGATTTTAATGACGTTAAAAAAGCATTTTAGCCAAGGGTGTCGGTTACTACGTTATCGTTTTCCCTCGTCGATATATTGTTGAATTGCGGTTGATAAATAAATCATTTGTGATATATGTACCTACATCTACATACTACAACCATGGAGTTAACGTGTAATGCAAGCTCTTTCTATAATGTCTCATACAGAAACCTCTTTGTTTCCATTAACAAAAAAATTTGCAAGCACGCCTAAAACTGGCGTAGTAAACAAAATTCGCCAATATTCTGGGGAAGCTTTGTATCTCGTAATGAATTCTGAAATGTTGACAGCTCACCTGGCATGCATCGGGTGGCAGTTTAAGGGGTCGAGCGGGGGCAGGTGCGGGGGGTGGGGGGTTCGCACGGGGGGTGTCGGGGGGTCCGGTGGTGTGACGCTCTCCAGCGCGTCAGGCGGAGGCCGACATACTCGCAGCTCCACCCTCGCGCTCGCCGTTCGAAGCACTTCCAGGGCTTCCTGGTGGGGTAAATGAACTATTATGTGGGTACATTGTAGGCTTATTAAGGTTGATACAATGGTATCAATGATACAAGATTACCCTAGGTTTCCATCGTCTGTTGGTTTGCTAGTCTGACAACTGTCTGAAATGAAGAGTTCCATCGAAAGATGTTACGATTCAGAAAATTTCTGTTGAAGTCACAAGGCGAGCCGTAGGTAAATATTTTCAATAGTCGATAGGGCTCGAATGCAGAGAAGGTACGGCAGTGGTACCTTCAATTGCTAGTTGGTAGTCCGTATGCTGAGAATATCGATTAAGAATTAAAAACATATGCTTTTAAAATTTCCAGTGATGGTAACTATATGACTTGGAATTAAGCAAAGCTTTCGTTTTAACTATTATTAATAATTCAATACAAATGTTAAGAATCTAGGAAAATATTCCATAATTATTCAATTAAAATCTGTTATTAAACTTTAAATTCCCTCCAACACTAAACTTGTTTTGTTCACATCCTGCAAATTAAACTTGTTCTGATTTTATCTACTTCTCCAACATTTCCTGCCCCTAATACCTGTAAAATAAATGGCATAAAAATCGAATAGGCGATTACTTTAAGCCAGCTATTCAAATTAGGTTTTAATGTCCCACGCGGGAAGGTCGGTTTTGTAATACCCTTCGATTCCAATATTCTAGAATATGTCTGTTTACACTTTAGCCCGAAGCATAAAAGTATAACCATTCAGTCTAATCCGGATTACACCGGGCAACTAAAGCTGTGTTTTGAATAGGTGTTATGTGGATACCAAGTTGAAATTTCCATTTGGTTTATAATGTAACAACATTTGATCAAAGTTACTCAAGTTTAAGGTTATAACTTTGACTAAAGGGGAATGAACTGTAACACCTATCTCAAGTCTGATTTCACTACTTTGATGTGTTTAACGTGTTTTAGTGTGTACATGTTTCTGATTAAGTATAAATATGTTATTTTTTATCTTCTTCTGTCTATATAAATAAAAAAAATAATGTCCTGACTGACATATATATCAACGCAGAGCCAAAACCGCTGCGCTGCGCTTTTGGCTGTTACACTAGAGAATAGCACTGCTGGTCCTAGAGACATGACATTTGGAGAGTGTGTTTTTTGTGGTGTAGAGGGAATCCACAATGAAACGGACGTGTTTTGAAACGGACATCGATATCTCAAGCATTTGATTGAAAATATTTTAGATTTTTTGGGTGTTGGCACCATTGACGACCATAGACAAGGGTCTACGGTCACAGGTCCACAGGTCTATGGTCATCAATGGTGCCAACACCCAAAAATTATAAAATATTTTCGATAATGTCCGTTTCAAAACAAGTCCCTTTTATTGCGTATACCCCCTATATGGAATGAATAGATAACCTCATTATATTATAAAAAAAATGTTTTTGAAATACCGTTTACGGAATGACTATTATAAAGTTAAAAGTTTGTGTGTAAGTCAGTGTAAGTATGTTTATTACTCTTTCACGTAAAAACTACTGAACCGATTGTTACGAAACTTGATATGCAGATAGCTAGAGATCTGAATCCGAGCCATATCAACCACAATTTCGCCAGATGGTAATAGTGACGATGTTTTACTTTACAACCAAGCACTTCCAACTTAAGTTTCTTATTTCACGAACGTAAAGGCTATTTTTCAAGTGAAACTGTCAAGGCAAGACCCAAATATGTTGACGTTTTTAGATCCTCATTCATTGTTCTGCTGCTGACAGCATAAAATATATTTAAGCCAGTATGTGATTTACTTTTGAAACATTTAATTTTCTTTCTTTCTATGCATAGTATTTCTTCATATTCATAGTATTATACTATTAGTAGGTAGATACGTTATTTTGTCATATTCTAGGCTTCCCCATGGTCCGAAGGCATGGGACATTCGCCAATCCGGAGTAGGCTCCCGTGGCGTCTTAATGTCTAACGGCTAACCCCTCCAAGAGAAGGCCCTTGCCCTACAGTGGGAAACTTTTCTTTCAACAAAGTTTCCGCTTTTCTTTTAACAAACGTTTCAAACAACAATGTTTCCACGGGGACTTATTCTATGCTTTTATGCCCAACATAATGTTATGACAACCAGACCAAAAACAAATATTTTTATTCTTAAGGACAAATACTTGTGGCCCAAGCGGGTATCGAACCCGCAACCTGCATTACAGTCGGGTATTCGCCCGACGCGAAGGTCTTCATTCAAAGTTCTAAGTTATTTTCCAAGAAATCACGAACACTTCGAAATCTTTGAATTCGTCCCTCCCGCATCTCACTGTTTACCAAGGATCCAGAACCTCAAAGATCAACTCAGTTTGTCATCTAATCAGTGGAAGGTTCAGTAACGCGCTAATAGTAAACTCATTATGCAAATGAAAACGATTTGTTCCTGACTCTGACGAACTGTTTATACCTACAAACGGTCTAATATACCTAAATTGTATTACTTTGTGGCTGCTATTTCTCAGTTTATTACTGTAGCCCGAGAGCTCACCGCTCGAGCGCTCGGCTGACTTTTCATAAACTTTTTACGTTTACCTACATCCGTGTTGTAACAACAAAAATTGCTATACTTTATGCTACCTGTTTATTTTTGTCCAACATTGTTTTGTTTTGCCTACTGTCGTATCTCTCTTGGCCTATCTATATGCAAACTGCCTTGTAAAGGACAGAGGCTTCACAGTAATGAATAAACAATTTGTTCGTGCATTCACAAAAAGTGAAGTGGGAGCAGAAAAACACGGAGAGTTCGAGATAAAAAAAATATAAAACGGCGACTCGCTTTGTATGAGCAACACGTTTTTGTTTTAAGAGCCACTAATGAAACTGACTTAGAATTTATTTTACTGTTAATTTTTCCGAGATTTATCTACCATTATCGAGAATACTTGTAGAATAAACATTTTTATTTGCTGACTCGGTTTGAATTTCAATGGGGAGGAGCACTAACTTTTTATCCCGGCAGAGGGCGATGTTCGACTAATCTAATTTTGAAATAAGAACTGTCAAATAGTAGGTATTTTCACAACTCTCGACGGTTTCATTTATGTTTACGTTTTTATTTAAATAAAATGCCTCAATGCAGTAGGAGCATTTTTCTTACCATGTTTTTTTTTGAGACTAAACAAGACACCGACATATGTAAATGGATTATTTTTAGATAATTTTAACACTAAAACACGAAGACTCCAACTTGACTTCACAGTACAGGCGAGACCAGAAAATTAAAAAAAAAAGCTCAGTCGACTAGAGCGCCATCTGCTCACAGCTTTGCGTGTTCCACCTCATTCTGTAGTCAAAATAAATCAAAGCGTGTAGTGTGTGTTTAATCCAGCATTATAAGCAAGAAACATGCGATGTTTATTTTCGCTTAACTACGTTTATAAATTTATTTGTACAGAAACAGTACCTACAGGGGATAAATCTAAAACAAATGTGTCACATTTTGTGAATGCTAGCGAGTGGTGTCACTGCTCGGAACAAACAAACAAAATGGTATTCGCTGTTTACAAAAAATCATTCAAATTGTATCACATGAAAGTACCTATAAATGTTTAGTACCTATTGTAATTGCAAATTCCATGTGCATTTTATTCCATTCTTTTAATGTGCCCCACACCGTCGTCTTTCTACCACACTCTACACAGTTCAAAATATACTTAAGGGCCCTATACTGAAAAACTGAAAATCCATGTCGGGCGCATCGAAAATTGTTGATTATTTCATGACGGAATGTCGTAGAACTTTTTTTTTGTGTACAGATTGTAGGCGACATTGTTTCCGATATTTTAGTGCAGTTTCCATACAAATATGTCGAAACGTATTGAAGCCTATCGACATTTTAGCCAAATCAGACATTTTTTGTCTAAAATTTGGATAGGCTTTGCACCAATAGGAGGTTCTTGTCTTAAAACTACACCAAAGTGTAGGAAACAATGTCACCTACAATCTGTACACAGAAAAAAGTTCTACGACATTCCGTCGTGAAATAATCAACAATTTTCGATGAGCCCGACAGGGATTTTCAGTTTCAAGGTCGTTGGCGTTGTTACTCCTCTTAAATACCTGACCATTGAAACATTTTTTAAATCGTGCAATACACATAAAATGCATTAAGATAGTTTCATACTTACATAGGTACTAAGTCCGGCCAGCGGTACTCCGTTGGCTGAGAGCAAGAGGTCCTTAGGAGCCAGCATGCCGGTCCTCCAGGCAGGTTGCGGCGGGTACAGTCTTCGTATCCTCACCAGTCCACCACCGCCGCAGACAGACATGCCCAGTCCCCTGCCGTCTTTTTCCACTACTACGGTGAATGTGTTTTCTGTAGGCAAAAAAAGAAGAGAAGACTTAGTATAAGAAAAACCTGGTTTTGGAAAGGGGTAATATTAAAAAATACAACCCCTGGTACAACTGAACTAACAATATATGTTACGCGTCCCCACTTCACAGAGAGATCGTGTCCCCAAACGCTGCCTAAACGCGCTATCAAGCTGCCTCGTGTCCAAGTGAAACTACTTGTTGTCCAGACAGGTACCGGAGCAATAATCACCACTCACACTTCAGAAAGGAGCTAACGGCAATATCGCTGTGGTCGGTAGAGAAGCCATTTCCCACATCTCCAGCGCGAGCGGACTACCAGCTATACAGGGGAACAACTGGCAAGAAACTGCGAAAGTCGCTTATCTTGGAGGTCTTGTCGGTCAGTAGACCTCTCCACAGGTTAATTGTCGTAAAAATATATATTGATAAAGCTTTTGGATCGTATAGATATAGCTTGAAATTTGATCAAGTGAGAAATTCTAAGGAAGGCTGTACCATACTGTGGCAATTCGTTTATTTTGGTTTAAGTATTCGCACTCCGCAGTAATTCTTCCCAAAAAGAGTGACGTAAATTTCTTGGCGTGGCATGTAAGTTTTCAGCTCAATCTTTTTCAATGAAACAAAAATCGTTTTTTATATGGTGAGGGACAAAATTGCCACAAGAAACGGTTTATCGATAAACCATTCGGGAATCTGACAAACACGGCGTTTCACCAAAATCCAATCAATGCGCATGGAATCTTAAAACCTCTGACGTCATTCGTTGTAATAAACTTTAGGATCAAATTCAGTTACGATCTTAATATTGTCTTATATGTGTCTCGTTTTATAGCTTACTTGCTTTGTCCGTATTGTCCATGAAACCTTTTTATTAACGTCTTCGAAAGTCTGCGAGTCGCATTTTAGTGCAGTTGTTGTGGGTAGGGAGGTATATGGATATTATTGTAATAGTTAAACTTAGCCGTGTAGCCCCGGCATAGAATAGAGCTAGCCCATCTCTTCCCGTGGGTGTCGTAACAGGCGACTAAGGGATTTAGGGGTGACTAGCAAAACTTAAGTTATCCCCGTGCGGTGGCGGATAAACTGCTTGGTCCCTAGAAGGGTTGGTGTCAGGCAGGCGACCGGCCAGCCGACCTACAGCGCCAGCCCCAAATATTTGGGGTTTAGCGGACCCCGGGCTCCCGAGAGAGATGCAACCGGGAACATCGCTCGGATGAGATTGTAATTGTTAAACTAGGCTATATTCGTTGTTCTGAATTCGCCTAGACAGATTGTTCCCCATTTGCAGGTGTACGCTCACTTTAGAATGGAATTTAATTCAATCGTCACATAGCAATTTTCAACAAAGAGTTCCTCCGTTTTGTGTTAATAATTTTGTGAATTTTCCATTGGTATCTACATAAAACTGTCTTACTCATTTGAATTATATCTCTGTATCTTTCATCCACCCCAAATACATTATATATATAAAATTGCGTATTATTCTCATGACGCAACATGAGTTTCAAACAAGCAGCTTACAACTAGAGGCTTTCTATAGGGCGGTTGTAGACTTGAAATCTTGACAGCAGTCAGTGTGTCATCTAAGAATCTGCTATATGAATCTGAGGTATGCAAAGTACTAGGTAAACTGTGGTATCTATATGCATTTGAGGTAAGAGATTGTGTATGTGTCATTTTGTCAGACTGTCGCAACTTTTCTCAAAAACGAAAAAGTTTTTTGTATTGAATAAGTGTGTTATACCATTAAAGGTACTATTATATTTAATGCAAATAAACGATTCTGATTATGATTTGCAGCATGTTTTTTTGCAAAGTTTCAGTATCTATTAAGGCCGTATACAGAAAGAAAGCTGGAAACTTATAAGCGCTGACAAGCGCTTACCAGTGCTTGTCAGCGCTGGTGACCCGCGCAGGAAAATGTATGAACCCGCGCCGATAAGCACTGATCGGTGCCGACAAGCTTCAACACGCGCTGGTCAGCGCTGGGCTGCTGACGTCAGAGCATCGTCCGATGAGTCCGACATTCTGCCTCAACCTGCTTCCTTTGTGTAGAACGGACCAGCGCTTGTCAGCGCTTATAAGTTTCCAGCTTTATTTCTGTATACGCACTTAGTGTAGATACCTACCTACTAAAACTTTGGACCGCTAGGGGGCGTCACGAAAAACATGTTTAAAGAAAATTCTTTGAGACGATATGATTAAAATTCGATGAGTTACAGCCCGATTGTTTAGTCTGTAGGCTGCTCCAGCCCTTAGGGATCTCCGAGGGCGGAGAACAGGTGTTGTCATTTCGCATAAAGCAAACGACAGGTAGGTAGGCAAGTACTTAAAGTAAAGCTTGTTTGGCCATTACTAAACATTGTTTATTCAGTCCCACCACCCAGATTAACTCCACGCCACTGATACTTAGTACCCCTCGCTCCCGAGATTGAAATATTCTCGAGTAAGTATAATATGCTTAATTAATATTGGGTTTCAATATTGCAAATCGAAGGTTGAGTAGTCGATTCTCGGTCAATTTAAGTCCCTTTCTGCACGTGTTACGGACATCAGGATGTTCCTATGAATTATGCATTAAGGGCGTCCTGGCCAGCGAGCGCCCGAAGCGGCAATTTGGCAGTGAAATGATTCCATTAAATTCTATTTTAATGCTTTTATCTATTATTTCCTTAGGGAAAGATTAAACGAGGCTTTAGGGAGAAGAGAAATGATATCATGTAGGTACAACATTTAGGTGTAGAGGTATTGATAATTAAAAATAAATGTACCTCTTGGCTTTTATAGGATAATTTCCGTACTCGCCTAGGGTCGTATCGCCAAACGAACGACCCGATGAATCTTTATACGCAGGTCAGTGCAGTCATGATGACTGAAACTATGAAATGAAATGAAACTAGTTCTAACATGTTCGACTGTTACTTCCAACCTACTAGATAAGCGTGCTAAGATTTATTTTGCTTGAGACTTTCACCAGATGTTAACAAAGATGGTGAGATTTACAATAGCCATTATGTTTTCTTTTTTCTTTCTTAAATGATTATTTACCTATTTGGCCCACATATTGGAACGAAGTTCCTTATCGTGTTTTGTTACTACGACGCGACGCCGACGTTGCGTTTCCATTGAAGCGGAGCTGGGCGGAGACGGCCGCGAAATGCCCAATCACACTGTTTTCACTAATGCGGAGTTTAGATTTAGAGCACTGTGATTGGCCAATTCAAGCTCCGCTCCAGCCAGCTCAGCTTCAGTGGAAATAAAAATAAATGATTATGAAATTTAATTTGATTATGAAAATGATTGATTATGATTTAAATGATTATGAAAATAAATTTAAAGAAATTTTAAATATTTCCAGTAAAATGAATGTTACTGATTTACAAATAATTAATACGAAATCCTTCACAAAGACCCCGTTCCAACAGATGAGCGACAGTCCAATCAATCAATATAGTTGCAAAACATTGTTGTGTACCTACACAAATGTTCATTGTTTCGTTTTGAAAGGACACCAGCTGTACCGGTTCTTGTCGCCGATATTGGCAAAGTTTTGGTCACGACATGCCGATAGACCGCGTTTAATGAGATTCGTCAATAATTTGATACATTTATACAATAATTTGGCACGTTAAGCAACTGATAAACTTTTCAAACTAACACGATTGGAACTCATAATTTCATATTTTCCTGGGTCTTAATCGCGTGACGTTTTACTTTTTAATTTTCTTACCTCGACGTTTCGACCATGTTACAACGGTCTTGGTCGCGAGGGGACTGGAGAAAAATTATAACAACCGTGACAAACTGGTCTCGTCATCTCTGATAGCAGATAGCTGATAGATGAAGTAAGAGACTTTAGGGCGACCTGAAAACTCTAACACTAAGTGAGCCACACCATTGTATGAAAATAAGAAGAAGATTTGATACATTGTTTTAATCTACGGCAAATGTTTACCTACACAAGCAATAACATTGATACATAGATATTAGGTAGATACATTATGTGAGCGTTTGTCATGGGATGGTTGGTTGTTTGGTAGGATTCACACTTATACAGTGCTGTCACCTCGAAGACTCATGCATGCATGACTTGAAATCGGACCCCATTTTATGGATCTAAAGTAGATAGGAGAATGGCAGAAGATCTAGTCTCGACCCGTCTTCCTTTTCTAGAAGTAGCAGTAGTAGGTACAATTAGGCAAAAGGTAGACTTTTTATTTTTAGACGATTTATACAGCGCAAGCAAGTTTTAATACAAACTACTTATGGCGCTGGGGAAATTGTTAGGCAAAATAGGCTTGCCCAGTAGGTACCTATACAAACCTCCCAGCCTAGTCAGTTTTGCTAACTAGCTATACCGTGGGTAGCTATTTTTCTTCATCGTAAAACTGTGCCGCAGTTAATAGCTACAGAGTTATTGAATTTTATTCCGAATTTATCAGATTGTGTTTAACAAAAGCTTTTATACTTTAAAGGTTTTATGCTCTCTCTTAGGTATGTTAATAATAATATAATGCAGTTCATAGGATGAAATTGAGTAGTAGCATAGTAGTGGTATTTACTAGTTTAATAATCATGATTAAATGCCTTGTTTATTTTTACAAAGACTGTGTTATATTATGCTTCATAAACTAATCTGTATTATCTTGATAAATTGTTAACCACACGTTGAACTAACATTGTTATAATTACGAATTTCGCTGCAACAGAGTAGCTACAAATACTGCTTGATAGTACGATGAGAAGGCTTGTTATAGTTAATTAAACACGAATGAAATAGTAACACGATTATAAACTTTATGTTTTAGAACTTAAAGAAGATAATCCAGTAGTGATAAGTGCTTCAAAGCGTCTTGGCTGAATAGTCTTAAGTCGGTCAATCGATCCACTGTGCGTAATTGTTTTACTGCAGAATAAGTTACTTGTAGTTTGATCAATTTTTAATTTATCAGGATCAGTATTGCCATTCAGCGTGGCAATGCTGCCAGTGTTCTGGGCTCGCTGCCAAAACATGGAAGGCAGTAGATACTTGTACGATGGATTTAAATATTATTTTTAATGCAATTTTTAAACATAATAATGGCTTTTGTAGTTATACGACTACAACCCTTATTGTTACCCATTGAAGAGTTTGTGATGAAGAGGTGGATCCAGGTGCAGATATAATCAAGTTGTAAGTTACAACGACTTTTCTAAATTGCAATCCGTGATATTTTACGGTAACTACAAAGCTGCGCGTGGCCCGACAAGGCACGATCTTGACTCATTTTTATTTTAAGTACTTATTAAACATCATTTTTTCATAAATTCATTCATAATAAAACTCAATTCAATTTCAATCTAGAATTGCGAAAAAAGAAGAAATATCTAATCCTACTAATATTATAAAGTTGACAGTTTGTGAGTATGTAGGTATGTTTGTTACTCAATCACGTAAAAACCGCTGAACAACCGATTACCATGAAACTCGGTATGTAGATAGCTGGAGACCCGGAATTACACTTTTATCCCGATATTCCCGCGGGGTCAGGACTTATGCGGGTGAAACCGCAGGGCGCAGCTAGTTATGTTATATTTTTTAAACAATCAACAAAGAAAAGCAAACAATCGCTAAATGTACTTAACTTGCCTCTGAATAAGTTATCTCAAATAAAGACAACGTTAGCTATTCTAATTTTAACGAGTAATTCGTGTTTGAGTGTTTTCATCTTCAACATAAAAGGTGTGTCAAGGAAGGCAAAGTACTTCAACAAAGAAAGTTTTCGGAGTGGCAACAAATTCTTTGTGAGAGAAGGGTAACCGGGAAATGTTTATAGAAAGGGGATTTAGGATATAATAATAAGTTTTGTTTCAAGTTCCTTAGACATTATTATTATAAAGAAAAACATTTCTGTACACATTTTTATCAGTAGGTAGGTAGGTACCTGCTACTTGTAGCCAAGTATAAATAGAAAACAGAACCAGTGTGTTTAGTTTAGTTAAATCTATGGTATAGGTCTAACCGAATGTGACATGAGAAAATAATTTGTGTTTTTTATTATAGAGCAATGTCATCTATTATATATCTGTGATGATTATGCCATTAGTAACTTAACGCTTAACTAACATGGGATACTTTTAATCCTGTAAGTCCCGATCCTGTGGGAATATTGGGATCAAAAGTAAATCTTTCTATTGATGAAAGAATTTTAGAAATCGGTTTTGTAGTTGCAGAGCCTATCCGTTACAAAAAAGAAATACATATTTCTTAAACATTAGTATTGATAATGTTGCTCAAAATTGAATAACAAGAACAATATTAATCTAATTTTTCAACTACGCCCTTAACTTTCTGCATAGTCGACAAGCATTACATAAAACAATTCACGGAAAGCACTTAGCACTACTTACACATGCATAGGTTCTAAACTGTACTAGGTATTCTGAATACCCTGAAAACAATTACCAGTACTGGTTATGTTAATGAAAACTGTCGTGAGGTTATTCACGTGTCGCGTGTCGTCTAGAGACTGGGGGTTTTGCTGTCTGTAGGTTATTTTAATTTGTAAAATGAAACGAATGATTTCTGGTTCGGTTATTAATTAATTTAAATAAATGGCTTAGGAAATGGTTAAGTGGAAATGAATCCTACTAGTGTTATAAAGGTGGAACTTTATATGTAAGTTAGTAAGTAGGTAGGTGTGGGTTTGTTTGTTAACATGCAAGAAAGAACAGATTGCTTGCGATCGAACTTAGTATGCAGATAGCTGGAGATCAGGATCACTCTACGAACGTACGAACGAAAGAAAGAATATCTGTCATCCGTCCTTCAAAACCGTCCGAAAATCTTATTTTCGGACGGCTTGAAGGTCCATCCATCCGTCAGCGGACGACGGATGGATGACAGATTTTCTTCTGGAATTGTCGTTCGTAGAGTTAAGTAGAGGCCTTGGATTAAGGAAATAGTTTACCGTTTATATTCACCCGTTAACAATAAAAAAACATAGATACCCACCCATATACTCGAATCGTTTTCAAAAGCAGTTATTCATAACGTCGAAATCACTAAAAACATACGCGTTTTTCCGTTGAAAACCATTACCGAGAATTACATGCACTATCCACAATACAATTCAGCCTTAAAATAGTGCACTGCGGCATGCATGAGGCATGAAACGGTCATAAATCCTTATAAAGTTAGTTATAAATGGGCACCGGTAGAAGAAAATCCATGTCGATATTAAAACTGAGAAAATTTCATACGTTTTTGATATAGGAGTTACTGGCTCTGAATACGGATATCCTGTTTCGTAGAGAAGTGTGGGATTATCAGTACTTTGTAACAGTAGCTGAAGCGCAGCGAATCCGGCTAAGGTAGATTGGATCAGCGTATCTACTGAATTTACTTACTTACGTATTTGGATCTCCCTACCTGTTGATTTTTTTTTTGGTATTTCCCTAGGGAAATACCAAAAAAAAGAAGAGAGAGAGACCCTTCTCCCTAGAGAGAGAGGAAAAGTTTTTTTAGCATTTACAGTCTTCTGACTTGTTATTCTTTCTTATTTTTTTGTTTTATAAACCTCGCGCCGTAAAGGATTTTGCGTCAACCAGAAAATGTCACATATATTTTCGTATATCTAATTAATAATTTTATACATTTATTAATTCGTTTTATTTTTTATATTCTTACTTATATAAACTGTCGCCGAAGCTATACAAGATGTAGGTACAATTAAAAAAAACACCTCAATCGGCCAAGCCGTTTTGGAGTAATCGGTGAGCATACACAAAAAATATAGCGACGAATTGAGAACGTCCTCGTGGAGATTTTGGGAAGTCGGTTAAATAAAATAATCTTAAAGCAGTTTAAGTAGGTACAATACAAATACTTATGTTATTTATTAGATTCTAACTCTAACTAGAGTTAGTTAGGGTAGCACTTTTAATTACTAAACACAGTGAAAATTCAATTATACCAGCTGAGCTCGTCCAAGAGATCACAGTACAAGGGGATTAGGAAAAAAGCCCATACTTTGTTACATTACAAGCAAAACTGCGCAATATCTAACCTCCAGGTAACATTTTTAATATACTTATTTTAATAAACATTATGTTTTACGACATGAAAATATTGTGCTTCTCTCCGTTTTTTCTTTTAAAGAATGAGGTCATACTGTTCTCGGAACAAAAGTAATTTTGTATTAAGTTCGTCAAAGTTTTTAAGTTATATTTCTTGAAAGAAAAGGGTCTTTGTTTTGGTATATATAATCAATGAGTAGTGTTAGGTTTATTTGAGTACGGCTAGTGGTCAAACCAATACAATGGCTAATACTCCGTCAGACCTCGTCGTCCTTCTTCATCCTCTTTGGCAGCAGGCAGTACACGGTCAGTACTTCTTTTAGCGACCGCTTAAGTGTGAAATTTTGCACAGTGGGAGGTAACGTGTAGAAGTTTGTGCGTGGGCGTGGTAGGATACACAGTCACGGTTCCTTGGACTCTTTTTGTTTCATTCTTTATGTTTTGATAATATTTGTTGTTTTCTTTTTTATACTTTTTACATTGCTGTTCTTTCTTTTGTGTGTTTTGTTGCCAATAAATATTTTCCATTTCTATTTTATTTTTCTATTTCAGACCTAAGAAAGAAATATAAAAATCATCTAGATTGGACGTTTTCAGAAAAACACGTTCATACAAGAGTAATTGCTTATAAATCAACATTTTTCTTCAAACGATCACAAAGCACATGAATAAATCATACGAAAGGCACTTTTTGTTTCTCCTTTAACATCACAAGTCTTTAAAAGGCTTGGAATGGAAGCTAAATACGCTTACTTTATGAATAAAGGATTCGAGCGTCTTCAGAATTTCTGCTTGAAAATATTTCAATCTACCATATCAAATAGGCACGAAAAATGTAAACATGAAGTTTCTTATTTTCTTGACTGAAAAAAGGAAATAGGTACGTCTACGTCTACCGCTTTTTTATTATTCAAGAACCATACATAAAAATATGGTATTCGTTCGCAAGATTATTTGTAATGGAATAAAGAATGAAAGAATGCCAGATTCAATGGTTGAAATGTCTTAGACTCAATCACTAAAATATTTAATGTACCTATAGTATTTATTTGGATATGGTTAAATATCACTTAAATCACTTAAAGCTAAGTTATTTGATCTGTGGTCTCAGAACACGCCCTTCGAAGAGAAGAAACCGCAAGAAACCCCTGACGGTCACTCTAGATATGGGCCAGTGCCACTAAATCTGGCATGAATACTAGCATACATATTATTTACTTTTATTAACTTCATAACATAAGACAGTTAAGTTTGCGTCGCTTCATTAGAAGCAAATATTATATTAGTGCCAACGAATATAAGTAAAATTATTATACCCCATAGTTAAACCACTTCGTGAGGTTGAAAATAGAGTAAATTTAGTATAGTGTTGCGAAACAGTCTTAACTGTTACTACAAAACCTTCCTGGAACATTTAATTACTCTAGTTTGATATTTAATTAAGGAGTCTTAAGAGCCGAACAAGTTCCTAGTTAGTTAAGTTTTAAAAATAAAGAGGTGAAGAAAACAAAGTTTTGAAGCAAAAATAAGGATTGAATTTATACCTAAGAAAATGTTTCGAAAGTATAGGAATTAGCCTAATATAATCCTAATCATATAATATTGTAGATCGATTAATATTACTTTACCAAAGAATCAGCCTTCCGTAACCCCAAGATAATTTACTCTTTCGACTTTACCTTCCCGATAGCTATTTTATTTTGATAATAGTAGAAAGCTGAACAACTGAAATAAGTAAGTAACTCTGTAAAATCGATAATAATTTAAAGTAGAAGCAAGCCAGGGTCCAACATTCACAATGCAAAACAGAACCTCGTAATAATTTTACTTCGAAAAGTTTCCGGCCTCGAAGAAAATATAAAGAAACAAAGCAACTGAATATTAAACCAAACAAATGTCTTCACGGGACAGTTGAGAAAATATGCTTCAATCGAATTCGTACACAGATATCGAGGAAAATACCTACTACGTATTATGAGACAATGTTCTTCGAAGAGATATAAAGTCAGCGTTTCTATAATTCACTATTAAAACGCTGACATTCAAAATTACAGTAACAAATAACAAGACTCTAAAATTGATGATGCATTAAATCTTTCGATTGCTGATTCAGTCGTCTGTGAGTGTTCCATAAAATATCGGAATTCAAAGGCGTTACAGAAACAGATTGAAGTACTTAATTTATGACGAATGAATTCCAATTCGAACTGAGATAATAGATTTATCTTTAGAAGCGAGAAGATGTTCCTTTGATAATTCTCGAGAAAGAGGAAAAATATTCTATAATCGCCGAGCTAGTTAAGCCAGAGCTCCGTGCCCGTGCAGTAACTAGATGGGTTTCAGGAAGTTTTTATACCATTTGTTGGATAATTGTACAGGATACGGTCCTATACAATCTTGATAGTCAAATAACAATGTTATTATTTTCAGTGTGTAAAAGACTAGTGAAAAGGTTTACCTACGTACACCATCTTAATTCGCTAAATTAAATTAAATAATTAAAATCATAAATCCAAAAATGAGTCCCTAGGTGTGGTACCCAAAAGGTTGGCTGCATTGCCCCTTTGGATAGCAATACTTATTCGTTGGCCAAAGTAGCCGCCAGACCTTTAGTAACCAGAAGCTAATACTAATCATTTTAGACATTTTTATAAAAATCGGTTCCACGGCCCCAACGTCTCGATTGCAAACGGCAGAAATATGTATCCATCGCCAATGGAAGCATATTTCCGCCATTTCACAATCTCAAGTAATAGTTACTTTGCAGTGTTTGCTTATTCTTAAACGATCGTTACGTGTATTACCGATACCAATATAACATTTACATAAAAATTCTGAATTAGAATCTGAACCCTCAACGTTTTGTTATCTGGCATCTACAAGGGCACAGCCAAGCGTTACAGGCCGAGCCCTGCCAAGGGAGCTCTAGACCTTGCATACAAATTGAACGTGTAAATGAGATAACACCCTATTTACACGAAAGGTAGGATGTTACAATAAAACCGGGTAATGGGAATTCCTGATACTGCAAATTGTTTTCGCAGAGGCAAAGCGTCTCCTATTCTAAACAATTCTACAGACTCGGTGTAAAGCCTTTGAGGATGAAATTGCTGTTAGCGTTTTAATATTAAAAGCTGCGGCTTTTAAAATATTATATGGCAGTGTAGATTTCATTGGACTTGTTGTGTGTGCCTAATGGGGACACTGATTTAAATGCAGATACTTTGTTTGAGTTAAAGGAACATGATCTAATCTATAACTTATAATAAACGAAGAGGGGACAAAAAGTCTGTAGGTACTTGGACGTACATCAAACATAATGAGTCTAGGTTACTTAGGATATGCAGTAGGTACCTAGTTAGCAATAAAAGTTTCATGTCTTAAAACAATTAAAGCTCACTCACAATGACCAGTAAAAACAGTTTACTTATCAACTCCGATATTTATTATATTTATGGTTATGGCAAGTCAGCACTTTGATCACCAGAACTAGTAATTAGTACAGAAAATAGTAATTTTATTTTTGAAAAGAAAACTACAGCCTCGGGTCCCCAACGAGCCCAAGGCTACATATAAATAAAATTTTAAACTAAAATACCGTACATATCTACTGCTCCCTGCTTTTAGACACAGCAATCCCTTCTCATTTTTGTAACATCCATTTTCTATTACAACGCTACTAGGTATGATTACCGGTCATTAGGGAGGCCTACTCCATTCATGTAGCAGCAGATATGTTATTATCCCTTTGACAAATTAGGTACATTAATCTCAGACGTACCTAGTCAATATTTCAAGACGACCGGAGCTTTCTGTTAAAAATAGTACCATTATATTTCTGGGGATTATTTTATATTAGAATAATGTGTCCTGTGTTTTTGAACGCGGTCGTGCGGGTTGAGCAATGTTTAGGGCGATCACCTAATGGTGACGGTATGATTTCATAATTTCGATATACCTATAATTGTGGCTAAAACTTAGTGAAATATGAGTCATTAACGTAATGACGTTAATGGAGTCTTATTTCACCTCTATTGCTTAGTGAAGCAATAGAGGATAGATTGAATCCCTGGCAGTAAAGTTACCACTTGTTATTATAGCTACTGATAATTTTGCAGAATTAGGATGAATGAATTCACTGGACGCTACTAATATTATACCTAAAGAGGAAAGATTTTTATTTGTGTGTGTGTGTGTGTGCGTCTGCGCGTTTGTTATGAATAAACTCAAAAACTACTGGACTGATTTTTAAAAATTCTTTCACCATTAGAAAGCTACATTCACCCTGACATAAGCTACTTTTAATCCTGATATTCCCACGGGATTAGGACTTACGCGGGTGAAACCGCGGAATGCAGCTAGTCTTCCATAAAAATAAACATAAATAATAACTATGCAAGCATGCCATAGAATACAAACTGTCTTCTCCCGTAGAACAGCTACCTTGTATCCTTGTACTTAGACCTATTCATTCTTCTCTGAACGAATTCAAACTTCCCATTAATTATTCCTGAATCAACATTCGTAGACCTAATTCTCATTACAAAAATTGTACCAGTTACAATTGAAAAGGAAAAGTTGAAATCATTAAATATTCGTTTCGCTCAATTGTTACATTCCTAAAGCTTTTACCTTTTACTACGTTTTCAGTTTCCACCTGAGGACCAACGCAGACTTTAAACATTTCGATTGGGCGATAGTTCACATCCTTTGAAAACAAAAGCTAGTGCCTGTATGATCCATTGAAATGTTACATTTGGGTGTGCATTTGTCAGATGACGCAATTTCATTTTTTAGATATCAAGGGGAGGTTAGTTTAAATTTAAATAATAGTTTGTGGGGTTGTGGCTCTTGTCCCACGGCCGCCATCTTGGAAAAAGGGATTCAAATGGTTTTTATGGTTTATTTGACGAACTATAAGTATCACAAAAAAAAAATAACATTTTGTATTGCAAATAAGATTATTTACAACTTTTGTAAAGTAACTTTTAGTTGTAGAACTAAAAATAAAAAGTTAAAAGCGAAAATCCATGAAAATTTGAGAAACAAATTATATTGGTTATTTATCAAATCAAATCAAATCACTAGCAAATCCTATAAAGGAAGGAATAGCTGGTGTGCAATCGTTCAAGATCAATGATTGGTTGGCGGACAGGCAGTTAACTTAAAAGAAAGTTATAATAATATACAAGCTCGACCGATCGAAAAGTATGTAGTCTGCTAACTGCAGTCGCCCGGAGGGGTTGGACCGTAATTAAAAAACCTACAACATTAATGGATTCATTCCACGTTTAAACCAATATCCTGCTAATACAACATCGGCCATTCGGTTCCATTTTGTTGATATTGCCAATATTCCCTAGGAAATTGAATTCCTCAGGTTTTGCAGTCGGCGAGACTTTTTATTTATTGCCGGGGACTTCGATTTGCTCGAAGCGGCGTCAAAACTGAATAGATGAATTGTTTTTTGTTAGTAATTTGTTATGTAACAGTTTCTTTTGGGTTGTTTGGGATGTAAAATGCTTTGCTAAAATTTGTTTTTTTTTGGCGCG
The DNA here is from genome assembly GCA_958496205.1 of Idaea biselata. Taxonomy (NCBI): domain Eukaryota; kingdom Metazoa; phylum Arthropoda; class Insecta; order Lepidoptera; family Geometridae; genus Idaea; species Idaea biselata. The sequence goes on from OY292397.1 coordinate 4,534,964, forward strand.
TACAGTACAAGTTCCTATGTCTTTTCCCAAAGGCTTTGAAAGTATTATTTTTAATTAATGGGATGGGTTTTTCTTTAAAATCTTGAGTGGCTTCTTATTCTAAACGTAGGCACATTTATTTTCGTAATACGAAACAGCATTCGACTACAAAGTTTATGAAATAAAGAATCATTAAAAATCTAAATAACGTTATGTATATGGACTTTTTTTTAACATTAATTAAAATATAGGTAGGTAAAAGCATACCTACTTTTGAAATCCAAATATTAAAAATAGCATTTTGAAGTAACCCTTTCAAGCAAAGAAATTTTCGGTAAGCTTTTTTAGAAAAAAATATTATTTTTCCCAAGTGTGTCTTGTTAGTTCATTAGGTAGGTAAGGAAATAGGTCCGTAGCTACGTTGTAAAAGCGCATTTTCGTTCCATGTTCAAGTCATATTCCTTTTTTATATTACCTACATCGAACATAACGTACCCGGAAGTGGATTTTTACATCGTAAAACAGGTAATCTTACCGTTTTATCATCTCTTAGTATGCACTAAAATGTTTTCACCACGCTCATCTAAATATTTTATGTTTTAAGGAAACAGTCATCCCAAAGGGAACGAAAAGCCGATAAGCTGCATTAGCTTGACTTTACTAAATATATAAAATAACAAGGTTTTTCTTGACGTAAAAAAGTCGTCTACTTAGAGGATTATATGTTTAGAGTGTTTTATTTAGAAGGTATTTTATTGTACCTACTGCTCATAAAAACACACAAATTAAGAAAATTTGCTCAAAAAAATGATCATACATTCTTTAAGTCTTCGAAGCAAATAAAAAAATGGCAAGAACCTAATTGCGAACCTTCATCTTTTTTGAAGTCAGCTAAAATGGAGTCTAGGGTGGAAACATTAATATTATCTGCGTATCGGTAAATAAATAAGTAGACCGCGTGTATGTTTGTGTCGTTAATCACCTGTAATTTGCGGTCGGCTGACAATTTAACAGAGCTATTCAATATTAATGAAGGCGAAAGGGCACTTTCACAGCGAAAACCTATGAAAATGTTAGCAAACAATCGGCTGACTGCGTAGTAGGTCTGCTGACTGTATAGTTTGCTGACTGTATAGGTAGCTGACTGCATATTTAGCTAACTATATAGTTTGCTGACTGTATAGTTAGCTGACTATATAGTTAGCTGACTGTATAGTTTGCAGACTGTACACTTTGCTGACTGTATAGTTTGCTGACTCTATAATTTTGCTGACGCTGATGTTAAAATTTACGAGATAATTACTGAACATTTATGGTATTTACTTAAAATATCCTGTTTTAAATTAATTTTAGTAGTTACTAGCGCCGGGGTGTAGTACTTGGTGCAAAATATGGGTGCAAATTTGAATGTTTAGGATATAATATCAAGTATGTCAGTCCTAATTTTATAAACATTATCAGATACCTAAAGGAAATTTATAAAAATTATATTATGCCATACGGTCATTCTTGGATGTTCCCATTTTCGTATTAACCGCATCTACACCAATTCTGATTTATGAATGAAGATAAATATACGGTGCTATACACGCCCCCACGGTGATGTTTCATCAATAATGTTAGTGTCGGTATAGGTACCTCTACTTTGTAATAAATTATGACGTGCACTAAAATGTACACACCTAATACCGTCAATCACGGCGTATAGTAGATTTAGTTCGCACTTTGGTTATCGAATTTTATCATTACGATTTGATAGTCGTTAGTTTGTAAACATTATTTCTTAGTGTTAATCCACACTTAGGAATACTGCTTTTGAAAAAATGCTTTTAAAAACTTTAGTACCCGGCCGCCGGGTACTAAAGTTTTTAAAAGCATTTTTTCAAAAGCAGTCGTTTGTTTGTTACGTATTGCCAAAGTCATGGTTTTAGAGTACGTTTGTATTGAAGCGGAGCTCGGCGGAGTAGACGGTGAATTGGCCTATTACAGTTCTTAAAGTCTGCACTCCGCATTAGTGGAAACAGTGATTAAAATTATACTCCCTTGCTGACATTGTGTTTTCTGCATAGTTTTTCACAATAAAATACTGTAATTTCTGAATCTAGGTTTAAAAACTAGTTCTGGCTCGGCTACTACTAAAAGTAGCGAGTATCATTTGCATTCAAATAATAGTAGTTGTTTCTAATAATGCTAAAATGTTGATAAACAGGCCACTAAGCTGGTCTGAAACCGGTGTATAGTTAGTTTGACTGTATAGTTTGCTGACTGTATAGTTTGCTGACTGTATAGTTTGCTGACTGTATAGTTTGCTGGCTGTATAGTTTGCTGACTGTATAGTTAGCTGTCTGTATAGTTAGCTGTCTATATTCACCCCTATGCGCTCAATACCTATTATTGGAAACGTTTTAATTACTGCATAACTAATTATTGTATAGTACTTATAGGTATTATTAGGTAGGTATACTCAATGTTCGTGACAGCTTATTAGAGCGAACGGTGAATAATGGATCATTTATATGGTGTTGTTTGACGAGCCATTGGTCAGTAGAAAACATCGTGTCACTCACGCTCACGCTGACTCACAGCTGGTACTAACTAACACAGCATAGATTTATAGTGAGTAGTACGGGCATATTTTTTTGTTTTTGCCACAATATAAGTTACTCATAAGAAATGGAACAGAATCAATCTGACTCAAATAGCAACTCAGATTGCGCCCTTCCCGATTTTAGAACTAAGGGAGTACTAAAGAGAAAACGATTGTCTGACTTTAGTGAATTTAAAGAGGAGATGAGAGTCATGATTAAATCTATTACGTCGGCGAATGAAAAAGAACTTAAGAAGGTGGCAACTACTCTCGCAGAAATCAAAAGCACAAACTCCAATATTGAAAGCTCTATTAGTTTTCTGACATCCCAGAATGAAGAGCTCAAGCAAAAATTGGAGCAGCTACAAATAAAAGAAAAGAAGGATAACGAGTATATTACTTTATTGGAAGAGAAAATAGAAGACATGCAACGCGCTAGCCGTAAAGCGAATTTTGAAATAAAAAATGTTCCCAAGCAGCCAGCCGAAACTAAAGAAGATCTAATTGGCATGGTATGCTGTTTGTCGAACACGATAAGTTGTAAAATCCAAGAGTCTGACATTAAAGACATCTATAGAGTACGGCCTAAGAAAGATGGACAGAAAAATACCCCCATTATTGTTGAGACTGGTTCTCCAATTTTAAAGACACATATTATTAAAATGTGTAAAATACACAACAACAAACACAAGACTAAGCTCTGTGTACGTGACCTGGGACTGCGGACCAACGAGACTACTCCAGTTTATATATCAGAACAGCTAACAAATAAAGGTGCCCGGCTTTACTTTCTTGCTAGAGAATTAACAAAGTCAAAATCCTTTAAATTTTGTTGGACTGCGTACGGGCGAGTGTATGTTAGAAAAACCGACGACTCACCCATTATAACCATTAAAAGCGAAATACAGGTTCAACAACTTTTAGCAAATAATAACAAATGACTACTTTGTTTTTGTCTGTCAACAGTAAGGTTATATTATTCAATCTTAATTATTATTATTTTTAAATTATTTTTGATAAAGGATTATTTAATTTTTATTTTTAAAAATGTTGTAATCAAATTATTTCATTATATTATATTGCATGCTCGATTATTTACCATTTATTATATTTTATTAATATGTTTTATATGTGTATGTTATAAACACAACTCTAAACAAAACAAACCTCTACAATTGCGAACACTATATTACCGATGCTTTTTTACAATTAGACACTATCATACCCAAATTCAATCAAACGAAGATACCCAAGGCAAACATTATTATATTGTAGCACATAGTCTCTCTTCTAATGCCTCCCATCACCTTTATGCTATTATTGTTTTATGTCAGCCAGTGTGTAACGCTTGCTTCCTTCAACTATATAATTCTAACTACAAACAAGATATCATTAATATTGCGTCTCTGGTAACAATGCCAATTAAAAAAGTAAATTGTACTGTAGTAACGACTGATTTTGCCTGTGCTCTATCGTTTTCTAATGGATAGTTCGGCTGAAACTTTAAATGAGATTGACAACATGGAAATAGCACACTCTGTTATCTGTGATATACAAAATATCAAAAGTTATGTAACTTCCCAAGGTTCAGACCTCAACTTAATTTCACAAAATATAAGAACCGTTTATAACAACCTTGATGACTTAAAAATTAATCTCGCCTATTTTGAGTTCCGTGTAGACATTATTGTTCTGACGGAGTGTCGTCTTTGTTTGGACAAACCTGTGCCTAAAATCTGTTCATATAACAATTATAATACCAGCAATCACCTGAATCAGTGTGATGGGGTTGTAGCCTACATCACAACCACAAGACAAGTTTGTGTTAAGGAGATTATTTTGGTACATGCTTCGTGCTTAGAGATAAAACTTTCAGATTGTATTATTCTCGGTATATATCGCTCACCTTCAATTAAAAATGCAGAGTCCTTTTTGTTGAGTCTAGATAATTACTTACATTCAATAAAATCGTATAAAACTATTATGATTACTGGTGATCTGAACATCAACCTCATTTCACACGATAAGGAACAGGCTTATGAACGCACTAATAGAACTAGCTACTTGAATATTTTAGCAATGCATGGTATCCTCCCTGGACATACTCTACCAACTCGACAAGGAAATTGTTTGGATCATTTTATGCTTAAACTAAACAGAGAAATGCATTCTGCATTTATTGCAATTTTGAATACTTCCATTACGGACCATAATATGATATTATTGAGGGTATCGCATTTAATTTCCAAAGAAAAACGATTTGTAAACAAGACCACATTTGATTTCGAAAAAGCACTGGTTAGCTTAAAACATTCAAATTTACACGAACTAATGCATTGTGACGATCCTGATTTTATTTCCGTATCCATTATAAATGCCATAAAAAAATGTATAACTGACAACACTATTACGTCACATATTCCAGTAAAAAATCGAGTAATAAAACCCTGGATGACTTTGGGAATATTACGATGCATTCAAAATAGAAACAATATGCAAAAAAAGTTAAGATCTGACCCAGATAATTTGACACTAAAAATATCTTACAAGCGATACCGGAATTTCTGTAATAATTTGATCAAAAAATTAAAAAGACAATATGACAGAGATCAACTTAATAAATGTAATAAAAATCCTAAATATCTATGGAAGACTATCAATAATATCACGAATCGAAAAACTAAAGATAATGTGAACTCAAAATTGTTAGATCTAAAATCAACACCCGAGGAGTCTCTTGTCCACATCAATAGTTATTTTGCTAACATTGGTAAATCCTTGGCCGAAAGCATGCTCAGTGATACGAATGTTAATTTGGATGAAATCTCTGACAACCTTAATACCAATACTACGTCTTTTGTCTTACTAGATACTGATTGTATGGAAGTTAAAGCGATTCTGTTAGGTTTGAGAACGGATAGTGCTCCCGGATGGGACAATATTTCGACAAAATTTTTAAAGTCGTCTTGCGACCTCCTGATACCTATAATCACTCATTTAGTTAATGCCTGCTTTAGTAAAGGTATATTTCCTAAAATTTTTAAACATGCTTTGGTTACTCCAGTTTTTAAGGGTGGAATCAGAGACGAAGTAACTAATTACAGACCGATCTCTGTTCTTCCTTCACTTTCCAAAATATTAGAGAAATTAATTAACCGTAGATTACTCAACTTTTTAAATAGATATGGGATTTTGTCTAAGTCGCAATATGGTTTTAGACAAGGACTGTCAACAGAAGACTCAATAACATCTCTAACATCACTAATAGTTAAAAACGTAGATAATAACACCAAATGCTTAGCAGTATTTCTCGATATAAAGAAAGCATTTGATTCTGTTTCCGTTCCTATCCTTATTAAAAGGCTTGAAAGTGTGGGAATTCGAGGAATTCCACTCAAACTGCTCAGTGACTACTTAAATGATAGAACACAAAGTGTTAAAATAGGTGACTGTGTTGGTGATGAATTAAGCGTTACATACGGTGTACCACAAGGTAGTGTACTTGGCCCTACCTTGTTTTTAATTTACCTTAACAGCTTGTGTGATATGAGATTAGATGGTGGACACATATTTACATACGCTGATGACACCGCTGTAGTGTTTACAGGTAAAACTTGGGATGATGTTCGCATTAACGCTGAGAAAGGGTTATATAGGATTGCTAAATGGCTAAATGGACATTTACTATCACTTAACACTTCAAAAACAAATTTTATATGTTTCACTAAATATGATAGCCACCAACCAAAAATTAATATTAAAATACATACTTGTGATGTGGAGGAATCTCAGCAATCGACTTGCAATTGTGATCAGATTGTGAAAGTAAGCAGCACTAAATATCTTGGTGTCATTGTGGATCAACGGTTATCATGGCATTCTCATATAGAGCTAATCATGAGTAGAATAAGAAAACTTGTTTGGATTTTTAAAATGTTGAGACATATAACTTCAAAATTGCTATTAAATCAAATTTACATGTCATTAGTGCAGTCTGTCATCGGCTATTGTATTCCTATTTGGGGTGGAGCTACAAAGATAAAGTTCTTGGAACTAGAGAGAGCCCAAAGGATCTTAATAAAAGTCATGTATAATAAACCATATAGATTCTCAACTGAGACCCTTTACACCATATCTGATCTATTAACGGTTCGACAACTTTATATCCTATATATTTTACTAAAATTGCATAAGACTTTGACTTTTAATTCAGCTATATTACAAAAACGACGGAAAACTACAGTGGCTCCGACTACTGCACATAAAACTTCATTTGCTCAGCGTCAATATTTAGTACAAGCTGCACATTTATACAATTTGGTGAATAGTGAAATTAATATATATCCCTTGTCAAGTTTTGAGTGCAAGAAATCTCTGATTATTTGGTTGAAGGATAAAAATTATGAAGAGACTGAAATTTTAATGCAACGATTAGGTTAAACATGTTACAGATTGATTTATCATAATTTATTGATTTTATTTATTATTTTTAATATTATTTATCTATTACTATATTATTGAATAGCTATTGCTTTATTGTCTTTGTAATAACCTATTGTTTTTGTTTCTTTTCCATGTAGCATGCATGAATGAATTTTGCTGATTTGAGTTTTTGTTAATTAAATTATTATTATTATTTTTAACACTTAATTCAATTTAAGTTATTATTTTAAAAGTAATAAAATATGCTGTTTAAACTTCATACTTATGTTAAACACTAGCTATAGAAGAGCGGGGTCACCTATCACAAGTATATCTTACTTAAAAGGTGGCCCCCACAACTGTTTTGTACCTATCACTATTAGTTACTGAAATAAATATTTTATTATTTTTATTATTTATTATTTTAATGGAAGATCCTTTTACAGACCTTTTGGTTCTAAGGCAAGCTAGTCATTATCACCAGTAATATATACGTTCCTGTAGAATTTAAATCCTGACTAACTGAAATATATATCAACGCACAGCCTAAACACTGGTCTGAGAGACATGAAATTTGGAAGAAGTGTTCTTTGTGATGTATAGGTAATCAGTAATCACCAATCCCGATGCTGCAGGGTTTTTGAAAACCCTGCAGCATCGGGACTTAAAAGGCGGATAAAACTGCGAGCCACTGCTAGTTGGACAATAATGCTTATTAACGAAAGGCTCGTACTAGGTTTCTCTAGATTTTAATGACCCTCCATAAGAAGTATTAGGACCTTCTGATAGAAGTCACAGAGAAATTCTTTTCATTTTATCAACCCTTAATTTCAACCGTTCGTTAAAAATCCCCAAGATTAAAATGTAACCCGTAAAACCCGTAGTTTAACCACCGTTAAAGTTACCGGTCTTTTAAAATCACGAGAAACAAGGGTTACGTTACAGATCGACAATGCAAAGGTAAATAAAACAAGAAGATTAATGAATGATAAACCACTTGATACTGGCTATAATGTACGAATAGTGCGAGACCAGAAGAAGAAAAAAACAGAACTAAGTAGCCACAGGAAATAACAACGTTTATTTCCCAAAGGAAGGATCTGTTTCCCAGATAGATTGTACAAAGTTATATAGTTATCTAACTTAACGAAAATACCTTTTTTCTGATATATGTTTACTTATTATGGGTAAGTTTGTTATTTGAATTATAAGATAGGTACTTAAATAGGTAGCCTATAAAGTTATTTAACCTTTTGACCTTTACTGTAACCTAAATTTATTCCCCTTTTCACGTACGTGGAGATACTTTTAAAATATAGTGTTTTCACTCAGAATCGTGCCTTGAGGCTTATGATTTATTCCGAGGGAAAAAGTTTTGGACGTCATGTTCGTCCTATGAATTTTAGTTTAACTACTGTCATTTTAAAAGGCCACCTGGGTGTGTTATTTCGTCCACCGGCCTGATCCGTAGCGGCCTTTTCATCTATAGGTAACTACTGTATAGGTAACTACTGTACTACAGTTTTGTGCGGTCCACAGCTTCCCTGTCCGATTCTCCCCAGGAGTTTAAACTCCATAATTGGGTAGAGAAAATGCCTCCTCCTTTGGACTTCATTTCGCCTTTTGAGAGCCTCCCAGTCAGCGGCGACTTGCAGTGGCCGATTTGGAAGTCGTTAAATCGTCTTAGAGTTCAGGTCGGCCGCTGTAGGACGAACATGGCGAGATGGGGTTTTAGAGGACAGGGTGACACACAGTGTATTTGTGGAAGGGCCGAGCAAACGATGGACCACCTCATGGTCTGCTCCATGTGTCCCACTAGTTGTTCGATGGAGGACCTGAATACAGCTACAGATAATGCTGTATCTGTCGCCAAGTTTTGGGCTAACTGCATTTGAAATTGAGTCTTTGACACGAAGGAGAAGAAGACTGTATAGGCAATGGTATGGCTATAAATAATGCTATAAAATCAGAGAGAGAGAAATACTCTCTGCACCGCTTATACTTTTTACGACCCTGTGTCTGCAGCGAGTGAAAAACTGTTCTATAGTCTCTATTCGCATTCCGCATCTGTTTATCTATTGTCAATCAATCAAGTGTTCTGCCTGGATAAACATGAATATTATACATACCATCGTGTAGTGTTTACTTTCCTAAGTGGGCAATCGAGAGTAATGTCAATACACATTTTAGCTGTTATCCTATTTTAGTTGCTGTCTGAAACACATTAGATTTGTGTTTACTACTACGCCGCTCCGGAACATGGACCCTCCGCTTCCGCACTCTACAGATTTTTACCCGATCAAACTCTCCGCCAAGAGTTTGATTTATATGAGCAGTTGATTGGTCGTGGTGTAGTGTACACTCATAGAGCTCTAGTGATCATCGATTATGATCACTAGAATCTAGATCACTAGAATGATCAGTAGATTATCGAATGAGAGTTTGGCCGAGTAAAAATAACAGACTTGGTCTTTTATTTCTCTGGTCTCAATCCGTGCACGTAGCAACATTAAAATCCAAAGTTTTTTATTTATTTTCGCGATGTTGATATTATTAAATAAAACTATATTTTTCGGTTATAATCGCGTTGCTTCATTGTCAGTATGACAAAAAAGCCAGGCAATTAATACGAAAAAATGACAGTTGAACAGCCACTGCGGTAACGTTACTGCAAACTGAATGATGCATTTTGACGTTTTAATCGGCATTCGACATGATCGAAGATCATTTCATTTTTGAGATAGACGTAGCAATATTGTCAGCACTCCAGCGCCTTAATTTCACGTAAAATGACATGGAAAATGTTTGAAACACCTCTATACTAGTACATTATAAATATCTTACCCCCTTACTTATAAACGATGACTAAGTTTATCTAACGTTTGTGTTTTACTGAGACACGAAATTTCAAAGTGAACAGACAGTGACAAACGTTACAAAAACTTAGGAATCGTTTATAAGTAAGGGGTTAATGACTTAAATTTATACTACTAAAATCCATGACGCTATTTGCCCTACATTTTTTGTCTTTCCCACAATGATTAGCTAATCAAAAGATAACAAAGAAAAACTAAAACAGTACAAATAAAGTATACATACTTATAACAAACTTCACACGCAGCGCAGGTTATAATTAAGGCCCTATTCTGAAAAACTGAAAATCCATGTCGGGCGCATCGAAAATTGTTGATCATTTCATGACGGAATGTCGTAGAACTTTTTTTTGTGTACAGATTGTAGGCGACATTGTTTCCGATATTTTAGTGCAGTTTCCATACAAATATGTCGAAACGTATTGAAGCCTATCAACATTTTAGCCAAATCAGACATTTTTTGTCTAAAATTTGGATAGGCTTTGCACCAATAGGAGGTTCTTGTCTTAAAACTACACCAAAATGTAGGAAATAATGTCACCTACAATCTGTACACAAAAAAAAGTTCTACGACATTCCGTCATGAAATAATCAACAATTTTCGATGAGCCCGACAGGGATTTTCAGTTTCAAGGTCGTTGGCGTATATACTCCACTTAAGAACTGAAGTTTCCCATCAGAAACAGCGAAAGTAAATACGAAAAGCATTATTAATTTTCACTCGCACGAACTTTAGCCTCAGATTCAATAGGTAGGTACAAGTACCAGTATGATGTTAAGAATTCATTTCGAGATTTTTACGTACATTCCATTTAATTTGAAGTACCTAATGAAAAGTAAAGTTTTAATGTGATCAATATTATTAACTATAATAATAACCAACGTTAATTTAATTTAATTTAACGACGTATAACAGACACCAATACATATTTGGATTTCCCGTCCTTACTGCGCTGCGTCTTGTTACTTGACGGAAATTCAAGTACATAAGCTAGCTGGCTAGTCTTGCAAAATACTGGGCACAGGGCACAGGGTTTTAGAGACGAGTGGGGTTTGAGCTCTGTCCCATGACAAGCAGAGTTGGTATGTAGGTCCTAGGTAGAAAACGATATTAGTTAAAATTAAATATTACTACCTACTAATAAAATTAACAAAAACTATTGACCGGATTTCAATGACACTTGGTTTGTAAATTGCAGAATATACTTACCTGAACTAAATTATACTTATATATAGAAAAATAAATGAGTTCTAAATTAAGTAGGTAAAATAATAACAAAAAAAACCGTAGTGTTCGTTAAAATGGATGAAAGCTCCCTAAAATTATTAGCAACATCGCAACTACAACTTAAAGACCAAAGTTAAATAATCTTGAGGTTTCTTTGTGAACAAGATCGGAAACTATTAATTGCATTTGCAGAGTACAGAGGTAGAAATGTGGAAGCTACAACTAACATTCATTAGAACGAACCATACGGATGTCAGAACATGAAAAGGGGGAAGGGGGCTTGAAACACGCAAATGTGTTGCGTGTTTCAAGCCCCCCTTGGATTAAGAGGATAGTCTCCATTCTCTTTCTCCATAGAAACGTAGTTTACATTTTCCTCCCTGGATAAAGACATTAGAGCAAATATGTTTATGCCATAAAACTTATATCTGTCATGACTATGCAATACTATTCTTCTACCTTTTTATTTTTTTCATTGTTTTTTTTATTATTATTTTAATTAGAAAAAAAAAAGGTAGATGCATTGTCATAACAGATAATGCATTGCATTGCATTGATGCATTGTCGTTTTATGGCATAAACATATTTGCTCTAATGTCTTTATCCAGGGAGGAAAATGTAAACTACGTTTGTAAGGAGAAAGAGAATGGAGACTATCCTCTTAAATAAATCCAAATCCCCAAGGATGAAATAAATCCGACCCACTGGGACTTTTTGACTAAAATTCTTAAATTCCAACGAGGAAAGAGGAGTATTAGTTTGAGAAGTTTGTCTGTACAAACTTATAAGACCCCAGATAGATACAGACACACATGTGGCCGTGTATCTATCTATGGCGTTGTAGCTCACGAACGGATAAAACGATTATGATATAGTTTTCTTTGTAATGAGAATTACAAAATTATAATTAGTTTTCTTTTGAATTATTTTAAAGAAATAATACTTCTGCAGAAACACAACGCACGATAGACGCAGTGCGGGATTCGATCCAAGAACGCATCTTTACTTAATCCGGGAGCACTGACTTGACCAATTAGTCTACCGGCGTCGGTGACTCATACGCTGTATTTTTGCATCAGTAATGAAGCAGTAATGTTCGTCCATCTACCACAACTTAGGCATGTTTGCGGCACCTCGATAACATTTTCACCAGTTTTCTTTTGGTTTAATGAAGATTGAGAGGTTAGCATTTGACTGGAAATGGATTATGTGGTCTAGCTCATTGCTAGTATTTTTTTTCCATGGGATAGGCTAGAATTTCTCTTCATCTTACCTGATAAGCGGCGGCGTCTATAAGGTTACCTTTAAGTTATCAGTGGCTGCACCAGCCTACTTATCGGCTCACGGACAAGTGTTCTACCAAGAGGGGTTGCATAGTGGTACCACCACCACCACTATGCAGCCCTGTCGAATGGGAGTTTGAGGGGGCCCCTTTTAAAAATCGGTCAACACCTGGCTTCCGAGTTTGAGAATTCCGAGGCCGAACTTCAGTCGCTTAAAAAGTTTTTCGGATCAAAGTGCAGTTGGCGGTTTACTTTGTCTTTTGTTAGCTTAAACATCTCTCATCTTTAAGTCGCAAAGTCAAAATGGATTCGAACATTTGTTGTAGGTACCTAGATTAAGGTCACTTATGTAATAGTTCATAACTGAACAGCCTAGTTGCACTGGTTAGTAGTGCTGGCTAGGCAACGTCTGGCGCGGTCATTTCTTGGATGGGTGGCCGATAATGTGTGTAGCAAACACATTTTGCGAAAGCGACTTTTTTGCGATGGTGTTATTTTGCGAAAGTGACTTTTTTTGCGAAATTGACTAGTGACATCATACGAAAGTGACAAAAATTCGGAGTAACAGTTTTGAGAAAGTGTCTTTTTGCGTCAAGACATACACAACTACTAAAATTACTACTTACCGTCGCCCATAAACGGGTAAACAGTCCGTAGTTCCGCTTCGTAGGCTTCGAGCGAGACGGCAGGCGCTAATGGAGGCACATAGTCGTCTTCTGGAGATCTTTCAGAGCCGTAGCCTTGGTCGAAGCCAGGGTCTTGGAGCTTCCATACTGGCTCAGCGTCGGAACCTGGAGGAAAATGAAGTAATTTTCATATTCAATTACAAGACACGCGCGCTGTTTCTCTTATCTCATACAAAACCCAATTTCAGGGAATCTTAAACTATTGATAAACTATAGTAGAATTTTATAAGTATACCTCTTATTGAAGCCATTTCAATTGAATAAGACGTACATACATGGATTTTGTAAAAAAAACTGAGAAAAGGGTTTATTGTGCAATGGCGTCACTTGGTGTCGGAGGCCAAGATCTACTCTGCTGGCGGAAAAAACAAATAAAATACATTTATCTTAAAACATTTACAACAGAGTCCCTCGATGCAATTTTTTCAATAAAAGTGGAGTAAAGTCGAAATATTTAGAGCAAGCTTTGTCTTTTCCCTGATAATAACTTTCAACGTTGACAGACAGAAACAAAAAGTGGTAAAATTACTCCGACCTTACTCCACGTTTATTAATAAGGGTAATAATAAAGTGTACTTTATTCAGTCTTCCCGCACGTTACGTAAATCTGTAGGTTAGGTACATTAGATTATTATACAACTTATTTGGAAAGTATGTAAAATGACCTTTCAAAGGGTAGAGTAGCCACATCATTTACAAGTTACGACCATCAAACTTTATTATAATTGTTCAAGTTCAACAATAATACTAGTTCGTAAAATCTTAACTTGATTCCATTACCAAACTAAGAGCAGTAAAGGAAACATTAAGTTAATACCCCCAATCCGAGTTAACCACCACTTCGATACAATCTCGTCCAAGATAGTACAATAACACCGATTTATCTGTGCAGGCGGACGAAAGCAGAACTAAAGATCAACTTGGAGAACTTCGATGTTTCGTTGTATACTAGCGCAACTGCTGCCTGTAAAGATAACTTGGTCGGAGTGTACAAGCTTAACGTTTCTCTGATGTTTCTGTAAGTGTGCGACATTCGTTTAACCCATGATTCTTGTATGGGACTGTATCAGAGTATAGACTTTCTATTGGTCTTTAGTTCGTCAAAAGTAGACAAAAGTATATTTGCATGCAAAATTTAAATGTAGGTACGCTTATGGTGATTACTAGTGATGCGCCGAGTACCAGTTTTACCGAGTAACCGAGTACCGAGTATTACTCGGTTCAAAATTTACCGAGCCGAGTACTCTGCCGAGTTACTCGGTTCATTTAAATAACCGCGAAAACAAGTTTGCAACGCGCTCCAGACGACGCGCGACAGGCGAGGCGACTCGAAGCAAGCAGGTTTTCTTCTTTACTAGCTACGCCCGCGGTTCATCATCATCATCATCCGAGCGATGTTCCTGATGGGAACATCTCATCATCAACACTCTCGGGAGCCCGGAGTCCGCTATCCTACTTTTACGTCTCTACTTCGCACGATCTTTGGCATCCCGTGTAGTGAGGCCGTTTGCACGCATATCTGTTCTCTCGCCGTCAAGCCAGCCTTTCTTCCCAATCTCCTGCGGTCGGGCGGAGGCGCCATACCAAAACATTTGTTCCCTACGTAACTAGCCGGACCATCGTAAACGCCATTCTTGCATGGTCATTGGCCATTCTTCTCGGGCATGAAGGCTGCCCTTGATGCCGGAGTTTCTGACGCGGTCTTTTCACGTCACTCCACACATCCAGCGCAGCATTTTCATCTTCGTGAAACGCAGCTCCTGTTTATGTCGTTCAAGCACTGGCCACTATCACTATCGTACAAAAGGACAGGTCTAGTGATCGTTTTATACACTTGTTCCTCTTAGATCGACCGGTATTTTGGGATCGCAGATGATACCAGTTACCTCTCGATGTCGTCGGACGCCGGAAGCACAAATCCCAAGTACTTAAACTGGTCTATCCGTTTGACCATACGACTGTCTACACAGGTGTGCTGGGAAGAAGGGTGGGTGCAGTCGGAAGACCAGCGCTGCTGCTATGTTATTTTACACTAGCAGCAGCATTATGCTGAGGCTGCGCCTATTCGGGCAGCGCACTACTCTCTACGTATATTTTGTTATTATCTTTATTGTGTCCATAATGTTATTTACTTTTTCTTGTTATGTAGTTGTGTGCTTGTCTGAATAAATCTATTTTCTTTCTTCTTCGTTCTTCTTTCAAAGTGGCCATAGCCACTTTGGGCGTGTAGATAGCGGGTCCTTTAAGAAGACCAAACTAGCGTTTGAGGACACGATCTGTCCAAACCAGATCCCTGACGATTGCTCTTGGGAGTAATCTGACGGTACAGCAACCCCTTATCAGGCGTAATCATTGGCAGAAGTCCTTGATTCGGAAGGAGTTCCGATGTCTGCACGTCTTTATACTGCTTATTTAGCAGCTCGTGGGAATATGAGCGCCATCTCTCCTTCACCACGAGGTCCTCGTATAGCAGGTTGCCATCGGGATTTTTTACATTGCGGCACATGGATATATTAGTCCGGTCAAATTAGACCAAATTAGACATTCAAGGTTACATAAATTCCCACCAAGCTGAAAATCGGTGTGATTGTTTAAAATATCATTAAAAATAAAATTTGAAAGTTCCCCATCTTTCCCCTGTGAGGAAAAATTTTTATTAAAGGTCAAAGAGTTTTTCGCGGTTTTCAGCAAAACGGTAAGTTTTATCATAAAAATACCTCAGACAAAAGTTGTAGATCATAAAATTATCTACAAACATTTATCAATATTTTTTTTCTACGAGCCACCGTTTTTGAGATATTATAACGATTCAAAAAATTGTAAAGTTGTAATCGTCATAATATGCATGAGTACGCCACGTATGTATACATTTCTATAGTTGTAATATATGTTAAAATATTTACTTATTTATTTATTTATAAAACTTTTACAGCTTTTTGAATCGTTATATCTCAAAAACGGTGGCTCGTAGAAAAAAGTATTAATAAATTTTTGTAGATAATTTTATGATCTACAACTTTTGTCCGGGGTATTTTTATGAACAAACTTACCGTTTTGCTGAAAATCACGAAAAACTCTTTGACCTTTAATAAAAAAATTTCCTCACAGGGGAAAGATGGGGAACTTTCAAATTTTATTTTTAATGATATTTTAAACAATCACACCGATTTTCAGCTTGGTGGGAATTTATGTAACCTTGAATGTCTAATTTGGTCTAATTTGACCGGACTAATATATCCATGTGCCGCAATGTAAAAAATCCCGATGGCAACCTGCTATACGAGGACCTCGTGGTGAAGGAGAGATGGCGCTCATATTCCCACGAGCTGCTAAATAAGCAGTATAAAGACGTGCAGACATCGGAACTCCTTCCGAATCAAGGACTTCTGCCAATGATTACGCCTGATAAGGGGTTGCTGTACCTTTAATAAATTTTTTTCCTCACAGGGGAAAGATGGGGAACTTTCAAATTTCATTTTTAATGATATTTTAAACAATCTCACCGATTTTCAGCTTGGTGGGAATTTATGTAACCTTGAATGTCTAATTTGACCGGACTAATATCCTGCGCCGCTTTGATCCCAGAACATGCCTACTTATAAATAAACTTCTGCCCTTCAGACGTTTCCAACTTATCGTACAATGGCTGTCAGTGGTTCTGTCTGTCTCTGGCAACTGCTCTTTTAGTGGCACGTTTGGCGGACCTGTACGCGTCGCGATCTTCAGAAGAGTTAGACGCTTGCCACTTTACCAGCTTATGTGTCGATATAAAGTTCTTTAGCTCTGTACCTTTGTGTTAAATTTTATCTAAATTGGTCGACTCGTTTAAACGTGAAAGAGGAACAAACAAATACACAAACTTTTACACTAAATTAAGAAGCCAAGGCAGTACACAGATGAATCCTACACAGATAATATATATCTATATATATCCGAGTTACTCGGCTCATGAACCGAGTACCGAGGCCGAGTACGAGTAGTAAAAAACTGCCGAGTACCCGAGTAACGAGTACTCGGCAGAGTACTCGGCGCATCTCTAGTGATTACTACACTGAGTTTCTTGCAAAGTGACATTATCAAACAATATTTCCTTTGTGACGTCATTTTTGGCTGTTACTTGGTTGTTGACTTGTAGGTGAATAACTTAGAGTTAGGGTTTACTAGTTTGATTTTGAGTTACAGTTGGTACGACTTTTCTAGAAAACTGAGCTACTCAAAAGAACTGGAAACCTCTAATTTGAACAAATACGACATTTTGCTGTCCCTTTCATTATTGTAATATCTCTATGGCCATACTTATCTATCTATCTCTTTCGCTTCTTTCTTTATTAGTTTCAATAACAATTAATAAAATAAGTATTTAAAAAAAGTAATATCAAAACTAAAATTTATAATAATATCATGTGATAGGATGTTTAAAAGCACTTTCGTTCTTGTAAGCCAAATTAAATCTAACAATATCACAAAGTCACAAAGTTAAACATAAGTAAAGAATCATCCATACAAATAATATTGAGAGAGTGTCCTACACTACAGTGTGAAATTGCAAGTTCCCATCTCTCGCTGGAATAGGGTTGACATTTCTTTTATTAAAGTAAATTGTTAAGGAGAAATGGCTTTAACAATGATTCTCTCTTGTTAGAGGTCCGTTGTATCTATTCTTTGCGTTGGTTTACATCTAGATATTGTTCACTAGTTTCTGTTATTTTGAAAAGCTAAGGGTTTTTAATTCGACTTTGTGATATTTAATGAAGTCCTTTTATAGAATATCTTTGAATTACTTATGAGAGTAATAGACCGAGATCCCAGAAGTGGCAGACCTCACGTATTTCTGACGAATGAAATGTGGTCGATTGAGTAGTGTTAGTATGTACTAAGAACGCATGCCTACTTGCTAGCCTGCTGCGACGGCCAATTCTGAGATATCAGGTCATCAAGATACATAAAAAAATTACTTACCTCACGTTAATTCTCCGAGCTGATTTTCACGCATATTTTAGGTAATGTACTTAAAAATAAGTCGCCAATACTCCCATTCACTTTCCATCGGCCGTATTGCTTTGCAGTCGCTTTCAAGCTCCCATCATAATTACTCAACTTTACGTAAATTCTGATGCTCCATTTTTATATATGTCCACCAGACAACTATTTTAAAACCTGGACAGGAACAAGGAGACAGACCGATCCAAGGGGCCAATCATCCCCTTAACCCCCTAATGCCCTCGCGCTCCTAACCAAAGAGGCATTAGATTTGAGTTTAGGGGGTAATCGGCCACTTGGATCGGTCTGTCTTCTTGTAAAAAGTTTTAAAATAGTTGTCTGGTGGACATATATAAAAATGGTGCATTAGAATTTACGTAAAGTCGAGTAATTATTTTGGGAGCTTTAACGCGACTGCAAAGCAATACGGCCGACAGAAAGTGGATGGGAGTATTGGCGACTTATTTTTAAGTACATTACCTAAAATATACTTGAAAATCAGCTCGGAGAATTAACGTGAGGTAAGTAATTTTTTTATGTATCTTGATGACCTGATATCTCAGAATTGGCCGTCGCAGCAGGCTAGCAAGTAGGCATGCATTCTTAGTACATACTAACACTACTCAATCGACCACATTTCGTTCGTCAGAAAATACGTGCCACTGCCTCTGCCAATTCTGGGATCTCACTCTATAAGTAATGTGTGTTTTGTGTAATTTTATTTTAGTTAAAGTTATAATATTGTAATATAGTTTTTATCGTTGTACTGTATTTTTGGCAAATAAGCCTTATGGCAAAACATTATTTCTTTTTTTTTTGTAACACCATCATCATCATTTTGTCATTGTTGTCGTGTCCAAGTCCAAAAACACCAAAAATAACATTTACAATAAGATAAGAAAGTGGCCTTACCGCTAGGAGCAGTCTTTTCCAGGCAACCTGTCCGGAGCCACATGTACGATAGTAGAGTGTTTATAAAATGAAAATAATTCTCTTTACAAGAAAAAATTAAAACTTTTATAACTTACACACCATATTGTTAGAAAATTATTCTTATCGGAGCAACTCCTGTGATTTATATAACCAGAGAACTTTTAAGAATTTTTCTTTCAGAATTAGGTCAAAAATTTTCTGCGTAAATTCAGTCTCTAATTTTACCAAAAGTGGGTGTTATTTAAAGTCCTTTGCGACTTCTTGACAGCCCTATTCAGAAAGGGATATATTATGCTATTGAGACGGGACCCAGTCCTCTTCGCTTAAATCATATTGGTTATATCTACACACGTATGTAGGCAAATATATGCAATGTCTTACAGAACAAATGGGCACTGTTTTACCTCGAGATATAGAATTCAGTCTTTTCTTTTTCTTTTACAAATACATACATATTATACTTTAGCTGCGTCCCGCGGTTTCACCGCATACGTCCCGATCCTGTGGGAATATCGGGATCAAAAGTAGCCTATGTTACTCCTCGACAATGTAGATTTCTTTTGGTGAAAGAGTTTTTGAAACCAGTCCAGTAGTTTTTGAGTTTACTAATTACAAACATACAGACACACACACACTCACAAAAATACAAATCTTTCCTATTTATAATATTAGTGTTAAAGTGTAGATATATGGACACCCAGATCAGAAACAAATATTAATTTAAGGAATAAATTGTACGAGTTAATCAACTTGCTCAAACCAAATACCTGAGGTTTCATGAGTATTTGTTATTATGACTGATTTTTACGGTCTCAGAGGTGACTACATTTTTTTCTTGTCGAAAATCTAAATCATTCAAACAAATTGCCAACTATCGGCTGATTAAAGTCTCAGAGTGTGCGTTCGCCCATAAATTCAATTTCACACAAGTTTTTCACTCTTATCAACTAAAAAAATCTTGTGACAAAACTTGCTTTGCAAAAATAGGTATCTATAGAAAACTTCTAACTAGAGCACTTGACTAGAACGGCTGAAAATTGCGATTTCAAACTGAAATCGAATCAACAACTTGTTTAATGTTGGCGAACATAAAGTTGGTTTCGTTCGAACCTGGGCGCGTCAACACGGGCATAGATAATTCCTGCTCATCCTAGCGACGTTACCGGTCCATCCATCTCAGCTCAGGAGCTAAGTTTTATTGACCTACTAGCTGCGCCCCGCGGTTTTACCCGCGTAAGTCCCGACCTGCCGGAATATCGGGATAAAAAGTAACCTATGTGTTATTCTAGAGCTCCAGCTTTATTCCAAGATCAATATTCCAAGTTTCATCGCAATCGGTTCGGTAGTTTTTGCGTTAATGAGTAACAAAGTGACGGCCGGCCGTCTGCCTTATACTTACGTTCCTTGATATCAAACAATTTTTTACCCGCCACCGCGCGAGAAGAACTTCAATTTTCCAAGTCTCTCCCAGTTCCTTTTGTCACCTTTTACACATCCATAAAAAGAGAAGGTATTGTCATGCATAAGGTCTAGTATATATTATCGTATAAGAATATAGATGCCTACGAGATTGTCGTCGGTCAAGCCAATCCCACAAGTAAACAAGAAACTCAATCTGCAATCGTAACGAGACTGAAACTCATACTCATTTCACTAAACAAACTGCTTAAAAACATAATTTTAAACGGCGAGAAACTTGTGAAATTGAATAGAAGTTGTGTGCTTACGCTCACGGTTGCACGTCTTTCCATAACACCTTTGAGCGCCTTAATCTGTGCCTTTGAAAGCCTCCGACTCGCCTTTTACTACGGAGCGACTTGAAAATTAATCTTCTTAAAACTTCATTTGCTCGACAGCATTAGGACGATGTCAAATTATATTATACGAACCTACGGCTGTAGTCGTGTGGAGACGTTGGTTATTTACCTTTTCAGCTTTTGATAGAAATTTTCGTAGAGGCTAGACGCTCTTCGGAAAACTCGAGGAACCCCAACAGATCTACACCAAATATTGATATCATCATATCATAAGCAGTTGGGAAATATACCCCACCGAACAAAAATACAAAAAAACGCAAAATATGTTCAAAGAACCTGGGTTATGAACGAACGAACGAAAGGAAGAAAATATGTCATCCGTTTTTCAAACCGTCAGAAAATAAAAATTTCGGACGGATGGATGACAGATTTTCTTCTGGAATTATCGTTTCGTTTTATCGTTCGTAGAATTAAAGTAGAGGCTCTGTATACTAAGTTTCGTCACGATCGGTTAAAATACGACTTGTAAAGGAGAATCACCAAACATACATAAGGTACATAAGTACTCGTACAAAATTACATACGAAAGCGAATTTTGCCCAGCAAACTCATTTCCATCTGTTCTTCGTAGATTATGCCTGACTTGACGTTGAGTAAGAGACAATTCACTCGGTCAATCAATGAAAGTGTAATAAAAAACTGGCCAAGTGCGAGTCGGACTCGCGCACGAATGGTTCCGTACCATTATCTCTACAACAGGTTTTGTATTTTTTACAATATTTCGCAATCACGTTTGTTGTATGGCCCTTTTAAGTACTTGTAGTTTGTTGTAACTTTGATCGATATTTTAATAGTAAATTGCGGTTTACGATTTATGACGAAAAAACTTCATACTAGATCTCGTTCAAGCCAATAGAAGTTAAAGGGGGGCCCCTACCCCCTTTAAAGGGGGGGGGGGCTCTTTTAGTACTTTGGAAGTGTTTCTCGGGCAAACTACATATTCAGTTTAGAAAAATGATACTAGATACCTCATCAGAACCTACACTTTTGGGTTTAATAAAAAAAAAAATTTTGAGTTTCAGTTCTAAGTATGAGGAATGGGGAACCCCAAAAACTTATTGTTTTTATTAGGGTTCCGTACCCAAATTATAAAAACGGGACCCTATTACTGAGACTTCGCTGTCTGTCTGTCCGTCTGTCACCAGGCTGTATCTCATGAACCGTAATAGCTACCCACTCTATTTTTGTGTGAAAATCCTATGCCTTACTTACCAAGTTTCAGCAGTATAGTTCTTATAGTTTAGGAAAAAAGTTGCTATGACATACGGACGGTCAGACAGACATCAGACATGACGAATCCATAAGGGTTCCGCTTTTTGCCATTTGGCTACGGAATCCTAAAAAACTAACATTGAAAAAAAATTTCATTACGCCAAGAATAGAAATGTCCAACAATCTATTATAAAATGTACCTAAACTCTCCTCTCATTTTCTTATTTCCCTATTCCGTTTCTCTATAAATAATTAACCTTGGGTGAAGTTTACTTTATAAATGAATTACAATCATTACCTTACTTCCATTAGATCTTTAAACTTTTTGTTTTTTATTCATTACTTATTAATGAACAAAGAGGATGGCCTTTGTCATTTCTTCGCAAACAACTTTGTCGGAAACGAGACATCCTATTATTTCACGAAGTCGAAATTCGTTAATTTGCATAAAATAAGGATAAGGACCTCCGTAGATTAGTTACAGATTTATGCCGGCTTTCCACTGCGAGCGGAGCGGAGTCATTAATGTGTCAGTTATACAACGGTTGTTTTCATAGTCATATAACTCTTTCGCGCTATGGAAACAATCGTTGAATGTTAATATCACACATTTTTAACTACGCTCCGCTTATAGTGGAAGGCCGGCATTTATTGGTAGCCATAGAAATCAAAATAAATCTAATGTATTAATAAATAAATAAAAATCGCTGGGCGGCAAGTAAGAGTCGGCCAGTTTATTTTGGGTGAAAATGGGTCCCTGAACTATTTCAGGGTCTGAAACTGCTAGACCTATGTCCAGCAGTTTCGGAGCCTATTAACCATATTAACCAAAAAAATAAATCTTCCCATTTTATAATATCAACGGTAACTAGCAGCATCCCGCGGTTTTTACCCGCATAAGACCCAATCCCGGGGACTTTCCAAAATCCCTTTCTTAGTGGATACCATACACATCACAAAGAATACACACTCCAAATTTCATTTCTCTAGAACCAGCTGTTTGGGCTCTGCTCTGATATATGGATTAGTTAGGCCTTTGAATTTTATATATATAGATGTGGAGTAAAGTTATAGATAATTCAGTAGGTACCTACAGACCTAGAAGGTGTACATTAAAAGACTGTATTAATTTGAGTTACCTATTAATTGACTGGCCGGTATTATTTGCAGCAAATTCGTTAAAATTTATTTCAGCAAAATTACCTTTCATAATTGTCTGAAAATGAAGCTGTGTTAATTTTCCTGTAGTTTTCGAGAATTAAATGTGCATTTGTATTTAACGCAGCGACAAAATATTATGAATATGGGTTTATGAGATAATTAAAATAGGTGTTATAAATAATCAGTTAGTAGTTGGTAGCTATTAATCTATACTTTTATTTAGTAGTATTAGGGTAGGGTAATGTAGGGTTTTTCTTTATTTAACGGGCAGGGCAACGTCTGTCGGGTTAGCTATTTTGAATAAATGCTCTTAAACTTCCAGTTTACACCAAAAATGTCTTTTTCTTTAAGAAAAAAGTTATGTGCACTAATAACATCGCTCTTACGGTGAAGGAAAACATCGTGAAGAAACCGACATGTCCTAGGACTCACCACGGTCCGAAGACATGGGTGTGTGTCTATGTATCATATGTATGTATTTACAAAAGAAAAATAAGTAAGTATTATATCCGTTGTCTAGTACCCATAGTACAAGCCTAGTGCTTAGTTTGGGACTAGATTGCGCTGTGTGTAACGTATTTATGAAAAAAAAAAAAAAAAAAAAAAAAAAAGGTCTGAATAGCCATTGAGTGGGTTGATTGACTGAATGACGTAATGACTGAATATAATATATCAACGCAGAGCCCAAACCGCTGGTCTTAAAGACATGAAATATTAAGACTGTGTTCTCTGTTCTGTGGAGGTCTCCTCTAAGAAAGGATTATTCGAAATTTCCTCAAGATCACATACGCGTGTGAAACAGGGGGACGCTGCTAGTCGACTTGGTCAAGTGTAAATTATGAAAAAGGATGGATTGAAGAAACCCAAGTTTGGTCGAACGTACCCTTACAAAAAATAATAATTCGATTCCCAAATAATTATAATTCAACCACATTAACTTGCCTTTGAATAACTTAAAATCTGTTAAATATTCGTCACGCACAATAACCCTACGTCTCAGTAGACAGCAAGGCGTCGTAAGTCGGGAGTGTATTGTCACTCCTATCACGTCTCGAGATTGGGCGGGCCCTTGTTTACCTCCAGGGCCGGCCTTAACCCACTGTATAGAGAGACATAGGTATAGTAGGCTGGTGTTTGGTTTCTGTAGACTTTCTAAAATATTTTCGATATTAATTGATAGTGTAGGTGTTGTTGGTCTAGTGGTAGATACCCCGACTTTCATTTCGAGGGACCGGCCGCACACCAATGTCTTTTTCCTTATGTCTTATTATGTGCGCTAATAACAACGTTCTTACGGTGAAGGAAAACATCGTGAGGACATGTCCTCTGCCACGATCCGAAGGGATAAGATATTCGCCAATCCGGAGTAGGCTCCCGTGGCGT
Source organism: Idaea biselata (assembly GCA_958496205.1). Classification (NCBI taxonomy): domain Eukaryota; kingdom Metazoa; phylum Arthropoda; class Insecta; order Lepidoptera; family Geometridae; genus Idaea; species Idaea biselata. Next base: position 4,559,508 of record OY292397.1, read on the forward strand.
CTTTCTACCTAACCCCTCTGAGAGGAAGCCCTCGCCCTGCAGTGGGACAAATTAACGAGCTAAATATTTATTATTTAATTCAATAAATCTTGAAACTTTCTTTGCCACTCGTATCAAGCCTCGAGATTAGGCTGGCCCTTCTTTACCTCCAGGGTCGGCTGTAATATAGCATATCTACTGTATGAAGAAACATAGTAGGCTGGTGTCTGGTAACTGTAGATTTTTAATACTTATTTGATAGTAAAATAAGATCAGGAGTAGAGAAGAGTATCTACTTCTTAAAGTATATATATCTGTTGTCACTATAACACGAGCTTAGTAGCTTACTACAACAACATTGAAGTAGAAGTAGTGATAGATAGTAGTAGTGCTTGCCTAGTGCCTTCAAGTAGATGCGCCACAAAACAGACTCCACATTACATTACCCGCAACTTACAAAACATTGAATGTTACGTATGCTAAAACTCTTACGGGAATTCGAACTTAGTTTGTATGTTCAGAAGCTAGTACAAACACAATTGAGCTCACGAATTATAGACTCAATTTCAATCAAGTTAAGGGTTGATTTCATTTATATCATTTTGATGAATTGTGGGTGTAGTTTTACTAGTAAATCTAGCTAGTAAATCAACGTTACACGCCTATGTTCGGAACCAAGTAACAAGTCCGAAGCACGCGATCCGATATTTTAACGGCAAACCTTCATACATAAAACATTACCAAGTAAGGATATTCTTAAACGAACATTCGTACTCTGGCATAAATTTAAATAATCAATGATAGCTGAAAATGAGCGAAAAACTCAAGAAAACGCTCGAGTATTCGGTTGGCCGCGCCATTTCTTCTTGAAAGTTAAAAGATTTATTAGGAAAGGTCTGATTTGTAGGTCGAAAAGATGTAAGAATATGCTTTTTTTACAGTTGGATTTCGTAATAAACAGAAAAATGTAAATTCGATCAAATCTTGAAGTTGATTCAATTAGAATAATCGATAACTTAAGATGATAGAACCTTCTCAATCTCATTCCTTTGATTATATTTTCCGATTATTAGAACTATTTTACAAGAAGAAATACATTATCGAAAATCCTCCCCGACATGTTTCGTGGGTTACCCCGATTTTTGATGATGCATTTCTTCTTGTAAAATATTTATAGTAGGATACCTGGAGCAAAAAAATTAGAAATATTAAATTAATTATTGTTATCAAATATTATAATGACCCTATTTGTCATTCAGTCCTTTCTAGTAAGCAACTTAGTAGGAAGATACGTTGCTTATATCTCAGCTACCTTCGAAAAACCTAATCAAAATAACATCGTACAATACTGAACAATCCACACCACAATCTAATTCAATCCCACTGAGCACTGATAGTCCGTCTTTACGTGTGACAATGGTCTCAACTTCTCAGTGACTATTCTGTATAGATCACAATATCATCTCACTTAACTTTTCACAACCCAATCAAGATAGCAATGACATTATAATTACATCTACATAGTTCTGATGGATGATTTTAGTCAAAACTAGTTTTATCTGACGCTTTTGGTCAAAGCGGATAGGTTAGGTTATGTCAGTGTTGTAACCATACAATTGCGTGAGCAATTCGAGCGAAGCGAGCGCATAGGGTTCTATGTTTCTTTGGTTGAATTAGTTTGGTCGAAACCACTTTTGCTGCCAACAAGCTTGAGCTGCTTCGTGCCGCTTTCGAGTTTTGACTCCAACACAATACAACCTTCATCAAGTGTCGAATACGTTTCCTTTAACTTTCATGTTTGATATATTATTTTGTGTTTCCTCGCCACCGTTAAAGCGCCACTCGCCGTAAAGTAAGTATTTACTCTATTTTCAGCAGAAATAGACCATTCCATTCATTCACTATATTTTGTATTTTAATAATTAGTAGGTACCTACCTAAGTATTAATAAATCAACATTTCGAGCCGATTTATCTCAGTAGGTATATCTCTAATTCAGTTATTGGATTATTTGAGGGTATTTATATTTCATAGCGAAATATCGTAAAAAATAACATCTTATTTATCTTTTCTATGAAATAAATATACCTACCCACAAATAATCCAATTACGGAATTAGTGTAGATAGACGGTTATTATTGTATCTATTGGTTCGACAAATTGAGAAGAGCTATTATTATGTTTGGAAAACGTCGTATTTCTTGTACAATTTGATAATAAGCTCATGAGATAATCTATATATAAAAATTCAATGTACTGACTCGCTGACTGAACTAAATATCAAAAAAACATGAAATTTGGAGGGTTTGTGCTGTGTGATTGATAGGTTAGAACATTCACCGACAGTTTTCATAGCGCGAAAGAGTTCGAAAGAGTCATATGACTTGTGAAAACGATCCTTGAATGTTAAACTGACACATTAAAGACTCCGTTCCGGTGGCGGTGGGAACCCGGCTAAAACAGTTCACAATGAGTATTCTCGTAAAACCACAACTTGCGATTCCAACTGTTAGAGTCTCCATGACATTCCAACGTGTCCTCTGAAATCTTCTGGGGATCGTAATTGCAGTCTTTTGTCCCACTTAGGTACATACCTACGATGTAAGTAGAATTTATGGTTCAGCTAAAGTTAGAAATATAAATCAGATTGTTTAGAAGGTTACTGCAGAATATTCTGGAACTCGAAAGAGGCACATGACCTATGAAAACAATCTGTAAATGTTAAACTGACAAATTAATAACTCCTTTCCGGTCGCGGTGGAAACCAGGTTCAATAGTTCACAATAAGTGTTCTCGTAAAACCACAACTTGCGATTGCAACTGTTAGAGAATGAATCTCCATGACATTCCAATGTGTCCTCTGAAATCTTCTGGGGATCGTAATTGCAGTCTTTTGTTCCACTTAGGTACATACCTACGATGTAAGTAGAATTTATGGTTCAGCTAAAGTTAGAAATATAAATCAGATTGTTTAGAAGGTTACTGCAGAATATTCTGGATTAATGTTCTGTGACTTTTATTATGAATGTTCCTTAGTTCATACGTGTGCGAACTAGAATTTATGAGACGTTTAGGTAATGTTTGCCGAGGAAAATATTTATTGTATCTATCTTTTCTACAGTTTTTCATGTAGGTAATAGTATAATAATGGTTGTGTTCGTTCGTGTTATGTAACCCGTATCATAGCATGATAGCATCCCATAAATAAGAGTTATTTTATGTGAAATATATTCAATAAATTGCGTCGGTTGAAAGTTATTGAGCTGATGAGATGAAATGAGTACCGGCGAAATTGAAATTTGTTTCAAAAATATATTCCTCACCGTATTGTTCATGCTGTTCAAGAGCCCAATAAAAAACCTTAAAAAAAAACAGATTCCAGATTTCTAGAATCCAAATTTCCTGATCTGAACTTTCAATCTTAGCATGAGAAAGTAGGAACATTTTCAACCGACTTCATAAAAAGGAGGAGGTTCTTTGTAAAAGATTTCTAACGTATGACAGCTTCGGTTGTAACTGAAACCTTAGGTATGTCTTAAAAGGTGGAAGTCAAACAAGTTCTTTCAGAAATAAACTTCCGGTAACAATGTTAATCGCATTAACTATACATCAATGTCGAAAAGATTCGACCGTCTCACGGCAAATTGGGATTAATAAAGATTTCTAAGAGTTCCCTCATTTACCTCGCTTATTACGAAGGTGGTAAGACAAATCGAGTAGGTCAGTGTATTTTTATAAAGAAACTAGCTGACCCGATAGACGTTGTCCTGTCGTTTAGTATAAAAAAATAAAATTCATCAAAATCGGTTTAGCACCTTCTCCTGACAATAGCAAACACAACAAAAAAAGAATTATCGAAATCGGTCCAGCCGTTCACGCGTGATGTCGTGACAACGGAACGGGTTTCATTTTTATATATATAGACAAGTTAATGAAAAAAAAAATGCTGCAATAGAAAAATAATAAAAATAACTTTACAGCGGTTTTCACACGTCTTCTTCTCCGTTTCATGTAGTGGTGTGGCTCACCCAGTGTTAGAGTTTTCAGGTCACCCTAGGCCTCTAACTTGACCTAACGACTGCTATCAGAGATAACAAAAAAACAAAGCGAGTATGTTTCTTACTCCATCACGCAAAAACTACTGAACCGATTGCGACGGAACTTAGTATGCAGATTGCAGGCGATAGGCCGAAACCGCGAAGCTGGTTGAATTTAGTTTAGTTTATTTGGCTTAAAAAAGCAGTTTTCACAGCTTACATACCATTTTCCTTTTTCTTGTGCCGTTACGTTTTCAAAATAAAAAATTGCGATAAATAGTAGCCGCGCTACGTATTTTTTCGTAAACAAAGTCGGCACGAAAGAGGAAGGTTATTCTAAAGATTTTCTGTTGTAATTAGTATTCGATACGCTAGATGGCACTAGCCGAAGATCGTGCGAAGTGGAGACGTAAAAGTAGGAAAGCAGACCCCGGGCTCTCGAGAGGGATGCAACCGGGAACATCGCTCGTATGATGATGACGCTACAGGGTAAATTAAATCATACTATCGATATCGTAATGTCATGAGACGATTTCAATTAACGCAAACGGTAACCTAATAATAGAATATTATTCCTACGTTATAGATAGACATTTATGTATTTACAAAAGAAAAATAAATATAAGTATTATATCCGTTGTCTAGTCACCGTAACACAAGCTTAGTCGCTTACCACGGGGCTAGATGGCGCTGTGTGTTGTTCACAGAATTTATTTATTTATTATTTATTTATTTATTATGGTTAGTAAAGATATTTGTGGTTGCCCAAAAATTCGAACTTCGACTATAAGTATTATATTTTTTCTCTGTACAGTTGCCCATAGTAACAAATATTTTTACATCTCTTATTTCTTATCCCGAGTCGTTTCTGTGACTGATTACAAGAAAGACGTTTTGTTTATTTTATCTCTCTTTTGGTGGGACTAATCCTTCTTTGTCAGCTTTGCCGCGAAGGATTTAAGCTGCAATTGGTTGAGATGTTAGATACGAATTTTGTAAAGAATATACTTTAGAAACATTCAAACAATAAAAAATATAAACAGTAATTTGAACAGAAGGCTCGATAACCCCATTATAACCGTTCCGTATCCCAAAATTTATAAATGGACCCGTTATAAGATTACTCACTTGTTCGTCTGTCTGTCAGCTTCCCATTATCGCAGTAACCGATATTAGTTATACCCAATAATACGCATATCTCTTTTCTATAAAATTCAATGTCCTGACTGATCTATAGGTATATAAAAGCACAGCCCAAACCGCTGGTCCTACAAACATGAAATTTGGAGAGTGGGTTCTTTGTGGTGTATATAGATTCACTAAGAAAGGGTTTTTGGAAAATACCTACCAAAATATTGAGTGCGGCAGTTCTACTAAAGTTATGGTACTAAGTTGTATCCTTAGTACCATTACAGGTTACAGGTACAGGTTGTGTCACTTGTACCACCAATACAAATCAATTGTACTTTTGACGCATATTCAGTTTGTATCAGAATCACTTTGTTCATAGTACCTACTAAAAATAGTCACGGAAATATTTCTAAAATTATGTAATTGTTACAGATAAATTTAAACTAACATAATACGTATGGCCTTGGTTGAGCATTTTATAACAGTAAACAAGAAACGAATTCTTGCCAAGTTCTTTCTAAGAGAATTTCGGTGCCCTGCAGTTTTACTCGCATACCTACCTATATATTATGTCCCGGGATGGCCAAATTTCATGAAAATCGATTTATTATTTATGTGCGATTAAGATAAAATATAATATATAAGACGAAATATTTTAGAAGAAGAATTGCATCTCTTAAATTCTCCCCTTACCCGAAAAATCTCTAACTAATACATGCAAGGCAATCGCGAGTTCGAACTCCGTCACGCACGGCCTCCCATCATAAGTCCTCTCCTCACTTATGACGATGCATTTCTTGTAGTAAAATATTTCTAGTACAATGCCTTGATTCATAAAATCAACAATTATTTAAAGTTATTGTAGGTAGACAGTTCCAATCATAATATAGGTGGAGCCCGCTCGTGCCTTAATTTACTTTCCGCTCACAGTAGGTACATACTCCTAGTAAGTACCTATGTATCAAAATGTCTAGAGTTTGTTTGTAATGCCAACACCTAAGTTTTTAGTATTGACGAATTGCTATCAATTTGGTTTGCAGGAACATTTATCTTCAGTAAAGTTTTATTCGAATTTGGCCCATTTTTGTCGCTCAATCTCAGTTTTTATAGCCGAAAGTTGACATTGATAAATGAGAATTCTGATCTCATGAGTGTTTCTTCAAAATATTTACACTCGTTTTCGTAATAGTAACGCATATCGATAAAAATACCTAGGCACCAAAGTATTTTCATAAGCATTTCTGAAAAATAATTTTGATGAAATCTTTAAAACATAACATTCTGACGTGAAAATAATAGATCACCTCATTTACGAGTTTTTCGCTTTCGGCCGCGAACCCTTTCTTGATGATGTTGCAGAATGTTCTTTATATCAGGGGTGGTAAGGTTACAATTCGGGTGGTGGTAGTCGTGCCTTGATCCGTCCTTGACCTAACCGCGACAGTTTGGGGTGCTACGTGACGTCACACTTAGGTACCCAGTTGCCAAAACATGTCACTGCGGCTGCGTGGAAAACTTGGTAGTTTCATGCAGAGAAATGTATCCATAGACGTGTCTTGATCTAACAAAATGATAAATAATTTTGATATTAAATTTCCACATTTATCTTTATTGCTCTCACTTTAAATGACATAAGTATGTACATCTCGCTCTTGCTTCAAATTGAGAGAATTTAAACTCACTTTTCGTAGCCATGAAAAATCAAAGAAAAATCTAAGCATTGACGCGGCTTGATTTTACAAACAGGTGAACAATTTTGACATTCAAAATCGACAGCTGCTATCTTTATCGCTCTCACTTAAAATTATATTTAAGTACATCTAGCTCTCTAAACTCAACTTCCTTTTTAGTAGCCATGAAAAATAAAAGAAGGCGCATCTCAAACTACTTGTTTTATATGAATATGACACATCACTGGTTTCATAATTGGATTTTTCGGTGGAAGTTTCATTAAATGTTGGAAATAGTCGACCTTGACAAATTCAAGGATCATTAAAAATGTAGAAACTAAAAGGTTCTAGATTTTTCTTTTGTTTTCGCGAAGCTAATATTTTTATTTTTTCGTTTTAATCGCGTTGTTTTATCATAACAAATGTACATTATACTAGCAGAAACCCATGGTTTCACCCGCGTAAGTTCCGATCCCGCGGGATTTTCCAAAAACCTTTCTTAGTGGATACCTACACAATTCAAAGATCACACTCTCCAAATTTGACGTCTCTAGGACCAGCGGTTTGGGTTCTGCGTTGATTTATAGATAAGTCAGGACTACAATTTTACAAGGAATAATAATACATACATTAGAAACATATAATTATATACATTTTATAGAATGATATTTAACCCTTTACCTGTCAACCTTTATACAATTAATATCACGGATTAGTTGCCAGAACTGATATCGTCATAGAGAATGATAGTTTTCTCGATATTTTGAATAAAAGTAAACAAATAAAAATGTTTTCAATGCTTGCAACGTTCCACAAATAGAAATTGTTTTCATTTTTTAGAACAAAAATATCTAGTTCAGTCCATGGAATGTTTGTGCAACTGTGAGGATGATAGTATTTTGCTGGGAGCATGTAAATTTATACTTTTTCAATAGTTATTTTAATACTATCATTGAATATTTACTTTTAGGTCCAAAAAGGATGAGTGCAGGTTATTGTCAGATAGTGGTACTGCAAAATAAATAAAAAAAAGTCAAAACTTTTCTTTTTAGGGTTACGTGGGAATATGTAGGTAACTTAAGAAATAAAACGGAACCTCAAAAGATCAATCGGTTCTACGTCTGACTGTCTACTTCAACATAATTTCAATTTTAAAATAACATAGGTACCTACTACCTTCTCCGATACTAACTAAGTTACGGTGGATGTTTAACACAAACTGTACGATTTTCGTGTCATATAATAAAAACGTCTTAGATTACCTAGATGGTGGGTTTCCTAACTACGACATTCGAATTTTGATCCATCTTTTTCCTTCTAGTCTTTTATTTAAAGATTCTTTTCTTTTGTTTTAGACCTAATTTATTGCTCTACTATCAGTTAAAGATTGTGTTGTTTTTTGTTTATGTGTTTTTCATAGACAATAGATAACCGCCCCCCCCCCCCCCCCCCGTGCATCTACAGAAGACAGCAGTGGAACAAGCTCCGACCCATCTTCCTTAGAGGCTGCACCGGTCTACGTATCGGAACACGAACGAGTCCGCTCGGCGCTACGAATATGGATTATAAATTGTACTTACATAATATTAATATTCTAAGCTAAGGTCCATTATGAACATTGTTCATAACTTCATGTTAACTGTTTAGTTAGGTCAAGCTTGTCCTACTCCGGATGTTAGGTTAAGGCTCACTTTAGGCGAATAAATAATAATACGTAGTTACCGCTGCGGTGATCTGAATTGCACTTTATTTTGTCGAGAGAGAAAAGAGAGTCAAATTTCTTTATTTCAAAAAGAACTTAAATAGAAATACATGATCATTTTGAATCTATCTAGAGTAGCTTGATTATAGAAGCTTACGAGGTTAGTCTCCATTTTCTTTCTCCATACAAACGTAGTTTAAATTTTCCTCCCTGGATAAAGACATTAGAGCAAATATGTTTATGCCATAAAACCGATATCCGTCACGACAATGCATCTTTCTTTTTTATTTTTATTTTCTAATTAAAATAATAATAAAAAATAAAAAAATAACAAAATGAAAAAAATAAAAAGGTAGATGCATAGTCATGACAGATATGAGTTTTATGGCATAAACATATTTGCTCTAATGTCTTTATCCAGGGAGAAAAATTTAAACTACGTTTGTATGGAGAAAGTGAATGGAGACTATCCTCTTAAGTAGCTTGATTATAGATAGCAATACCTATAGATTACTTACTTACTATCCAAAAATCAAGCCCTCGGAACAACGTCGGAATTGTTTTGCGAGAAAAAGGATCATCAGCATGATCTTACATTATTGTAATAGAATCTTTCTTTAATAAAAGCTCGGCGTTGATGTTGCACGAAAATATTTTTCTCTTGAGACGCTTCTGCTATCTACTTTAATGGAGAATGTAATTGATTGCTCCGTAAATAGATTAAAAGTATGAGATTTTCTGCTTTTTCTTAAGAATAAGGATACTTATTGCTTAAATTAATAATGGGTGCTACTTTTTAAAGTCTTACTTAATCATTTATAGGAAATTCAAGCATGCTGTGATGCCAAGTGGGCTTGTCTGTGTAAGTTTAAAAGAAAATGATTATAGCTGATCAGTCTTTTAAAAGTGATGAGTAGAAAATTTAAAAAAAACTGTCCCACTGCTGGGCAAAAGCTCTTTCCATCTTCTGCGTCTTTCTGCAAGCTCCGGCAAGATCCCGCAGGTTAAGATCGTCTCTTCAGCGCTTTCGTGGCCAACCTTTAGGTACCGCTGAGCGTCCGGGTGAATCAAATAATAAGTAAATTTCGAACAAATGCCATTGATAATAAAATTACCCTCACGAGGTAGTTAAGTTGTTAGTTATAATGACATTTTCCAATTTGTGTTCCGTGTTACTCTATAGAACACGAAAACCTACTGCGGTTGGGGACAGGGCACGCATTTGCCTTATTACCCGACTGCTGAAGGAGGGTTATTTAAACTCTGTCTATATGGATATTGCTGCTTTCAATTAAATGTTGCCAGGCTGCCATGTAGTCTGCAGTCTACGTTCACACCAATTATGTAGAGTAATATCTTGCCGGGTTCTTTATCGTGCTGAGCTATAAAATTAACGCAATGAACTTTTTAAATTACTGCCTTACATGAAAGTTTATAGCGTTTTAATTAAAACATTAGTCGGGTAGGTATACCTAGTCTCTATCATGTTTGATTTATTTTAATCTTTTCAGTCTAAAATAAGTCTAACGGCAAACCTTATACTGCAAACTAAACAATTGGTCCATAATCAGCCGATGCTTATCGCATTCATAGTAAGATTACTGAGAAGTGAGAATCAATACAAATAATCTTACATTTCTCCGCAGTACACATGTACAGCAATTCGGTTTTACCCACATACAGCTAAGGAATACAAATGACTAATTCAATGACTCACCAGATTTGCTAACTCGATACCGCAGCCCGCGTCCGCCTTTCGGATGGCATCTATTGTAAGTCCCGAACTCCGCATAGTTGTTATTAACACGACTGTAGTCTGCTAAGTGTCGGTTTCCGTCGAGGTGATTCGGCAAGGAGCGGTTCCAGCCCATGACATCTCCGACCACGGAACCGCATACGGAAGACTCGGTCTGGCTCTTGCTGTCTCCATTGCAAAGGTCTCCACTGGACCTCGCTCGGCGGCCCTTTAGCCCCTTTGAGGAGTGCTGGCTGATGTTAGAGCCCATAGCTTGGCGGGACCTCAAGGGGGCCCCGCCGGCTGCATCGCGCCCGTCTTCTGAATCTCCTCTTCTGTCACTATTTTTTAAACTTTGATCTGAAAATAAAAGATAAACATTATTAGCAACGAACTCTGAATATACTCATCGACTATTAGAATATTTTTGGAGTATTTTTATGGTGCATCGAAATGTCCAATAGTATTTTAATTTTTATAATTAGTCTTAGCTTCTGGTGGCCAAAGAGTTGGCTTTGGACAATAAAAAGGCATAGTCATCCAATGATTCAATGCAGCCAGCCTTTTAGGCTGTGGGGTAATATATGGATTTTTAATTAAATTTATTTGGGTTTTTATTTCATTATATTTAGTAAATAATCTTAGTTATTATCTAAGTAGGTATCTTATGTATTACTGTCACCATATTCTTACAATATGTAAAGAATATATAGACGATTATATTGCATTTAATATACCTAGATAGGTACGTATAATAACCTCTTCAGAAGTTATTCAAACAAATTCAAGAACAGAAGTAAATATCAAGTTATTTCTGATTCACCACGGTATGTGGCATGAGTTACTCTAGATATTGATTTCCCACGTGCCTCGTCTTACATTACCTTTGACACGCTATTGTATACCTACCAACCTGCTTGATTCAAAGCTACTATTCGATAACCTACTCGCGTTATAATGAGGCAGTTATAGCAAGTTATTATTTACGCAAGTGAAACTGCGGGGGAGCTTTAGTTTCGTTTAATTAATAGACCGGATAATTTGCATCTTGAAACTTCGATTCTTGGGAATGGGAAACATTTCGATTCTTTTCTTTCTTTACCCCATCCATTTAGAATGAGAATTTATAGAATAATCTACTTATCTGGATTTTATTGTTTTGTTTTTGTTTTTTCTGCGCCAAATAAATATGAATGTTGCTGAAGTTACTAGGCGTACCTAATGGTCTAGATCAGCCATACTCAAAGTGTGCTCCGTGGAGCCCTGGAGCTCCACAAAGTCTATGTTGGAGCTCCGCAAAATTACGGTTTTTTTTAATTACAATAAAGTCAATGACAAAAAAAGTCTTTGACATACCAAAGGTAACGCAAAGGAGGGCCTTTGCGTTACGCACTTTGGTATAACTTGGTTTAACTTGATAATAGTAGGTATATAGAACGGATAGTTTTTTTTTGCGAATTGCGAAGTTTCTGATAACTATATTTTAAGGACTCCGTAAAATATTTGGCTTTTCAAAAGGGCTCCGTCACCAAAATAGTTAGAGAACCACTGGTCTAGATTAAACCTAATCTACATGCTCGAAGTACAAATTCGGCACTAATTTATCATTGGACAATTTATATTTTCTTAATAAAAGAAACAGGCGCGTAACCCTGCACTTCAAGCAAAAAGAAGGTCGCGAGTTCAACTCGCGCCTCGGGGTTATTTATAGAACTGATATTTCTCTTTTATCACTCTGTCAGCCAAATAAACCGTCACGTGCCTTAAATATTTCTGCAAACAAATCATCAAAAATTTAATGAGGGTTTGTGGCGTTTCGCTTGCTCATTAGGAGAGAGAGCGCAGCAGTCTCAAAAGAACCTCTCTTTTCATACTTTCTGATTCAATAAGTGCAACAGATACTGGGGTAATTTCGGTTTCCGCAATTTCATCAAAATCGGTCCAATGGTTTTGAAGACCACCCTAACAACATACAGACTTACATGTTATCCACGTAACCTCTTTATGATATTATTAGTATATAATAGATGGAGCAGACTACTACGGTCTATAGGTTGGAGAACGGCGGATCGTCCATCATCAGCAGCACATTTGGAATTGTTTATTATGGCTACTGAGACTGAGTCTGAGGAATTTTCGATGCAAAGAATTTAGCCACTTGCCTAACCAGGAACTGGGTTGGTCAAAATTCTAATTCTCTCGATCCTGGCACTCCAAGGCGTAAAGCATGTTTGAGGCACGGGAAAAATTCAATCGGATGGTAGTGGGCGACGGGAGAGAGCGTACTTTTTACTCGACTCCCGCGAATCCAAAATGAAGGGTTATGTTTTGGTAGTCTATGTAAGTATGTTTAGCGTATAGTTGTAGTGCATTAACTCTACTGAATCGATTTTAATGAATGAGGTGTCAATAGATTCGTAATAATAGCCCAGCTGAAAATAGGCTAATACATTTTATTAACATTCTCGATATCATGGTTTAACCTTCGGGTTACTGTATTAAACATCTATTATCAAATTGAATAACAGGTAACATACTTTACATATTTACTGCTAAATTTATCAGGTAAATGTACGCATGCAAAGTCAATATTTGTAACAAATCGCTCATAAAAGAGCTTCCGTAGTATTCTGTTCTTGATAATATTCAACAGCAAAACAAACAGAAGAGGCATGTTGCAGATAAATTTAATAGATACGGTGCAGTAGAGTGAACATCAAGTAAATAAAGTCATTTAGATAAGTGATTTTATAGTAACGTCTGGTCTTAGATTAAAACAAAAAACTAAAGATACGGTACCTAGTCACGGCAAATAAGACGATAAAACTGCATCTAGCTGACGCACTAGCCTTAATTGTATGTCAAACCGTTGCCGCGTGAGCACGTGCTGTCTCACTGCGATTTTCTTTTTGAAATCCATCAGAATGCATTCTTGCTCATTTTTCATTCTTCCGTCTACGTGCTGCATTAACTCGCCTGCAAAGGACTTTACTTGAACCAAGTCAGTGACTGACTTCGAAAATATTGAGCCACTGAGTTCTGTCACTGACCCAATGTAAACAAGCTCTTTCATAATTAGAAAGTTATATAACGGTCTAGATGTTTACTCTATTTGTTAAATATCTTGGATGGGATCGTATTGTTTCACAAACAAAGCTAGTATACATATAACGAAATGTTTTTTTTTTCACATTTTTACGCACATCGATTGAATTCCGAACGTTTTCTCACGTTTTTGCCGGCTCTATTTAAACGCTTTTTTTTGTTTCGCGTTAAGTTAAAAGCCTATTGTTGTTTTGTTATTTCCTTAAATTTCACAGAGTTTAGATACAATTCGCTTTTGTTGAACTAATTTCTACTTAGAAGCAATGTCGGGCCCTTGCTGTAGATATCTGTATACCTAGTAAGTTTTTTGGCACCGCCCCATACCTGTGGTCATACGACTTCAAAAAAATAAGGGAGGTTCTCAATTCGTCGGGTTAATTTTTTTTCAATGTATTTTATTCATGTTCCCATATTAGTCGAAGGCGTCTGGAATGATTGTGACGACTGTGGCATATCATGCGAATACCACACTGACGGAAATTCTCTGAAAATATTGACCTACACGAATTTTCTTTCGATGTATGCTGTATGTGTAGAATTGCGTACGCTTTTATTGCTAAAGTGTAGTGCTAAGGAAATTCTGCTAACATATTCTATATTAACACATTTAAATTATTATAAAATATGCAGGTATGTTAGTCTGTAAGGTACCTACCTACCTTAGGTAGGTATTTATTTATGGGCCTTTGTTGCCTGAAATAAATGGTTTTTATTATTTGTTTAACTGTCTCGAGTCATACCTAGCTCTTATTTTAAGAGAAATCTAAGAAGTCTATCTACTGCTCACGAGAGTTCGCCTCAGGATAAGTTGTATTATTTTATATACGAGGTTATTTATGATTCCGAACTCTTCTGTAAAGTTTGTAGTATGTAGTAATAGCACAGCCCTGCGGTTTCGCCCGCGTAAATCCCAATCCCGTGAGAAAAACGGGATAAAAATATCTTCAGCTATTTACATACCTACCGAGTTTCATTATAATCAGTTCAGTGGTTATTGCGTGAAGAACCAACACACACACATACACATAATAAACACCAAGCGATTAAAACCGAAAACTGAGTGAAATTTTAATGAGATAAACGAGTTTTTCAAAATGGTCAATAACTGTTATCCGATTCTATGGAAGCTTGACTTTTAGTTAGCATTTTTATTATTTTAGTTAGACTCGTTATTTTTCCTTTGAAATAGAAACAACACGGTAACATAAATACGCAAAAAATACCGACTTTGTGCAAACAAAACGTAGGTAAACACAAATCTCAAAGGAAGTGGTTTGTAAACAATTCCAGTAAGGCCTAAACACACGACGAAGAATGTGGATACCATTGTCATTTTAATTGACGGAGTAATCGAAGCGGATCGTCAATGTGGAGGTTACACAGACTACATACATTCTAATCAAATGTTTTAAATTCACACGATTTGTTAACTTAGCTACGTTTTCCCGGGTCGGGGGATTGTGTCGCCTCGCGGCCAAGACCATTGTAACATGGTTGCAACGTCGAGGTAAGAATACTCGTATAAGTAATAAATAATTCGCGATTAAACCCGGGCAATTACCTAACTATAGACATTCTGTCGGCCGGTAGTTTGACGTTTTGAAAACTTATCTAAACAACTACACGAGTGTTCATAATGAATAAGGTATTATAATTATTTTAGATTTAATTTCGTTTTAGTTTTATAAAGAGAAATAATATTGTGTACGCTTGTCTACGTTAAAAACCACGCACCTATGTAACCACACATTAATGACTTCTAACTCTTTATCGATATCGGTAAAGTTGTTCTAGTCAAGCAAGTTAAATCGACGTCATCCATTATTACGCCTTTAGTACGCTTCTCAGAAGGTAAAGAAGAAGGTAAATGCAAGCGTAAATCGGTCGATAGAAAATCCACAGTCTACAAGAGCTAAAGCGAGGCATCTCCTAACATATGAAGATTGATGTGTTTGAAGCTATTAGTGAGTGGCTAATTAATCAACTATTATCATCAAATGTATGTAGGTAGTGGCTCTTTATTGGATTTGAAGGCGAACTTAATGGCCACGTGGACAAAAGATGCTAGTTCTAATACGTGGACCGGTGCAGCCACTAAGAAAAACGGGTCGTGAGTTCGTGAGTCGTGACAAAAACCACAGTTCAGCATCTATCTACATTTTGGACCGCTTTGACCAACTAACTATCTGGTGAGAAAGTGGTCACATGAATACCTAAAAGTAAACAATAACACCCTTACTTATAAACGACGACTAAGTTTATGTAACGTTTGTCTCTGTCTATGAACCTTGAAATTTCAAGTCATAGTAGGTATAAGACAAACGATACATAGTTTATGTAGCTGTTTATGAGTAAGGGGGTAAGTCTATAAACAAAATAAAAGCTAAATTTCTTTCTTGGTCATACCTACCTATAAGTTTTCTATATTGTAATAGAAAAAGAGGAACTATTTTCTGGGATTGTAAGGCCCGTATTATAATCTCAGTTAATTCAGTCACAGGTTTGTGTCGCTAATAATAACAGTGTCAGTATATTCTCGAGGCTATTTTCTAGAAAATTGTCATAAAACAGCGACTTTACAATAAACGCCTTTTTAATAACGTCATGCTCCGCTGGTGTGGGTGTGAGGTGTGACCTGCGAGTGAGACACATACGATAAGCAAACATGTATAGTTAGAGTAAGCTAACTTAAGGGCATGTTCATACAATAGTTTTTACGGGCCATATAATTATATTCTAGAATGAAGCGGACTCGTCCGTGTTCGGATTCTAACCTACCTCATGTAAAAAAATACATAAGTAGCTAGGCTCGGACACGCCCCGGTCTAGTATAAATCATCGCTATGCGGAGTCCACATCCCCGCCGCTCGCGCCGATGATATGTTTTCTACATGAATCTCTGAACTGTATCTATCTATACATATAAAATTCAATGTCCTTACTGATTGACTCAACTATATATCAACGCAGAGCCCAAACCGCTGGTCCTGGAGGCTTCAAATTTGTAGAGTGTACCACTATGAAAGGAATTTTGGAAAATACGATGGGATCGTGTCTTTATCATCATCCGAGCGATGTTCCCGGTTTGCATACCTTTCGAAAGCCCGGGGTCCGCTTTTAAATCTTTCCATTTAGATTTGGCTAATTTTGATGGGGGCGACTGCCGTCTGACCTCCCAACCCCGAAGGGAAAGTCTGCGCCAGAGTCTCGTCCGTTCTTCAGCAGGTACACCAAGCTAGCAAGTGAGGTTGGCTTGGGCCCAACATTCTTAGACAACATTCAACATTCTTTTCCCCATATACACCCGGTGGGATCGGGTGAAACCGCGGGACTCTGCTAGCTCTGTTATAAACTACATCTACTGCTTTTTCGTTCCATGTAACTGAACAACGTCCCTTTGCTTATTGAGTAATGATGCGTAACAATGACCTTTTTGTCTTCGCCAGTCCTTGCTATTGTTATCTAACATCATTTGTATAGAAGTGTAGCTGCATTGTCTGTTATACAATACAATATGTATATGTCAAATAAAGTAGTAATGAGGTTTAAAACTGCCATTTGCTCACTTCAGATGGCGCTACTGTAGCACGTCTGCCTTTATTTGACACCTTCATAGTTTTTTCGTAAACAAACATGGTTATTTTGAGATAATTTTACAAAATGACGCTTTGTTTAGCTGTGGATTGCAAAAACATAGCAAATCATTTATTCCCCAAAGATGCCAAAAGAAAAAAACAGTGGATAAAAGCTATGAGGAGAAAAATCGACCTAGTAACTATTTAAGGTTATGTGCTCCCCATTTTAAACCTAATGATTTTTTTGAGAGAAATTCCTACACAGGTAAGACGTTTCCTTTCTTAAAACTACTAGTGTAGGTACCTACCTATTGATCGAAGGTTATAATAGTTTACTATTGTAACGATAATCTGTATGAGAATGTATATTCTCTTAGGAATAGACCATTCCTTAGTTTTTACAGTATTTTCCACCTATCATCAATGATCATATTGATCATCGATCAGTGATCATCACAGACGTTTCTCTCATGCCAAGCTTTGTGTAAATTAGGGTCCTTATCTTACCTTATCCACATTTTCTCATTCATTCAGGTGATGAAAATAAATAAAAAGTATTGAGGAAAACAGCAGTTCCTTCTATATTTTCTTTTACCAAAGTAATTACCGAAATAAAGCCAGAAGACCAATAACGGTTAAACAGACGTCTAGAAAGAAGCAGAAGGAGACAGTGCTTAGATACAGCACCTGGACCTAGCAGAATACAAACCGAAAATAATAAATGCTGCAACTTTAGAGAAAATATTATGAAATGAAGGAAATTTTACTTATAAATTAAAGACATTTTTCGGTTATAATCACATGGTGTTTATTTTATTACTTAAGGCATTGTTTCAACGCTCAACGTTTTGAGACCTTTACATGTCTCTTCTTTAGGATTGACTGAGATGTTTTTGTGATTTGTCATTCTAATGTGTTAAAAAATTACTGTGAAACTACTGTCTTATCAAAATCTAAAATTAAAAAAGGTATCAAAACGTTCCTGTGTACACAGACTCTAGATAGCAAAGTTAGACTAATATTTATTATTAACTATGCTTAGATCGTGTCCGTCAGCTAGGCCGGACCGGGCAACAGATTTACACCAAACTTTACACAAACAGATGTGCTTACAATGTGCCTACAAACCACTTCCAGCGGCGCATTCACAATAACTGACTTCTATTGTGCCATTTCAATCTATTTTCAATAAAACTATGTGAAGTAGTTTCTTCATTTGTGCTTTGCATTGCACATGAAAGTATTTTTTATTAATTTATTTATTTATTTATTTTTTTCCTTCAAAGGCAACACGAAGAGTAACCAAACTTCTGCTTTCATATAACAGACGACCTTTGGGTGGTAGGTACTTGAAACCTCTCCGCAAACTCTTGGATGTGGTGTTTGGACAGCCGAGCGGTGGTAAATTGGTGCTAGCGTTAACATCTCCAAAGTGACTTATATCAGGAAACTCAGGAATTTCGTCATCGAGTTCCTCTTCGACTCCAATAATACTGTTTCTGTCGTACGCCTCTAGCCTAAAACAAAAACATAGAAAATCCATGAAAAAAATACCCTTGTCAACCATTTGTAAACAAAGACTTATTTTTAATAAAATCATAAAAATTACAAGTCGTACGACCCCGAAAATAAGCACGTATACTTATCTCAACATGTAGGTACTTTTTACAAAAGGGTTTTTACATATTTTCAACATATAAATCAGTACAAAGCCTTTTTGTAAAACATAACAAACAAACACTAAAATGCACTTTTTTACTAACCTTTCAGTCAAAGCAGCTTTTTTTCCGCTAGTAGACGCATTCCTTTTTCTCAGCTCCCCTTTTAATTGGATTATACTCCACGTTGAATACATTTTAATTCATAAAATTGCTAAAGACACATGCAATCACAGTTGAAGTTTTGCGGCATCTGGCCGTGCCACACTAGCGCCACCTGCCTCGACCTTTTAGTTTCTAACCCCATTAATTTAGTTTTTTTTAGTCTGTTATTATTATTTAGTAAGGTTTTGTAGGTAGATATGGCAATGTTTCTAATTTAAAAAAGTAAGTTGAACTGTCAGATGTCATGTCAAGTTAGTAGGTTGAAAAAAGATAGAAAAAGTACGAATATGTTCCTTTATTGTTGTTTGAAGAATAAAATAGAAGAAAAATAGAAAAAAGAGTGAGTTTTACTTCAATCGAAGCCAATTCCTACATTTACATACGATTTATTCTACTACGAATTGTTTACGGGTATAATGATATTAGTAATTGTGTCCCGTGGTGGCCTTTGCGTATTTCCTGATCGAGTTTGAAAAGTTAAATCTGGATTTGTAGCTACCAATATGGCACCAATACTAGAATTTGGTACCAATATGGTAATTCAATAAGTAAGCTAAGTCTTAGTAAGACAAATATCACTGCAGTGTGTAACCGTTGAACAGGCAGGAAAGTCCCCGAAATATTATTTTCTAAATTTATTTATTTCTAGAAAAAGAAAAAATACCAAATATTTTCCGTAATGTCTTTATCCCGCGAGGAAACAGTTTTAGGGGGGAAGAGTAAGGAAACTTTCCTCCTAAGTCTGTTTGGGGTGGATAACTATTTTCATATAATCTTACCGTTTACATTTGATAATACAGTTTGGTATAAGAAAAAACCCGCACTATAAATTTTCATAAGAACAAAGAAAGGATGCATAAATATGTACCTTTTGTACACATTTGTTAGTAAATAATATTATCGTTGTCCTTGAACAATTTTGTTGTTGCTGCCGCTGTGTGAAATGTCGTAGTGAATGCGTGAAATCACACTAATATTTTAAATCGGAAAGTTTGTTTGTTTGTTCCCTCTTCACGGTCAAACGACTTGACCGCTTTGGAAGAAAATTTGCATAGCGATAGTTTAAGTAAGGCAGAGTAACATAGAATACCTGAAAGCTTGATAATCTCGCGGGATCGGGATTTACGCGCGTGAAACCGCGGGGCGCAGCTAATTTGTAATGTATGAAATTCTGTTAAACATTCATCACCCACCGCGCAACCACCCATGCACGCAACGTATTATTTACGATGCTTACCTGAAGAGCTAAAGACAGTATGACACATTTATGCGAAAGCTTTATGTGACTGCTACCGCACTTTTGAGCTAGAATTCTGTACCTATGGCATTTTGATGTTTTAGAATATAAAGAATAAAATAGAATTCGCAACAAAAAAATAATAATACATAAACTGTGACTGATAACGAGAAAAACAATAGAAGCATGATTGTTGCGAAACAGTCCACAACTCAGCGTAATGGCTAGTCTCGCTGCTGCTGCGCTTTCTG
This sequence comes from Idaea biselata, assembly GCA_958496205.1. Lineage (NCBI taxonomy): Eukaryota > Metazoa > Arthropoda > Insecta > Lepidoptera > Geometridae > Idaea > Idaea biselata. The sequence goes on from OY292397.1 coordinate 4,579,753, forward strand.
CTGTTTTTAACCACCGACGGAAAAAGAGGGGTGTTATAAGTTTGACGTGTCTGTCTGTCTGTCTGTGTGTGTATCTGTCTGTGGCATCGTAGCTCACGAACGGATGAACCGATTTCAATGTAGTTTTCTTTGGTTGATAGACGAGTGTTCTTAGCTATGTTTGATCAAAATCGGTTCAGCCGTTCATAATATATGTTGGTTAAAGCTCGGAAATAAAAACCGAATGTTTTCAAATATGCCCGAGTGGGGTATCAAATAAAAGAGCATGACTTTTGTGACAAGAATATGCATGTTTAATCAAAATCGGCTTAGCCGTTCAAAGTATATGTATGGTCAAACTCGGAAATAAAAACCTAATGTTTTTTAAAGTGAAAAATACGATTTTAGCATTAGCTTTTGTTTAGTAGTAATAAGTTAAAACAGATACCTAACTAGATAGACTTGAAATTAAACTAATTCTTCAGTATTTTTTTTTTCTGTTTTCGCGATGTTGGGTGGAACTTAAACTCATTTTTCAGTTAAATCGCGTGGTGTTTATCGACGCTCAACGTTTCGAGACCTTTAGGTCTCTCCTTTAGGACTGACAATCTTTGTAAAATGGGTTTAATTTCTAAAATTTCAGATTCAATCGCGTTGTTTTTATTATATTATGTATAGGCAATTATATGTATTATTATTTATTAATAATTCTTAATTATAAGTGTTGCGTTTTGCCTAGAAAAAATAGTAGCGGTTTTACACGTAACACATACGTTACTTATATACCGTACCAACTTAGCTACAGAATAATCCGACTGGTCTCAGATCGCGACTGTATAGCCTTAGGTCAAATTTTGTTTGAAAATATAATAGGTATTAATTTCTAAAATGTTTCTGGTAACATTTCACAAAATATAAATCCCTTTATTGTTGGCAAAGAGTTATGGAAATGGCCTCTTTCGTTACTCAAAAGGCCTGGCCGATTACGTTATTCGAAGTTTTTCAAGTTCAATTAAGATGGTGCTAACTTTGATATCACAGTAACTTTCTAAGTATTTGAGTATTCTGTGGTCAAACCATAAAACGGTAGGATTATTCACTGAGAAAATTAATAATTTCATTTTATTCATCAAAGCTCTTAGACTATACCTACATTTCAGACCCATCTTAATCTATAATTTAAAAAAAACCAGTCAAGTACGAGTAGGACTCGCGCACGAAGGGTTCCGTATCATTATAAAAAAAAACATTTTTTTTATGGAAGTCCCACCTGAATTTTTTTTTTCTGTTTTGAGCATTTCAACTCTAGATACTACGGTTTATGACATAGAGCCTGGTGACTGAAAAACAGACGGCCAGTGGAGTCTTAGTAAGAAGTTTTCCTTTTTTTCAAAAATAGTTGACAGAGATGTAGAGAATACTTTTTTAATACAACAATGACATCGGTTACATAAAAAAGCCGTACGAGGTCACCAGCATAACTTAAAAAAGGGCCTTACCATTTCCAAGTTTATCTACAGTTAAGTAAGAACATCGTTAGACCCACATGCTGTTTAACGTACCTAATTACCGAAGGTTATTAGAACATCACTTATCAACACCTGCACCTGCGGCAAAGCAGATAGGTACCATCACTAAAAAAAGTTTTAAATCTAAAAGAGAACTAAGATATTCTCTTAGAGATGTCTCACTGACTCACAGCCACTTATCACACCATTTCAGAAATATCAAGACCTAAGATGCCTTTAAAAGAGCTATAAAGAATGCGTCAAAGGAATATGTAGAATGATATAGGTATCTACTATTTATAGCGGCAACAGAAAAACATCATCTGTGAAAATTTCACTAGCTATAACGGTTCACGAGATAAAGTTTGATGACAGACAGACGGACAACCCTCCATCAAAACTAATCTATCATTGCTTATGATATAGCTTACTAGCTTACCGTCAGGTGCTCAACAGAGCGCCGCGGCCGCCTGGGATCAGTTATAGACAGATCGTGTCCCCAAACACAGACAGATGGATAACTCCTAATACAGCTGAACTAATAATATATGTCATATCGTCCGCACTTGACGCCTAACATTTAGATTGCAGGCGGGGTCCGCTGTACCATCAAGCCACTCTCAAGAGTACCGGGATCAGTTGTAGAGAGATCGTGTCCCCAAACACTAGTGTTCGGGACCGACAGTGGAGTCTTAATAAAATGGTAGGTCCCTTTTTATCCTTTGGATTCGGAACCCTAAAAACTATTATCTAGAAAATTTATTTCTAAACAAAATAGCCTTGAGCTACATACAAAAATTAATAGAAATTTATAACTATTATCTAAATTACACGTTATTTTGTTCCGAAATTCCCACGTGATCAGAACTTATGTGGGTAAAACGTCAGGGTTTAGTGAGTCATCAAAATAACCAGCACATTTATAATGCAGATTCCGAACTCAGCATATAAGTCAGTAGGGAATAGAGGGTTTTCAGCTTCACCTGTAACACTGGCTACTTTTTTGGGCACGTTCGAGTTTAATCAGATTAGTTTTATTTGAAGAGGTTGTCTCTTGATTCTGATGCAGAATTAGAGTAAATAGTGATATAAACTTTTCGACCCTTATTATTACAGAACGAAGCAATTTAAAAGGACAGTCTACCTACTCTTTCTCCATAAAAACGTAGTCGACTGTTTCCTCCCTAGATAAAGACATTAGAGCAAATATGTTTATGCCATAAAACCTATATTTGCCATCACCTGACCATGACCCTACATTTTAGTATTTTTCATTTTCTAATTAGAATTGAAGTAACATACAGAAAAATTAGAAAATGAATAAAATCAAAACGTAGGGGCATGATCATAGCCGATGTAGGATTTATGGCATAAACATATTTTTTCTAATATCTTTATCCAAGAAGGAAACAGTCGACTACGTTTGTAAAGTTTGTATGGAGAAAAGAGTAGGTAGACTGTCCCCTTAAACTCCTCTTCGGGTTTTTTTCAGTTTTTCCATTGGCATTGGTTTAGTTATTAGTGGACTTCGCAAATTTGTTTTTATGGACGGTCAAAGGATACACCGAGAAGCTTTACCTTCATCGGCAATCAACACCATGTTCCCGCGCAGCGATACTTATTATTTTTTTGATAGACGCGTAACAATAATGGCTGCGCTGCAGCGGCTGCAGTGAAAGGAACATGGAATATGTTAGAGACATCACCTCCAGTACTAGTAGGTACATAATATCTCAATGAATAAGGCCATTAGACAAGAGTAGTATTTGCATTCAGAATATTCTAGATTTCATTAGTCACTTATGCTGCAGCCACTTAAAAATATGAAATTGATATGCTAGACTAACCGTTATCGTCGACTGTACCTACGTCAACTTGTGCAATTAAAATTAGGTCTTATAGCAGTACAGAATAAAGACTAGATTTCTTTAGCTACAGGTGTTAATTATTGGTACACACGTTTATCATTCTGTGTTGACATTGTAGTGTAGATGACTGCCAGTCTTTTTGTTATAAGAATTTTATCTATACTGTTGTAATTTAGTAGTCGGGCTCTTTGATTCTTTTTAACCAGATCAAAAAAGGAGGAAGTTCTCAATTTTAATTTTTCTCCTACTAATAAATCGTAAATTATTCATTAGGTATGATAGTATTGTATGAAGTTTGGAAGTGTGTAGGTATGTAGTGTCAAAAAAACCTGCCGATAAAAAGTGCGCTCGAGGCAAGTAAGTAACTTGGTAAGTATGCAGATAGCTGAAAATCTGGATTAAAACATAGGCTTCTGTTTATCCTGATAACGAATCGGAACTTCTTCTTTTCGTGTAGTGGTGTGGCTCGCCTAGTGTTAGAGTTTTCAGATCACTCTAAGGCCTCTAACTTGACCTAACGACTACTATCAGAGATAACAACCGGGACCAACTGCTTAACGTGCCTTCCGAAGCATGGAGGTGCTCGAGAAAATGATTTTTTGCGGAACTTATGCGGGTGGAACTCGAGGCGCTTCTAGTAAATCGAATAAAAATAAAATACATACATAAATGGTAAGAAAGGTAGGTATGTACTTGCATAGTTCTGCAGATGGCAAACACGCGATTACATTATTAATTTGTCAAGGTTTTCTTTTATCGACTCTAAGAATTTGAAATCTGTTTTAATTGTTCGAATTCTAATGTCCGTTTGGCACAGATATTGCTCTTTGTTCTTTGATGTAATATTATGAAAGCAATGTCTTAGATTTTCGATTAACTGTTGGCAAAACGTTTTCGGCAAATTATAGAAAAATACTGGTACCTAGAATATAATAATGATTAGTTTTTATTCGTATTGTTCTTACAAATAAATTAAACTCATTTTTCGGTTTTAATCGCGTGGTGTTTATTACTTTTAGCATTGTTTCAACGCTCAAAGTTTCCAGATCTTTATATGTCTCTTCTTCACGATTGACGGAGAGAAACAAACGTCCAGTCAATATTAAAAAGAATTAAAACGTTTCTGTGTACGCAGAACTTAGATTGCAAACACTAATATTTATTTATTAATTATCGATTCCTTAATTTAAACACCACGTGGTTTTCTGTATGTACCTCAAAGCTTAATCGCGTTTCAAGGGACATTCAGCAAAAGTGTCATTTTGCGAAAATGAATATCACAAAAGAGACATTTGGTCTAAATTACTTTTTTTTTTAAACGACAGTCTGCAATAGTTATGTTTTGTGGCAGTCAAATTATGCGAAAGTGACCAAACTCGATGATATTTTTGCGAATGTGACATTTGGAAATGTGCACCGTGAACACAACAATCGACATAATATCGAAATATCGATCGTTAAATATCCTACTTACTTATTCTTTACCCACCTATTCTGTTGATACAAAACAAATCATTAGGTAGGTCTACATCGCGTGTAAGCAACTCACTGTAGCATTAAGTCCATTAAAATTTTAATAATCGATATCATTATGTATACAGTAGGAAACAAACCTATATAGAGTCCATTGCTATTGTTAGAATTATTTGAAAAATCGGCCAAGTGCGAGTCGGACCCGCGCATGTAGGGTTCCATACCATTATCACAATTACGATTGTTGTACTATTAGTTAAAATTACAACTGTCTAGCTATCACGGTTCATGAGATACAGCCTGATACAAACAGACACACAGTGGAGTCTTAGGAAAATGTTACCATGTAAGTATGGAACTATGAAAAGGACAAGTTAATAATACCTATCATTATTATAAGACACATGTGTCTAGATCGCGTTCTAGATAATCATTGTTGTTTCTTAATTTTTGTTTATAGCTTATTCATCTAGACGCATTTAAAAAAAATCACTTGCGGTGAGGGTTGAACTCGCGTCTTTGGGCAATTAAATTTACGACCAAAAATTTGAAATATCGATAGTTTTCGTTTCAAAACCCGTCTGTTTCATTGCGGGGGAATCCGCCCGCAATGACGCTATGCTCGTCTTCAAGTTCAAAGTAAAGTTGATTAAAACTGGATAAACTGTCAATTTTAAAATTCTTTCGCCTATATTCACATATACCTAATACGCATGCAAAACTATAAATAAACGGAGAACAATGGCAAATCCTTCCTAATAATAAAATATATTATGTATTATATTATTATCCAATAACACATTGTGCCACTGTAGTATTTCAAAGCAATATATCGTGATTGACATATTTCGAATCAATGTTCTAGAAAGTTCTACCATGCCTTTCTGTCGACTGGTTCTAGACAAAGAGATTTAAAAAATTGAGAGTTTTTTACTACCTATAAGTATTACTATTTCTAGGTTTTGGAAGATCATCTGGTCCGATATCCGAAGAGTCTGCTTGCATTACGCTACAATCCAAGCAGACTGTTCCATGTCTTCTAGATTTCAGATGAATGTGAATACCTTCCACATATAGAATATGTTAGTAAAATAATATTGATATGGATTTAACAGTGATATGTCATATTAAACAAGTAGTTTAGATGCGCCATTTTTGATTTATCATGTCTACAAAAACCAAGGTTACCTTGAGTTTGAAGCAAGAGCGAGATGTACTTTACTTGCTTCTAGAAAGGTACTTCTATGGTTTATATTTCTCTGGGTTTTTACAAGGATTACTACTACAATAAATGTCAACGCCGATTAAGAAACGTCAAAATGTCACCGACATGCGACATTATTTTTATGAGACGGTTTTGATTTTGACCGCGATTGGTCATGATCGTCCAACTATACTTCGTTGTTTAATTGTAGACATCTTATTGAAGAAAACATGACAAATACAAAGAACTAAAACGTCAGATTATCGTTTGAAATTAAAAAAAACATACTAATAGGTACCAACAAGTAGGTAGGTAAATAGTTTATTATTGATTGCCAAAGGCTAAGATCAAGCTAAGATGTTCTTTTTACTGTGTATGTCAAAAATTAAATGTATTTTGCTCAAAATAAACCTATTGTATCCAAAAGGTTTCAGTCACATTTTTATAGAACGGTCTTCGATAAGAATATTGTGTTGTTCTTAAAGCGATCCAACTTTATACGAGGGGTGCCGTTGGAGCAACTAGGGTTGGGGCGTTATTTTATCGATATTGAAATAAAACATTTTTTTCGTTTTTAATCACCTGAGCAATTTTATTGAGAATAGAATATGGAAAGACTCCGAAACGCCGCGCCGCGCCGGGCGGTGCGTGGAAAAAAGTTAAGTAAAGATACACTTTTCTTAAATACAATCAAAAATACAATTAGATGGAAAAATAGCTCTCTAAAACGCAATATTATTTAATTAAAATTAAGTATTAGGCAATGTCGAATTTTCTTTGGTTTTTGCGGTGAATTATGAAATAAAAATCATTTTTTCGGTTTTAATTTTTTAAATGCCCGACGATTCAAGGTCTTTCCATTCGTCCTGGTCACGAGCAACGCGTTTAAAACTGAAAAAAGAGTTTAATTTAAAGTAAAATGTTTTATTTAAAATTCACATTATCGTATTTCAGTTTAAGCCTAGCAATATTTTAATAGAAATGGTATATGGCATACCCTAAATGGATTTCTCTCACAAACGCCCGAGGTTGTGTTGGAAAGGTACTGAATATTATCTCATCAAGTTTAACGACTAGTTTCAGTAATAAATGTGCGCGTGTCTTTATATTGCCTATTACGGATACATAATAGAGATGACGCGATTGATGTTTTTACAGATTTTGATCAATAATTAATTACAAATGGGTAGGTACCTATTATAAAACTATTATTATTTAAGCCAACTGTAAAATAGTCAAATAATTATTAGGGTAATTATTTATAAACTTCTACACTTATGAGAAAAAATGTTTCGCGTGTGTCGTGTATCATTTTTACAAAAGTTAAGTGTGAAAAGGACGTGACAATTTTCACTAACAAAGCTTTAATAAAACCTTTTAGGAATAAACGCATAAGTAGTGTGTATATACTACTAATTAAGTGCTAATACTATCTGTAATGTTTGATTTGCATTCATTTTGTTCCATTTGATTACCTAATTAATGTAATTGATAACGTATGAGCCTCCTAATTAAATAAATAAATATCGACATTTAATAAATTTAGCACAGTTCATACTAAAGTATACTGCGTAGCCGAGCTCGAGCTATTTCACGTAGGTATCAACAGTCATGTTATTATAGTTACATTTTCCCGGGTCTTTATCGCATTATCGCGGTATTATTATTGATTTTCTTACCTTGACGTTTCAACCACGTTACAATGGTCTTGGTCGCGAGGGGACTGGAGCAGCGGCAGGCGACGTCCTCTTATATAGGTACTACTGCTTGTGGACCGTTGGAAAAAATAATAATAATAATACGCGATAGAGACCCGGGAAAATGAAACTATGATAACAAATCGTGTGAATTTAAAAAGTTTTTAGTCAGGTTATTATCGATATGAAATGGCACATCCCTAAGACACATAGTCACATATTTATAGCACAGCTCAATGGAATGCATCGGCCACCTACAAGCGAGCAATAATAACGCCACTGTCAAGTTCATTACTCATCCACGCGATTTAACATCGCTTTCAGTTCCACTTCGAGAATACTCCTGTTATTTGTTAACTTTTTTGTTCGTCTTCAATGGAACGGCGAATAAAATTATTAGTCTAAGTTTTGGTTTGCATTTCGCATGTATACTAAAGTCAGTGTGACTTTTTCCATTAGAGTTCCATATTTATATTTATGGGTATGGACCCAAAGGGTAAAAACGGAACCCTTTTACTGAGACTCCGCTACTGTCTGTCCGTCTGTCACCAAACTGCATCTCATGAACCGTGACAGCTATACAGTTGAAACTTTCACAGATTTCTATAGCCGCTATAACAACAAATACTAACAAAAAAAAACAAATATTGAAGGGGGGCGTCCATACAATAAACGTGATTTACCTACATAAAAACGCATCGATACCGCGATGTATTTTTACCACTGGCGCCCGTCTATGAATCCGTTCCGGATCTAGGTTCCGTACCCAATTCTGATAGTGGTAAGGGGAATAGCCTCTTATCCTCTTATCATCATGTCCTATATAACAATAAAATTAAAACTAAAAAAAAACAATAAAATAACTACTTAAGTGGGGCTCCCATAACATAGACTTGATATTTCTGATGCAAATCCGACTCGCATTTGTTTTATTTATTATTTGAAGTTTATGTAATGCATTTCTGTTATTCTATGGACGGAATCTAATTAAAACCATCTTAAAAGAGTTAGTTACAGAAGCTTAATTTGAATGTTACGGTTACCCCGACAAAACAAAGAACTTATATAATTAAAGCATGCGGAAGAGAAAATGTGACTAATGATAATGACATAGGTGGGTAGGTGTATCATAATCGTGGGACAGCTTGCTTCTTACATAAAAATATCTAGTTTTATGCATAATTTTGGCAAGATTTCTAATCCATATTACAATCAAAACAACGTTAGTATGCAAATTTCCTTTCAATGCTAATCGATGATCGGAATTTCTTTTAAAAACTCTTTCCTTGACTAACATGTTTCATTCTTACTTATAAACGATGACTAACTTTATGTAACGTTTGTCTCTGTCTGTCAACTTTGTAACTTCATGTCACAGTAAAAGTGACTAAAACTTAGTCATCGATAGAGATATAAACGATGACTAACTTTATACAACGTTTGTCTTTTACTGTGACATGAGTTGACAGGTTGATTAAAGTTGACAGAGACAAACGTTACACCCGTTAGTTAGACCCTTACAGGTCATTTCTTCAATCACATCTCAGTCAATCCTGAAGAAGAGACCTGGAGAGATCTCGAAACAATGCTAAAAGTGATTAACACACGCGATTAAAACTGAAAAAACAGGTTAAATTTCAGTCATGGATACTGTTAAGGTTTCGATCAATGACTATGATCGTAACGGAAACTTTTGGAACTGTATTAATGAAATTACCGTTTCCCTAACCGAGTTAATTAAAATAATGCAGCTGAAATAATAGAATAATTTCTAATGAAGATTGAGTTTCTGTGGTTTAATTGTTATGAGACTCAAAAGGTATTTGAGTAGACCTATCATAACTTGAAAATATTAATTTAGGCTTCGGAGTTGGTGCATAGATAATTAGGTTAGAATAACATGAACTTCCGGTCAAGGAATACTTAATAGAAACTTTAGGTATCTTCAAAATATAAAATTATTTATTGTAACTGTGTTTATTTTTAGAATTTGGTTACTGAAAATAAAAGGGACTGTTGATACAAAAAGAAAATTAAAAGGCGGGTGATTTATTTTAATTTTTCTTCGTACGAAATCTTTGATAATTTCATGCATGTTTATCATGGTGGTATAGGCTCAGTGCTTTCTGAGAAAAGGTGAGAGACAAACACACATCTTTCACCCCAATTACCGTCCTGTGGCCATCAGGAGTAAAATAGTTAAATACTCTTCTAACAAATAAAAAAAGTGCTGCTTAATATGTCATAAATTGTTCAAAATGTATACAGATGTCACACATTTTACTACCTAGCCGATTGTTATAGCTGTTGCCTACATAACGTAAACCTTGATGATAGACCGTTGTATGCAAACACTGAGGTAACTAACAATAAGGTAAGTGTAAACACTAAAGGCTTACGCCTACAATACTGGATCGATTGTACAGAATTGTACTATATTTGCAACCTAACTACTACCTTAGACATTCACAGTGTTGCCGAGTGTGTAATTGTACGCCTCTCGTATTCAAGAAGACATTGATGGCAATTCCTGTGCTGTATTCACACACTGGATTCTAGCTAAGATTGATCTATATGGAAACCTTGAATACTATCGTTATAGGCCCCAGTAGGCTTGGTGTAATACATGCTTATATTACCTAGATGGTGGGTATTCTAACAACGACTTTAGGATTTTGATCCATCTTTTTTAAAGATGTATTAGTAATTTCCCAAAGAGCTTGACTTTGGAACTGGAGAAGCTTGACTGTCAGCGACGAGTTTGATCACCTTTCTTCTTCTAGTCTCTAATTGAGACCATTCCAGCTCTATGAACACATGTTATTTTTTGCTGCGATGTCTTAAAGGAATCGAGACTTATGCGGGAAAAGACTGGGAGCAGTTTTCGATCAATTCATATGTTACTAAAATCTCTAAACAAAGCAACGCCAGCAGTCCCATAAAAATGCCACTTAACAACAGATTCAAAAGCTTATTTCTTTTCTGTTGGTATTACCTTTTATGGGTTGAACGGTTCAATAAATCGCACGATTCAGTATTGAATCAGCCCGTGCTACCAAGAGCCTGGTACCCTATTCACTTGGTATTACTTGGTACCAGCCTCGGCAAACAGTGATAGCAGACTACAGACCCCAATGATATTCTTGTGGTGTCTTCTCATTGGATGGTGCGTGCTGTCCGACACACCACATACTTCAAACTTAAAAGTATTTATTTCAAATTGGTGTCGTTCAATTTTGATTTTTGGTTTTGACATTTTCTAAAATATTCAAATTTAAAATAAACAAAACTAGCTAGAGAACTATCTTAAGTTTTTTTTTAGTTTTTTTATTGTTTCTACAATAAATACAATAAAATTAAAGTTTTTATTGTATTTATCGTAGGTGTAATTATTGTCTTTAAAGGATATATTTTACAGTTATTTTAGTTTCAGATTGTACTACAGGTAATGTTTTATAATTTATATAAATATCCTAAATAAATTGTATATATAAATCTATATTACGTTTTTTAATTGTAGACAACGATCTGACGATCAACGATGTAGGTATTTGACATTTTTTCTTCAAGAAGATGTGGCAAATCGTAGTCTCAAATTAAAAAACAAGGTATAAAAATAAATAAATGTCATTTCCTGATGTTAATTAAACATAAGTACGCTAGCGTCATCCTGTCGATGAGCTATCGACAGATAGAAAGCTTATAGTCTACTGCTTTCACCCAAAGTTATTATGAAATTTTAAACGGAACTTTACGTTTCAGAATGTTTTCAAAGCTAACGCCGGAGGGCATTGTGTATCAAGTTGGCTATTTATGTTAACTCCTACACATTATTCTTCTAATGTTCATGATTTTACAACAAGTCCAGAAAATTACCTCCTTACTTATAAACGATGACAAAATTTATGTAACGTTTGTCTTTTACTGTGACATGAAGTTTCAAAGTTAACAGACAGTGAGAAACGTTACATAAACTTAGTCATCGTTTATAAGTAAGGGGTTAGTGTTTTATTGTTAGAATAGCTGCCGCTGCTAGCAGATTGTTCAGAATTCCTTTCTTAGTATATGTTTACACACCACAAGGCACACACCCTCCAAATTTAATGTCTCTAGGACCAGTGGTTTGGGCTGTGCGTTGATATATAGATCAGTCAGGACTTTGAATTTTATATATAAAGATAGATAGAATATGAGTAAGTCATTACTAACATGGTTGTTTTCACTACAGATATTAATAAATAACAGAGTATTTACTATGTCTGTCGAGTCTCGTGAACAAGCTAGTTGCAATTATTGAGCTCCGTACAAGAGCTGGGTGTAAATTCAAATTAAAACATGGTAAATAACTAGTTATTTAAAAATTACAAATAGGTAGGTACTGATAAATAGTACCTAAGTTATTTGTTGGTAAGTAGGTATATCATTACAATTTTATACTAAGAGCGAAAATACGAGATACAAAAATTTGGTTATTTAGATATTCTGTGAATTTAAACGGTATAGTACTTGTAGAATTACTCATTTTTCGGTTTTAATCGCGTGGTGTTTTAATGTAAGTCACTCGGGGGAAATGCGACTAATGGGGGAAATGCGGCTAATTTAATTTACCAGACTTACAATTGTTATATTGAAAAAATCGCCAATCGTGATAGGAGAAATATCTTCTAATATCGTGACTATTAGATAGCGATTTTATCAATAGAACAATTGTAAGTCCGGTAAAATGAATTAGCCGCATTTCCCCCATTAGTCTCATTTCCCCCGGTAGACCTTAATGAAATGTTGAAAATATAAGTTTAATTGTAATCCAACATCATGAAAACAGAAGAAAAACTTTGCTAGGTATAATGTTATTTATTTGTTAATTAAGTAATGTATTTTACTTTTTAATATAGGTGGATAAGTATATATAAAGACATGTTATACTTCTTTATAATAATACGGTTTGTACTGTAAAATGTAACCGGAAAGTATTGGTAACGAAATACGTGCTGTTTTCGAATCTTGATTTATTCTCTATCGGCATCCGCAACATGGCTTCGGCGAACCAAAAAGATAAAGTAAAAACGTTTTTATTCAAAGCTGGTTTAGGCCAATCAATCTACTTCAGATATAGATAGAATTTTACTTAGATACGTACGTACGTTGAAACTATTGGAATAGAAATGAGGAGATTTATTGCTATAAATTCTAGTCTATCTGTACCTACAGTTCTTGCTGGTATTGCTGGTTTTAATCCAGATACAGCTCCTTGCCTTTAAAACGTTGCCAACATTCTACCTTCATTATCATCATTTTAAGACATAAGCCTCCCTCATACATTTCCAGATGCTTCGGTTAAAAGCAGCCTGCATCCACCGTGAACCCGTGGCCTTAACCAAGTCGTCCGTCCATCTCGTTGGTGGACGTCCAACGCTGCGCTTTCCGATCCGCGGTCTCCATTCGAGAACCTTTCGGCCTCAAGGACCATCTACTCTCCGTGCTATATGGCCTGCCCACTGCTACTTTAAAGAGCCACGGTACCATAACCTGGATAAATTCAGGTATAGCAGCCACAGGTCGGAGTACACGTCGCCGCTGTATCTGGGTTGTATGCAGCACCCACGAAGTGTCAAGCGAAAATCCACAGGGAGAGGACCTTAAGGGGCACCCGAATCACCCCTATGTATGTTCCGTGATTCTTCGTAGTTTAGGAGTTATAGGCTTCTTTATCATTTTCTACTAAAATGTGACCATTTGCTCACACTGACTGCACCTACGGACAATTTGTGTATAAGCAGGGACAGCCTGTATATAAGCTCATTAGCCTGGGTTTAAAATGTCACTTCCAGAGTTCGTCAACTCCAATTTGTTTCCTTTTTTTTCAAATGTTGCGATAATAATGTGCCATAATCTAGGGCTATATTACTTCGGCTGGTAGCTTCACCGGTCAAAGTATCTATGTATCAAAGTACCTAAGTATATCTATCTACTAGCCAAAAATAATATTATTACGTGAATAATATGGATAAGTGCGAAGGTAAGGGGTGTCTGTATACCGCCCTCATTGAACCAAGCTACGTGAGAGAGAACCTTAGGTGAGATGTAATATTTTCTCCGTGACCCATATTTTGAATCCACCTTTTCATTTATGTTGAAGAGCGATGTTGACCAAAAGTTAGGCACTTCATGTTTCGATCTCAAAATTTGTTGAGTCGAATCAATTTTTAATAAATAAAGAGACAGGGGAAAACATACTTCTCCTGCATCACACAAGGTTTTCGCGATGTTGTATTGAAATAAAAGACATTTTTCGGTTTTAATCGCGTGGTGTTCATTACTTTTAGCATTGTTTCAACGCAACACCACGCGATTAAAACCGAAAAAATGTCTTTAATTTCAATACAACATCGCGAAAACAGAAGAAAAACCTTAGGTATGTGAATCAAAAATGCAATCTTCAAAAATCTTTTTTATTTTTAAATCATAATGTCTTTCTTTTCTTTCACATTATCTAACGTCTTATTATTAGAACTTTCTTATTGCTTTGATGACTGACTTATATTGTTCTCTCTTCCTTTCTTATACGTATAAGATACCTAAAAACTTATTTAATAATGTTTTAAACTCACACTTAGTAAATTTATACTATTGTGTAACCTAACCAAACCTATCCAACTGAGCAGAGTTGAATAGTCTAGTTAAGGTGACACACAGTCCCAGTGGGGCTTAATTATGTGCCACCTAGTTCAAATTATGAAAAGCATTCTTCTGATTTACGATTGAGGCTCGTGATTTATTAATCATCCAAAGACTTAACTATAACCGTAACCAAATTGAGTATCTTCGTGTTTTGAAATTGGTTAAACAGTAGTCATTTTTATCTCCCATTTTTCAATAAAACTTTTTTCCTTCATAAGTAAAAAACTGAATCCGAAGCGTTCCACTTACAATCTGGTGCGGTCAGAACTTCAATTAGTCTAGTCTCGTCTGGTTTTTATCAAGTTCAACTTTGAACGCAGCCCACTTTACAGTTTTAACGTTTTTCTTGAAGTTTTCCCAACGGGTTTTCAGAGCTTGTAAGTTTTAAGAGAATAATACACACATAGAGCGAACCAAGCTGGTGTTATTGTGGAACTTGTATCTATAGGTTCTTCTTAACGGTTTCAAGGACCAACTTTGTATCCTTGCCTTCTGCCACTTCAATGATTTACGAATTATTCAAATGTTCTGAGTGAATATAGGTCATACATAGCTTATTATAGCCACTCACTTGAGGCCTAACGCTCTCTGCCTTCTCGTTCAGTGTCGAGAATTTGTCCACGGGTGGACGGCGTGCGTTCTTGCGTGGGAAGAACTTTTTTTTTAAACGATGAGCGTTTGACCACTATCTCTCCTGATGGTCTAAGATATAGCACGCTCATCAGATAGTGAGGCTGCAATGGTAAAAGATCCGAAAATCCGTCTTCCTTAGTGAAAAAATAAAACAATTAATTTACCACCCATTTTATTTACGGTCACTTAGCTCATAAATCTTAAAACTTTGATATTAAACACAGCAAGCTAAAGATATTTTAGATTACAATAGAAAAAACATCAAATACTTTCATATATGTATTTAGAAACGTAGAATACATATATGTACGTACCTACGTACTTCTTCTTCTCCTTATTTTATAGTGGTGTAGCTCTCCTAATCGAGTTTTCAGGTCGCCAAGGCCTCTTACTTGACTAACACTTTTGTGTTGTAGTGCATAGAGACTCTTCCTTTCTTAGCCGTGAACCTCTTCCCTTTTACTGGAAGTCGGTTAAAAATCCCTACGCGATGCAACCTTACCGTATCGGCATGTGCATTTTCACTTTAATATTTTCTAAAGAAAAACACTTCAGATGCTCTCTATACCGATCTAATTTAAATATCATTGCAAGCGCTTGAACCGCTGAATTGTAGTTTAAAAACTCTTTGTGTTTAGTCAGGCCATGGTCGAACGAGCTTGCTAAACGATTGCAATATAAACTGGGGTTTATCGGGTCAGAGGACGTGAGCTAATGCCCTGACCTCTTAAGACTTTTGTATAACAATGTTTTAGGGTCCAAAGCCGAGCCATTAACATTGAGAAACCCTTCCGAATTCCGCGCAGTCCATGGTATGCATTTAAATTGTTTGCTTTGTCAAATTTTGTTGTTTTTTGTCTTGGATAGATAAACATGGGCTGAAACATGGTTCAAGCTTTCGAAATGTGGAGTTGCAGTCTAGTTGCAGTCCCACTTGTTTCAATTAGATTAAGAATAGTAAAGTTAAAAGTAAAGTTTTTAATGTGTATAAAAGTTGGAAAAAAAATATTCATGGAGCTGAAGCATAGTTATGACATTTTAGATGTTTGATGTTCAGATGATGTATTTAGGCTATGACGTGTTTTTATATACGTTTTTCTGGCTATCCACCTTCTTACTGTACTATTAATTCAGTTAAATATTGATTTTATTGCATAATTGTTAGTTGCCGACTAGTCGGCACCTGCCGACTAGTCGGCTTTCCCGACTAGTCGGCGACTAGTCGGCCCATCTCTAGTTATAATATTTTAAATGTATGATGTTTAGATGATGTATGCAAGCTAAGATAAATAAATAAATATAATTGTTAGTTGACGACTAGTCGGCTTTCCCGACTAGTTCCAGTTGTTACATTACAAACTTTGGTCCTCACATGAGATGTTCCCGGTTGCATCCTTCTCGGAGTAGCTTAAGTTGGTGTCACACGCATGTTAGTTTGAACCATAAAATTAGCCGACAGATTACAATCGTGTGATTATGTTTGTTTACGCCTACGTGTTCACCAGTCAGTGATTGGAATGCCGAACTGTCTCGAGTATTGAGAGACGCTTGCTGACCGATCCTTCGTCACACGTCAGACGTGGGTTGCGGTTTGACCAAAACTTAATAGATACCTACTAAGATCCGGTTACATTACAAACTTGGTCCTCACACGAGATGTTCCCGGTTGCATCTCTCTCGGAGTAGCCTAAGGTCTGCATGAAAGCAGTATTATTAGAAATACGGATCAAAATCGCGTTGTAGATAATTTTTGTCGATGTCGATGTCATCTCGACCCGTAGTTCTAAAAATAGCATGTGTTTCTGCCTGTCACGATCCCTCTTCGGAACCCGTTTACCTGCCACCGCGCGGAGAGGACTCCAGGTTCGCTAGTCCTTCCCCAAATAAACAAAGTACGAAGGTACAAACTTTGTTACCTACACGCTAAATCTTTAGGACGAACACATACTGATCGTTAAAACAGTCGAGGCTAACATAACATCATGCTTGAAGGCAAACAAAACATAAGCGTAGGTGGAAATTGTAAAGAAGAAAAAGAAAACATGAGCACAGCTAAGAATAACCAGTATTCAAAATAGAAATAAAACAACTTACTCCACTTTTTAATTCGCTATGTTTCTAAGCACAATGGTCCAAATACTTGAACACGCAGACGAAACAAAAATACCACAAAACAGTTAACGCACGCACAAAATAGGTTTTAGTTTTCCAATTCACGGTACCTAACACAGAATATCTTGAATAACACGCACTGGATCAGTATGTAGTCTATTTATTTAAGGGTCACAGTTCAGAGTTCTCGCACAGTGGGGGAATGTTGCGGTCTTTTGAGTGAAAAAGTACATTTTAACGACACGTGAGGTAAAAATGCGCCGGCCGGCAGGCAGTCGAACCGGTCGACGTAAGCCGAGTACTGTCAGAGCAACCAGCTGGTGCGAGATCACCGCCACTCTAGCGGTCGGACTCGCAACTAAATGAAGCCTCCCAGTGGAACGGTGTTTACTCCATTTCGGGACAAAATTAAGTTATGTTTTTTTAGTAAAACTTATTTTGAATTATTTCTTTTATTTTTGTTAAGGCGAATATATCATTTGAATAGTTCACTAGTGATTCGTAAATCGTGAAATTTTAAGTAATTTTAGATTGTTTTTGTTGAAATTCGTTGTAATTAATGTAGTGCCTGTAAGTTATGTTTAACAGAATAGTCGACTTTTCGTGTCCTGTCTTCAAATCCTGTGAGGATATCGGAATAAATGTAAGCTGCGTATTTTAAGAGCTCTCTAAATACCTACAAACCAAAAATTTTAGACTAATATTGTATATTTAAAGTAAACTATAAAATAGTGTACTAGTTTTTATATCGATAGAAATAAGACCTTAAAATAATATTAAAAGTATTTAATAATATAATTTAAGTCTTTGAACTGTTTGTTTCTATGTTTTTTTTTACTTTTTATCACTAACTTGGTAAAATAAATCTAGACAATTACAATATCTTACCTCTCAAGAAAAATATTTGCAATATAATCCCAAAAGGTAAAAAAAAACAAAATCCGCCTCGTATTTGGTAAAAATATTTTGTACTTTAACTTAGTTACGTTCGGTCCACTGTGCAGCGAATAAGACTAGCGTCATGGCGGCGCGTCGGCGCTGGGGACCGAGGATATTGACTTGCGGCGACGCCACTGCGCATGCACCAAATCATGTGTTTCTGTTTTTAAGCTGTTCAAACACGAAAATGATCGCTAAATGCCGCTAATAAGCGCACATACGACAAAATTGCTGGTTAATTGGTAACAAATCATGCTAAGACCGGGTCATTGAACGAAAAAAGTAGAAAGAACTTTACGTAGTAAAGGTTAGCTGGTTCTGGTTTTAAACTACCTATTTGTTCACGGGCATTGCGCATGGCCTTGACCTCCAAAGTAATTAACCGAGAATAGTTAGCCGCAATGGTTTTTAATCTTTTTTTTAGTAATTGAGTGGGTGTACGTACATTTTAAAATGCATTGTTATGAGAATTAACACCTTTCTTTCATTTATTCTAACAAAAAAATATATATAAAATATAAAATAACATATTTGTGATTTTAAACTTACGATTTCTGATTTGGATTAAATTCATAGTTGTCTAAATCGCGAGACCCGATGTTCAAATTTTTTTTATTTATAGTGATTAGTTGATTTATTAGTTTATTCTTTTTTCTAAATATTTTAACTTAAATCTAGATTTTTCGGTTTTGCGATGCTGAATGTCGGTCTGAAAATGAGTTTGATTTCATATCTTAAATCTAGGTGACGCAAAAGGCCTCCTATTACTTTAAAGCAATCTCTTCATGGCAACCTTTGACAGTTTGGTACCTTATGCTGGTTGACATCTTTTATTTGTTACAATTAATTGCAATTAATTGTTCACCATTAATTTTAGCCACTTTTAAAATTTACTTAATATCGAGTGTGGCCACAAAGTGCCTTCCGTAAATAGCTGCTAACTCAATATTATGTAAAATAGAAAGAAATGAAAGTGTTTTAAAAAAAGTTATAATCTATTTTTCTCATTCGAGCAAAAATGCAAAACAATTATTGGTAAAACATATCCTAACTTAATTTACTTGAGGAAGACGCTTAAAGATGCTTAAAGTAATCCAAAGTAATTCGCATCTGGATTACTGGAATCCGTGGTTTGAAATTAAACTCATTTTTCCGGATTTAATCGCATTATCTTTATTAAGCTATTCCATAGCTTTTATTATATTAAGCAGTAGTGACCCGGCTCGATTCGCATGGTGCATATATCTACCTACACTATCTAGGTACACTAATCTACAATACATCTACACTAATATTATAAAGAGGAAAGGTTTGTATTTTTGTGTGTGCGTGTGTGTTTGTCGTATGTTTTAATTGAATAAACTCAAATATTACAGGACCTACATCAAAAATTCTTTCACCGAAAGAAAGCTACTTACATTATCGAGGAGTAGGGTGCTTTTGATCCCGATTTTCCCACAAGATCGGGACTTACGCGGGTGAAACCGCGGGACGCAGCTAGTGTCCTATGTTTCGAGATCTTTACTACGACCATTTCCTCAGGGGGTAGATTCGTGCTGTGTGATGCAGTAAGCAAACATTGGCATGTTGCCAAAATCCCACTGTTTTCAAGCGAAAGTTACTTTTTCTCCGCTTTTCACCTTCTGAGGAAGTCTGAAGGAAGTAATTACATAGATTTATGTTATCAAAGCAAATGTCATCGGGGCTGTTACATTTTTCGTTTTGTGAAAGGAAATAGTAAATTGTATCACTTGGGGGTAAAATACGCTTTCCTTCGACTTGCGATGAAATAAAAAAATACATTTTTGTTTTGAGTTATGTATTGATGGCTTACGTAGTAGTCAGTCCATTTGATAAGGATATACTTAAAATAAAAATAAATAAATATTGCTTGACGTTACAAACATCGCAATCAAGCCTCAAACTAAGCACTAAGTTTGTACTATGGCTATTAGACAACGTATATACTCGTAACTGGTATAACTGCTTACTAAGGGCTCCCGCACACGAGCCACCGGCCACAGCCACAAACGCCGCCACGAGAAGCTAGATGCAGCTACAAAAGTAGCTGAAGCGCGCGACAGCCACTTGTGGCCGGTGGTCGCCACTTGTGGCCGGTGGTCGCCACTTGTGGTCGGTGGCTGACATCCATACTTTTAACAACACTACGTGCGTGCGTTGCCTCCGACTAGACTAGACTAGAACAGGTTAACTGGGGAAAAGAGAAAGGGGTGCGGAATCGCGCGAGTGGCATGTGGCGACGTTTTGTGTCGGCGTTTAGCGGCCGGTACGGGCCACAAGCAGCGAGCAGCGACGATTAGAAGCGTGTGGCGGCTACCGGCGTCAACCGTGTGCGGCGAGTCCATATAAAATGTATGAAAAACTACAGTAAATATGTCGGTGGCGGCATTTTGTGGTTGTGGCCGGTGGCCCGTGTGCGCCGACACTAAGTACATTTTAAAGTTGTTTTTTTTTTGTAAAAACATACATAATATGATATAAAGAAAATACCCAGACCAGAAACGAATATTTGTCTTTTAGCAATAAGCATACTTGCACCCGGCGGGAATGGAACCCGCAACCATCTGCATTGCAGTCGGGCCTTCGCCAGACGCACCACAATAGCAGTAGGTGTAAGCACCTAAACTACCTACCTACCTTACTACCTAAACTGTAGTAGGTAAAGGAGTAGATTGATAACCTGAAACGCCAAATGTCAAAATAAAATAATTTTTTAAACTAGGAAAACTTTTTTAAATAACTATTCATAATGTGTATTTTGTATTTTATATGGGTAAAAACTACCTACTTATTTTGATTATTGATATACTTACTTATACTAGTTTTTTTTAACCATTCCAGTGTCAAAATAATTTATAATCAATGCAAGTAAAAACCAAAATACAAAAGCAGTCAAGTCTTCCTAGTCAAAGTCAAGTCGAGGGCGTTATAGGAAAATGGCAGCAATTATTTTTGCAATAACTCTTTACGGGTTTAGGAAGCAACGAGGAAAGTCCATATTTACCACTGTTATTCAGTTTCACTACACTCGCACGAAGTTATGAAACTAAATCACTTCGTAAAAATACGAATTTAAACAATTTAAAATTCGAAATTAAACAATTTACACGCATTTTAACTAAATTTCACTAAAATGAAAAATCAGCACCATATTTCCTTAACGCGTTACCGCCAAAACTCCCACCAAGTATTTGGCAGCATGCAAATACAGCGCTGTGTTGCTTCGTGGTACTAAATTAGAAGCCAAGTATTCAGTTCAATGGATATCCAAGAGAGGGCGCGAGAAATGGTTCATTGTTTTCATTGTGAGAACATAACCTTCTCTGCTACGTTGTCTATATTTCAAGTTACTTTGACTAACTTAGTGACTAGAACACTTAGACACAGATGGCGCTGTATCTATATCTACTTAATTTTTAAATTTTTTGTTCGGTTACACAAGACTAGTTCACAAGTTTAAAAACGTATTAAATAGAAGTAAAGCTCCTAAAAATATGTGCGATAGCTTATTCGATTCGGAATGACGTCTAGAAAAATGTTTTTTAAGCATACATTAGCACATAAAAAAATGCGATTGTTATTAACAAAATAAGATTTAAAAAAAAAAGGTATTTCGTTTTTCGTTAATAATTTCTACAATAATGATATTTAAGGAATTTTGAAAAAAGATCCTGAAAGAGGAGGATATTTCCATTAGTAATGTTCTTACTTCCGGAACTCTATCTCTATTATTTATATTTAAAAAAAACCGCTGAAAATAGGTCTCCGTGCGGTCGTTACGGCATAGGCAAAAATCGGTATATTATCTCAAATATTTTTTTATAGTATTAAATAACTATTTAAAAATTTGTATAAATTATGGTGTAATCTAGACACTTGAACGAAAAAAACCTTGGTGAAAAAAAATGTTTACCTCGATTTTTCAAACAGTTAGACCATTGTTAATTAACTAATTGTTCTCCAATCTCTGTTTTTATAAATTACGGCGTAAAAGTTTAAATAATTGGCCTATAAATTTTTCACTTCGTGGAGTTCTTTTCACTAAGGTACTTTATAAAGTAATGAAATTTTTTTTTGTTAAAGTTTATTATTTTGTTAAATATAATATTTTTAAATAAACAACAAATAAAATTTCAATTTTTTTTTTTAGTTTTATCTTATTAATGCTGTTTTTGCATTTTTTGCAAATTTTTAAAACATTATTCAGAAATTTCATTTGTTGTTCATTTAAAAATATTATATTTTACAAAATAATAAACTTTAATAAAAAAAAAATTCATTACTTTATAAAGTAGGTACCTCAGTGAGAAGAGCTCCACGAAGTGAAAAATTTATAAGCCAATTATTTAAACTTTTATGCCGTAATTTATAAAAACAGAGATTGGAGAAAAAATAGTTAATTAACAATGGTCTAACTGTTTGAAAAACCGACGTAAACATTTTTTTTCACCAAGGTTTTTTTCGTTCAAGTGTCTAGATTACACCATAATTTATTCAAATTTTTAAATTGTTATTTAATACCTACTATAAAAAAATTATTTGAGATAATTTACGGATTTTTGCCTATGCCGTAACGACCGCGCGGAGACCTATTTTCAACGGTTTTTTTTAAATATAAATAGAGATAGAGTTCCGGAAGTAAGGACATTACTAATGGAAATATCCTCCTCTTTCAGGATCTTTTTTCAAAATTCCTTAAATATCATTATTTTAGAAATTATTAACGAAAAACGAAATACCTTTTTTTTTAAATCTTATTTTGTTAATAACAATCGCATTTTTTTATGTGCTAATATATGCTTAAAAAACATTTTTCTAGACGTCATTCCGAATCGAATGAGCTATCGCACATATTTTTAGGAGCTTTACTTCTATTTAACACGTTTTTAAACTTGTGAACTAGTCTAATATACAAATATTGTTTATTATGAAACCAAACACTTATAAAACATAATTAAAATTAAAAACTAAATTAAAACTAAAACTGATTAAAATAAAACTAACTAAAAACTAAAATAAATCTAAATCAGCTAAACTTTTGGTGGAGGGAAAAGTGCCCAGAATACTGGCTGCATTGCCCCGTTGTATACAAATACTTATTTTCTGGGCAAAATACAAGCCAGCATTCCGGTCACCCGAAGCCTCCACCAAACGTTTAGCTAGCTCTCTGTACAGCTAGAGAGCGGCCGGCGGCCCCCACGGACCTAAAGTCTCCATTTTTAGATTTAAATTGTTTTAACTAAGTGTGTATGTACTTATTAATGAATTTTATAATGATAATAAATTATTATAATTATGTATAGATATTGTTTAAGAGGATGAGTTTTAAATAAGTAGACTTTGAGTTCATTAGAAGTTTATTTTGTAGGAAACGCCGCTACGAAGCGCCTTTTTTACTAAAGAACGTGTAAGCCTGTTTTTTCTAAAAACTCCCACTATACCTATGCAATATAAAAATCACAAATTAGAGTCCCAGTGCAGTCATTGGTTTTATTCAAAAGTTAGCACGCTAGACAAAATGGTGGTGATTCTTGATTTCATTTTGTCAATATGTGATTAGGTATCTTTTTTAAGTGGTTGGTCACTAAGTTCATAATTAAATTCAAATAATTGATTACGAATAAAGGTGTACATGCATAGATCTTAAATTAAACATTTGAGAAACACTGTGTCCGGCCTTTACATGAGACATGCCATTAAGTAAAAAATATTTATAAAATTAATTTGATAAGATTAGAATTATATTGATTTACTAGATTAGATTTTTTGACTTATTTAATATAATTCAGGACCACAGAATAAATAATAGTACAAGTCTGTGCTACAAGTATATACCAAGTAAGGTACTAAAACTTAAGAGGAGGATATACGCCAACGACCTTGAAACTGAAAATCCCTGTCGGGCTCATCGAAAATTGTTGATTATTTCATGACGGAATGTCGTAGAACTTTTTTTTGTGCACAGATTGTAGGTGACATTATTTCCTACATTTTGGTGTAGTTTTAAGACAAGAACCTCTTATTGGTGCAAAGCCTATCCAAATTTTAGACAAAAAATGTCTGATTTGGCTAAAATGTCGATAGGCTTCAATACGTTTCGACATATTTGTATGGAAACTGCACTAAAATATCGGAAACAATGTCGCCTACAATCTGTACACAAAAAAAAGTTCTACGACATTCCGTCATGAAAAAATCAACAATTTTCGATTCGCCCGACATGGATTTTCAGTTTTTCAGAATAGGGCCCTTAAGTAAAAAATATTTATAAAATTATTTTCATAAGATTAGAATTACATTGATTTATTAGATTAGATTTTTTGACTTATTTAATATAATTCAGCACCACAGAATAAATAATAGTACAAGTCTGTGCTACAAGTATATACCAAGTAAGGTACTAAAACTTAACGCTAATGTTTCACGAACCTTTTAACAATATAAAAGGAGCTTTCTTTTATGAAAAATCTATGACCAGTTAGCTAGGTGTCGTTGAATGTGGCTAATGGCTGAGTGAAAACGCTTCATAACCAAAGATCAAAAGGCAAGATCTGTACCTAATTACCGCTTTAATTAGATTCGTCACAGAATGGCGTCTCAAGAAAGGTTATGAAGAGATATTTTCACTAAATTTTAGTGAAGTATATAATATACTGACGCACCCAACTTGCATTTATAGTCAAATCTAAGGAATGACCTGTCTAAGTAATATGTCTGTCACAATTCCGTTCACGTTAAAAATCAGTAATAAGAGCGAGACAGGGCATTGCTTAGCCAAAGTAATCACTTAGATTCGTCTATAAATGCGGGTGTTTCATTACCTAGATGGTGGGTACTCTAACAACGACGTTAAAATTTAGAGCCATCTTTTTTAAAGGTGTGTGAGTAATTTCCCGAACAGTTTGACTTTGGAACTGGTGAAGCTCGTCCGTCAAAGACGAGTTTGAAATGGAACACTATCAGGGACCTTTTTCCTTCTAGTCTCTGAAAGAGACTAGTCTAGTCTTGCACGTATTTGCATGGTACAAATATAAGCTGCACCAGCGCACTTTGTATGGCCATCGGTCATATCGAAAATAAACTTGACACTGGACTTACCATACTAGAAGACAACTAAAGTTATACAATTTACTGTATTCTAAGGAGAGGGGAGAGTATTTTATTAAACAAACAAGATGCTCATTTTCAGTACTAGTGAATCCACAATGAATCCGAAATTAGACTTCACAATTTTATAAGCAGGAACCAAGAGAAGAAAAAATAATAAGTCATAGGTACTCGTACTATATCACAAAGTAAATTATGCAAAACAACCTGAATATGGCCTTGCGAGTGGATGAATTCCAACGGGAATGATCATCAAACAAAAATATAGGTAGATAGGTACTCTTTCTAAATAACACACCTGCAAAGACATTTTTCGTTTTATTATACCTATGTGGTTACATTTTTTCACTTTAAATTATTGCCAGAATTTTATGTCAGCACAAGAGACATTAAGATATTATTAACGGTAAGAAAAATGTTATCGTACTAATCGTCTTCAATACTAATCGTATTGAAGACTTTTAAGATTAAGAACTTAAAGAATTACTGGCACCTTCCGCGTAAGCCTCGATGTAGTCAGAAAATCGGATTAAAAAGAAATCTATGTGACAATCTATATAGAGCAAGAGCCCGTGAACCCAAGACCTTCGTTATTTTATAAAAGCTGAAAGTTTGTCAGGGCATGCTCCTATACACAGGTATGAACGCTGGACTATTATGAAGTTTGGCTTGTAGTGGCTAATTTCATGAACACCCGTTTATACCCGATTATTATAATTCTACTTACGTTATAGTATAAAAGCTGATTTTTATATATAATACTTGGGTAATAAGTAGATGATGTTTCCTCATTAGCCAGACATTTTTGACAGTTCCAATCCCTTGCCAGACAAAGGAAAGTCTGTACCTGCCAAAGCCACTACAAGCCAAACTTCATAATAGTCCAGCGTTCTTACCTGTGTATAGGAGCATGCCCTGACAAACTTTCAGCTTTTATAAAATAACGAAGGTCTGGGGTTCACGGGCTCTTGCTCCAATACCTCTTATAGGTAGGTATACAAAGTTATCATGCAATTTGTTTGTACCTTTATGAAGAAGTAAGTTCGTCACAAAGTTTGCGCGTTTATTAGTAGATAGCTTACAGTTTCGGTGGTCAAAAAACCCTTTTTTAGTGGATACACATCAGAAAGAACACGCCTTCCAAATTTCATGTCTCTCTAAGAGCAGCGTTTTAGGCTGTGAGTTGATATAGTTCAGTTAGTTAATCAGTCAGGACTTTGAATTTTATAGAAGTGAATGAGTAGGATGCTTATTTAAGAGGATAGTCTCCATTCTCTTTCTCCATACAAACGTAGTTTAAATTTTCCTCCCTGGATAAAGACTTAATATGTTTATGTTTATGCCATAAAACTTATATCTGTCATGACTATGCATCTACCTTTTTATTTTTTTAATTTTATTATTTTTTATTATTATTTTAATTAGAAAATAAAAAATAAAAAAAAGGTAGATGCATTGTCATGACAGATATAGGTTTTATGGCATAAACATATTTGTTCTAATGTCTTTATCCAGGGAGGAAAATGTAAACTACGTTTGTATGGAGAAAGAGAATGGAGACTTTCCTCTTAAATAAGCATCCTACTCATTCACTACTATAAAATTCAAAGTCCAATCAAATTAAGTTATTAATTTATTAATTTAATTATTCAATTAAGTCAATTTATAATTTTTATTTAATTCGAGAGTCGTGGGTTCGAATCCAGGCCGACAGCGCACCGATGTCTTTTTCTTTAAGAAAAAGTTACGTGCGCTAATAACATCGCTCTTACGGTGAAGGAAAACATCGTGAGGAAACCGACATGTCCTAGGACTCACCACGGTCCGATGGCATGGGATATTTGCCAATCCGGACTAGGATCCCATGGCGTCTTACGGCTTAACTCCTCTAAGAAATCACGAACAATGGCCCAATTGCGAGGCTAAGTGCGGAAAAAGACACAGCGAAACTTAACTTAAGGAGGATGTTTGCATAGCTCTACCATATCTATATATTTTCATTGCACTGTCTCTTTCTGTGATACCACCTGCAATTAGCATACTCAAGTGTATTTATTTATTAAATAAAGCAAACCAAGTGTAGCAAGATAAACGAATAGCCCACAATAAATCACAAGATAATGGAGTGTATGTAATGTTGCATTAACATAAGTATGCCCTTAGTTACCGCGTTATCTCAACCTTACGGTCCAAGAAATACGTACCAGAATACAATTTTCCGTTTCTCAACCCATTCCTAATAAATGAGCAAACACCTTTACGAATATTAATGCAGAAATGGATTCGAATAAGAGGAATATTGATTTTAATTCGCCATTGAAACTTTACAGTTAAAAGTTAGTTAAGAACCTATACATTATACAACATCCACAAGTCTGCCTTCAGTTGCTTTATAAGTCAAAACAACATTGTGAGAAAATCCATCTGACCTTCATTCAGAATGAATGTCGAGCGAAGAATACTTAATTTATTCTAAACTTAGCACTTTAATGAAAGTGAAATTATCTGGAGAAACGGTTTCAGTTAAGCATAAGTGGATACTTACTAAATTGGAACTTCTCTCCGAGGCTTCGTCTTTTCTCTCTGAACTTATTCCTAAGTATCCTCCTCTTAAGGCGGCTGAGGACCACATCAGCCTCATCCACACTCTCCGATGATGAAGTGTGAGCAAGTCGAATCATTTCACTCACTGAATGTCTTCTCTTTTTATTAGCAAACACATTCACTGTCCGATTACGAGGTTCAATTTCAGATAAACCACGTCTATACATTTTTAAACGTTTTTTCATTTCGAAATCCACCTCAAAGTCCGACGCAGTAATGAATTCATTGTCCGAAGTGTTATTTCTGATTTTAGAATTAAAAGAAAGGATTTTCAGTGGTCGGTGCTTCGTTTGTGAAACTCGTGGAGCCCAGTTTTTTGGGTGATTTAAAGTAAACCATCCGGAATTAGACTCGGTCCTAACGGGTAAGCTTTTTAAATAAGTGTTCAAGAATGATACTTTATTACGCGGCCGGTTGTACATCACTCCGGATTTCGAACGGGTTAAAATATTTTCACAGTTTTCGAACCCTCTACAAAGTGCGGTATCATTGAATGACTGAGATTTATGCAGAGAATGTTCGTTTTCTTTATTGGATGAGGTTGCATTATTTTCAGTTAATTCAGTTAATGAAGAGACGGAACAATTGGTACTACTTGGTGGGTTGGCACTCTCTTCGTGTTCTCTTAGATTTTCTTTGGTTATGTTAAGGACTCGGCTAATATCCTCGCATGTTTCATTATCGGAGCTCTTGTAACTGCTGACTTCGCTGTGACCCTCCGATTGCAATGGAGTGGTCCCGAGACTGCTCCTTTGATCATTATTACAGTTATTCACAGACAATCTATTTGGAATGTTGGTTACGCTATCGCTATCTCTAACAACAAAGCTATTATTAACGTTTTTCGAAATCGATAATGGAGTCCTAAACACCCTCGTGTACACTTTTCCACCCGATATCGTATTATATTTTTTAATCTTTTTCTTATCGATAATATGCTTGAAGTCTTTCTCGCGTAACGATTGACTCGTTTTCAAAAAGCAATCGTCGTAATCGGAACTTTTTATCGATATGTTTTCGTCATTTGTTTCGACGAGTAGATTGCCATCGCAATCGAAAAGTTGTATTGTTGGAAACCTTAATCCGGGGGAGAGATTTCGAGTTCTCAATTCCCATTTCCTTTGTGATGGTTTTCTGAGTTGTATGCGTATTATGTTGTCGTCTATAATCGGCCCATCACTGTCGGTTGAACCGTCCTTTTCTGCCATAGCTATCTCTCAGCACCTTTTCATTTGCAATTTGAAAAACAAAACATTTCGGACACGTTGGACTGTCATCGATCACTAATTTGTTTGTTTACAGTCAGCTGTTCTTATAACTTTTGGCATATTGCCAAACCGAACTATGCTCTGGCATCCGATTTAAATAGCACCAATGTCAATTTTGTTATGGAAATCCGCGATGTAAACGGCAACATTTTAAATATTAAAATTAAATCACACTGCACTAGAGAGTCGCACTGTAAAGTGATTACTGAACATCACTGTAACGAGTAAGCCGTAGTTGCAACGATTGCATAAGTTTGCGTGTGTGCCGATTGCGCGAGATTGTACCGTCTAATGAGTTTGACGTAGATGGCTTTAATATTATCTCCCTGTTACGTCGGGATAATATCCTCGTTTGTTTCAGCGGGCGCGATCGCGGCACTCGCGCTCCCAAGATATTTGCGCGAGAATTTAGTGAATTTTTGGTCGTTCTCTAGACCGGACATTTCTGCACTGAGAGCAAACAGCTGAATAGACGCTCTGAACTATAAATAGAGAAGGAACGAGACGGCGGCGATCTTGCTCCCCTTGAACCTATACACGGATTGTTTGTTGCAAACAACGTAATCGGTGACGTTAATGCAACAACTGCTCGCTCTGACACAGTTTCCTATTTGATCAAGAGCCGCGACCATGCGTTCGTGACTAATAGATACGCAGATGGTCATTTGTGCAACTTTATTGATACTTACATGTGATATTACACGTTTGATGTTAGCTTGCGGTTTTTATCAACACATTCTAATGCAAGTTATGTAATTAATGGTCAATTTACTATCCGAGTAGTGACGATAAAGTTTTCGATTTATTTAAATTTTTGATAATTGTTCTTTGAGCGTATTTCTAACTTGGCCATATAATTGTAAAAAAATACAGCAAACTTACTATGTTAACTGTGGACTTTTTGGTGGCAACAAGTCAAAAAGGTAGATATCGTCTTGAGGTTTCCCAACAAACTTATGAATATAAAACTCAGCAACTATCAATCGGGTTCATTAAATTCTATAATTCTGGTGAAATTTTGTTAATTGAAATCAATGCTAAATTCAAAGACACTGTGTCGTCGCTTCTACATGGTAACGAGAGTTGGCAATTTACGACGACTTTGACGATTTTGAAACATTTATAAGTACAATTTTGATTTCAAAATCTGGTTTCACTTACCTACTTACGAATGTCAGGACTTTTCATATTTATTTTATTTGGAGAAATATAATAACTTGATACACAAACGTGAAAAAAAATGTTCTTAATTATTCTATATATTGCTATTATTTCTCTCTCTCTTTGAAATTAAGAATTGAAATCTACGTAAATGTTCTGCCCTTGTTCTCATCATTCCCTCACATACCACTGGACATTTTCAATTTATTTGCCAATATCGGATATGCAAGTGAGGCTTATATAATCAGCTGAAATGATCATGATTGGATACATCTGGCAAATGAGATTTTGAAAACTCATTTGAATCTATCTGTTTTATTTATAAAGCGAATTTCTTTTACAGTTAAAGGAAATTTAGATACAAAAATAATATGTATTTTTGGTTACAAAATAAACCCGATAGTCTTGTTAAAATTGTTTTTATAAGGTTATTATTATATTATTATATATGGGATTAATTTCAAAAGTTCTAAAAAACTCGAACCTAAAGCGTATCAATTTATAATTTTTGTTAGACAAAATCATAAATTTTCACTCTAAGCAAACGACACTACTTAGATAAACCCAAAATATCCTTACCTGGTGTCTGAAATGAGCATTATTAATAGCAGCGCTTACTGCGTCTTGGTGCGGATCATTGGGCAGAGCAATAATAGTTTGGTTAAACCTATACACAATAGAGTGGATAAGAGGTAAGAAAAAATATACAAATAAGAAAGAAAAGAAGCATATTCAACAATCTCATGAATATCTTTAATACCTACAGCGATTATCATTATTATAATATTGTTGAAATTTATCTATTTTTTTTTAAATCGCGTGTTAAAATATTTTAGTACGTTAATATTCTACTCAGGCCTGAGATCGGATAGATTAAGAAGACCTCACTGCACCGCTCTACGCATCGAAAGACGGACTAGGCCTCTTGGCGGTACGACTTAGGCCGGCTGTAACAAGCCGAGGCCGAATACTTCTACCAACTTCCGAGAAATACATCGCGCATACCTACGGTTCTTTTCACCTTGTTAGGTTTTATGAGGAGTTTATATGGTTCAGTCGCAAGCAACTCTATTGTGTTCTAGTAATAATAGTTAGGGGCCACTCAGGGCACTACATATGGGCTGAGATTACTCAACAAGCTCACCTAACATGAATAGCTTCGACCTGATTTCCGCCCACTATATTAAGTTATTTGCGGATAGGTGATATAATTTCGGATTTTGTTATTGAAATTTATTTTCGTTTTTAGTGACGTTATGCCACTGTTATTTTTATTTATAAAGAGTTGTTTTGTTTGTTTTAGTTTTATTTTCAAATTTTACCTGAATCAATTGTAAGTAGGTACCTAAGTGTTTTATACGTCCAGATCACGAGGTTATGGAGCCTGTCCGGGGCTGGAATTAGGCTTGCGTGGAGACGAAGCCACCACGTAGAGGCCCTTTACAATAACAATTTTACTCGCAAATTGTGAAGTGGACACCCAGCCGGCGACATCCCTGTCTGCAAATTCAGCCAAGGACAATCATTGGATTTTGAGAAATCTTCGGATGCAAACGATTTGGGCTATTTAGTGAAGTGATGGCAGTGGATCGGCTACTAGGGGAACTATGGTGATTATGGTGCCTGCTGTAACAATGTCCAACAAACACGTAAAAATGTCTTTATTATTATTTCACCTTTATAAGACTTTATCAGATTTTTTGTATATTAACCTTTCAATAATTTATTCTTCTCTCAACATTTTTGTGTAACATTTGCGACCGACAATGCGTGACGCTTCAGCTCACACGTCATATGTCTCGCAAGCCAAATGCCCAACCTCAATGAACGCTGCTTAATGGACCATTTAGACGATGCCGATTATCGAGTTATTGGCTGGAAGCCAACCCAGTAAGAACCCCCGCAGACTACACATTTTTTATCAGGTAGGTATTTAGAGGAGATCTGAATAAACAGAAAATATTTTATCAGGTGACGTCCCAACTAAAGTGACAATTTTCGGAGATTAAAAAAATCAAGATGGATGGTTATTAAAAAATCGAGGCAGCACAACTCCATGTCCGACTCGCACTTGCCCAGTTTTATAGAGGAGCTCATTGGCCTAGCTGTACCTGCCGATCTTGAACGCAAAGCAATGTTTGGCGTGGTCATTACTTGGATGGGTGAACGATAATTTGTGTGTCAAAAATTGTTTTCTCGAGCTCCTCCGTGCTTCGGAAGGCATGTTAAGCAGTTGGTACTGGGTGTTATCTCTGATAGTAGTCTTTAGGTCAAGTTAGAGGCCGTAGGGCGACCTGAACACCAGGTGAGCCACGCCTCTATACGATAAGAAGAAAATAGCGATATTCCCACGGGATCAGGACATCCGGAGATAAAACCAAGAAACGCAGTTATTATTCCGAATATAAAATAAAGCCTTTGAAACAGAGTATCCGTTTGAAAGAAATTGCGATCGTAAGTTTCTCATACATTTTTCTTATCGTTTGGAAATTGAAAGGAAACAAGTAAACATCCGTTCAAAGATAGGATTTTGAATAAACTCGTATGCAATAGTGCTTGGAACAGAAAAGGGAACTTAGGTTGGCAGTCGAGTATTCCGACTGCCAATCTATGTGTGACATTATGTAGCTAACAACTATGTAGAAAACAGAATAGTTATACGGGATGTGCACAATGCTTTAGAAATTATATAAAAGAGGATTTTAAAATTTTGTAACCAAAGGGACCTTTTTAGGGTTCCGCAGCCAAACGGCAAATGAACAGAACCCTTATAGATTCGTCATGTCTGTCCGTTTGTGCGTCCGTCCGTATGTCACAGCCACTTTTTACCGAAACTATAAGAGCTAAGCTGTTGAAATTTGGTAAGTAGATGTATTCGATGAACCTCATTAAGATTTTTATACAAAAATAGAAAAAAAACAATAAATTTTTAGGGTTCCCATACTGGGAACTGTAACTAAAAAATTTTTTTTCATCAAACCTATACGTAAATAAATAAATTCCAAAAAATAAAATGTGTGTCCCCACCTGTAACTTCTAAAATAAGAGAATGATAAAACTAAAAAAAATATATGATGTACATGGTACTTTGAAAACTACCAACGAAAATTGGTTTGAACGAGATCTAGTCAGTAGATTTTTTTTAATACGTCATAAATCGTTAACCGCAATTTACCCTTTTAAACAAAACATGTTGTATAGATAATGGTACGGAACCCTTCATGCGCAAGTCCGATTCGCACTTGGCCGGTTTTACTAAGACTCCAGTGTCCGCCTGTCTGTCTATCTCTCTCTCTCTGTCTCTCATTCATTAGGCTATATCTCATGAACCGCGATAGCTAGACAGTTGACATTTTCTCAGACGATGTATTTCTGTTAATGCTATAACAACAAATACTAAACACACAATAAAATAAGTATTTAAGTGGGACAATAAACTGTGAATAAACGTGAGTTTTTTGTGATAATGATACGGAACCGTTCTTGTCCGACTTGTCCGGTTGTTGGACTTCAAGTCCAACAACCGGACAAGTCGGACAAGAAGGACTTGACTTGACTTGTTGTTTTCGGTTTTGTGACTTAATCCGGTGGTTTCCGGTGGACTTAATCCGGGGCCGGAGCCGAAGAGTAGGTATTTGGTTTATTGTCGTAATCCCCACTAAAAGATCCAGTGAGGATTATGACAATTATTTGAACCAGAAAGTGTGAAACATGAAATATGGAACATTGAAAATTAAAACTTAATGTTTGAAAAGGCAGACGGAGTAAAAGGAAACTGTAATGTCTATGTCGTCGTACTTTGATAAATAAAAATCGTACATTTTATAAATTTGGTAGGTAATTTACCAATATAAGAAAAAAAAACACGTGTATGAAATTCAAGATAATTCAGGCATTATTATGGCATTATTTATTTATAATCTACTTTTAATATACTTACTTATTATCCAGAGCAGGAGAATCTAATAAAATTGGTAGGATCGGTGGAAAATCAGATCTGGGGGCACAGTAGTGCCCCCGCCAAGACGAGCCAGCGAAGCGTACGGGCACTACCTACCTTTTCTCGAAAGGTTTCGTCGGTATTTTGGACCCTCATAACTTGGGTTTGGAATATACCAGATGAATGTAATTCACGGGGTATAATGTCAATAGGGAACTTAATAAAAATACACAGTTTCAGTTACATAGCTCCTATAGTTTAGATTTTATTGATATCTTAAAACCCCCGATTTCGTCACTGACTCATTCACTCACTCACTGATGATCATCAAAATTCAAATGGTACTTCCCGAAGTCCTAGAAAGCTAAAATTTGGTATGTAGGTTGGTATTAGTACACAAACAACTAAAAAAATTCTAAAAGTTGAAACTTTCACCCCCCAACTCCTAAAATTAAGGGATGGCTATTTGTATGAGACTTTCGCAAATTTTGATGCTAGAGGTAGTACAACTTCTTACTACAAATAATAAAATACAGAAAATCAGGATTTTTAGTAATTCACCCTCTACCCTTTAAATTAGGGGATGTAATTAAGCGCCCCCACAACACCTAATGTGTATAAGAGGTGCTTGAGGTATGAAAAATGGTTGATAATTAGAAAGGTTTACCGCTGTCGTACAGTGATGGACAACAAGAATATATTTAAAAGTTGTTTCGCTATCCGCCAGTGATGGCCAATTGGAAACATGGGCCTAAACGCCGTACCTACGGCGTGACGTGTAAGTCTTTAATAAACGACCTATTGTAAATGAAAAAAAAGAAAAAAAATACTGATGTGAATACATCTACTTTACCTACTAATATTATGAAGCAGAAAGTTTCTTTGATGGGAAAAAAAATTGTAATAATTAGGCAAACTACAAAAAGAGATGAAATCCACTCAAAAACATTTTCATGTAAAATGTAGCCAAGACGAAAGCGAGATCATATGATGGGCACTGTCAAAAAGTTATCAGATGTCATGTACCTAAAGCCAAGCTTATAACTCTACACGCCCCAACTCCACAAGCACCTTACTTCACAAACTCAACATCTTAGCCAAAATATATGGCCTTGGCCGTTTCATTACTACCGCAAGAACAAATGTTTAACAGAAAACCCATGCATGGTAGCGAAACGGCCAGCCTACGGTTTATGGTTTATGGTTTATTGCCTTATGGTTTAAACTAAACCAACTATTTATGACAGGCACACCCTGTTTAAATTAATGTCACATAGGGCTTCTGTCGTATGCCGTTTGTCGAGGAACCAAACAGAAATATTGATATGATTTGTCTTTTTTTTTTTTTTTTTTTTTTAACGTGGGAAAATCTGATTAAGACCATCAGGCCGCTCTCGGGGGAGAGCGGCCCGGTGAGTGGGGGTCCCCCCGGCCAAGATGGTGTGCGGCCGGGGTATACCCACTAAAAACCCACGGTGTCCTTCTCGCCGCTATTGCCAGAGCTCGTCGGAAACCTTACGGAGGAACGTCAACGAGCTCCAGCGGCGGGTGGTCCCATCGGACCCCTTCTCCGAAAAACCCCTTGACGAGGTAAAACCGTCTCGAGTGGCGGCGCGGACACGCCGCCGCCACCTCGGGCTCTATTGTTGGCGACTGACCCCCCCGAGTCAGCCGCCAAGAGCCGGTTTAGGGCGGATGGAGATCGTTTGCTCTCCTTCGCCGTCGGGTGCGCGGTACGCGGTTTGGGTCGCGGAGGATCTCACGATCCCGCTCCGCAGCCTCCTTTTGGCACATTACGGCCTCTGCGAACTGTCGGACGGCCCGCCACGCCTCGTCGCTGTCGACCATGGAGGCGACCACGGCCGGCAGCGACAAGTCACGGCCGACGACAGACACCAGCTCCGTCCGCTGCTGGGCCCAGGCCGGGCACTCAGCCAGCGTGTGCGCCGCGGTGTCACACGGACTGGGGCAATGATGACACCTCTCGTCCGCCTCTCTCCTGATACGGCACAAGAACTTGCCGAAGCAGCCGTGTGCCGTCAGCAACTGAGTGAGGCGGAACGAGAGTGCCCCGTGACTCCTCCCCACCCAATCCTCCAAAATTGGCCTGATGGCCTCCACCGTCCAGTGGCCGGCCGATGGCTGTTGCAGCCGCGTCCGCCACTCTACCATCTGGGCCTGGCGAGACTCTTCCCGCCGCTCCTCCACCTCCCTGAGCGACGGGCGGTCGCCTCGGCTTCGAGCCTCCTCGCGCCACTCGTAGAGCGACGCGAGGGCTCTCGCGTCGAGATCCCAGGGTAGAGACCCAGCTAGGACCGCGGCTGCTTCCCCCGACACCGTGCGGTATCCCCGCGTCACCCGGATGGCCATCAGTCTCTGCACGCGGCGGAGTGTGCCGATGACGCCATCCGGGAGATTGGCGGCCCACACGGGTGCGCCGTATAGCGCCATAGACCGCAAGACGCCTAGGTATAGGCGTCTTGTGGAGACACTGGGCCCTCCCAAATTTGGTAGGAGCCGGGATAGAGCCCCAGCCGTTCCCACCAGTCGTGGCTCCAAGCGAGCAAAGTGCGCACGGAAACTCCAGGTGCTATCGAGCACCAGCCCCAGATATTTTAGGGTGTCCCCGACAGGAACACGGGACCCTCCAACTACCAGGTGGAAACCTGGGGGTGGCTTGTTACGCGGGCCGTGGAAGCAGACGCATTCGGTCTTGGTTAGGGCTACGTCGAGCCCCAAGCACCGAATGCGCTGCACCACGTGTGCCACCCCTGCCGTCGCCAAGATGGCTGCTTCGCGGTGGGACCTCCCTTTGGCCGTGACCAACGTGTCGTCCGCATAACATGTGACGGTCACGCCAGGGAGAAGGGCACCGCGAAGCACCCAGTCGTAGCCGATGTTCCACAGGAGGGGTCCGAGGACCGACCCCTGCGGAACACCGCACGACATGCGCCACCGACGCCTCCCATCCTGCGTCTCGAAGGCGACTATCCGGTCGGATAGGTACGACTCCAGAGTACGACGCAGGTAGTCGGGTACGCGGTGGTAGCGCAAGGCCTCCCGTATACACGCCCATGGGAGCGTATTGAACGCGTTGGCGATGTCTAAAGACACCGCCAACAGCACTCCCCCCCTGTCCACGGCTTCCGCCGCGAGTGCCCTCACTCGGAGAATGGCTCCGACAGTCGATCGCTCCCGGCGAAACCCGTACTGGTATGCCGACAAATTCGGCCCGGTACGGGTTAGGTGGATGGAGAGGCGTGCGGCGATGACACGCTCTAGGAGCTTGCCGGCCTCATCCAACAGGACGATCGGCCTGTACGCCGATGGCGAGTCCGGTGGCCTCCCCGCCTTCTGCAGGAGTACGAGGCCGCCCAACTTCCACCGAGCAGGGAACTCCCCTCGCTCCAGGCAGACGGTGAACAGCCTCCGAAGACGGTCCCCCAAGTGCCTCGAGGCCAGAACGAGCGCGCGCCCCGGTATGCCGTCAGGCCCGGGGGCGGTGTTCTTGGCGCTGAGGCGACGGAGGACCATCTTCAGCTCCTCTGCAGTCACGTCGATAGGCTCGGCCTCCTCCTCAAG
The DNA here is from genome assembly GCA_958496205.1 of Idaea biselata. Taxonomy (NCBI): domain Eukaryota; kingdom Metazoa; phylum Arthropoda; class Insecta; order Lepidoptera; family Geometridae; genus Idaea; species Idaea biselata. The sequence goes on from OY292397.1 coordinate 4,617,530, forward strand.
CCCCGCTAGTGGCGGGGGAGCCATATGCAGCGGAGTTTGCTCTGCCCTGGCCGGAAATAGTGTCTCCACGACCTGCCCCACGAAGTATGGCTCGAGCGACCTTGTTAGCGGCGGGGCCCACGGTTTGAGCTTTCCCCTAGCCTGCCGGTAAGGACGCCCCCATGGGTCCCCGCTCAAGGTTGCGAGCAGTTCCTGGCGCGCCCTTTCCTTCGCCGTGATTATCGCCAGCTTCAAGGCCTTCTTGGCCGCTTTGTAGGCGGCGTGGAGTGCCTCCTCCACTGGGTCCACCTCGTCCGCCGCAAGCCGGCGACCACGGCGGCGACTCCGGTGGCGAGTGTATGGGCGGCGCGCTGCCACGCAGGCGGAGCGCAGTGATGCGATCTCTGTATTCCACCAATACACCCGCCGCCGGGGGCCACGGAATTTGACACGCGGCATCCCAGCGTCACAGACGTCAGTCAGGGCTCTGGTGGATTACGGACCCACGACATCTCCAACCGCCTCGTCCATCGCTTCCAGAGAGGGTACAGGAGCGGCGGGACTGGCTGGGGTCGGAGGTATGGATCCGCCCACTGCAGTCTTTCTTTTAGGCTTTGGGGCCTTGCAGGCTTTGGTGCCTACTTGGTGGCCCGCAGAAAGCCCGGCCTCCGCACACACAGGACAGTGTGGAGTCGCGGAGCAGCTCTTTGCCTCGTGATCGGGCTTGCCGCACCGGTAGCACAGTGTGCTCCTGTCTATTTCGGACGGGCAATGAGCCCGAACGTGTCCGGGCTGAAGGCACCGGAAGCACCTTCGCTCCCTGGGCTGCAGCAGTGTGACGCTGGCAGACACCCACCCGACCAGAATTCGGCCGCCTTCGGTAATCTTCTTGGCTGCGGCTACCGGGCAGCGGGCCCATGCAGCGCCCATGCCCCGGGAAGATTGGCGAATGTCGCCGACCTTCACCGCCTCAATGGAGCAGCCTCCTTTTTCGGCGATAGCCGCCCACAGCTCCTCCTTGGAGACTGAGTCGTCCAGCCCAGAGACGCGGATCTCCGCAGTCATCGTGGGCCGGTGGACTGTTACGCAGTCATCACCCAGCGTCGTCCTGATCTGCTGAGCAAGCAGGTCAGCCTTTGCTGCTCCCTCGGGTCCAGAGACCTCGAAGATGCGGGCTCCCGTCTGGGCCTTGCGAAGTCGCATGGCGGGGATGCCAAGTCCGACCCAGTCAATTCTGGACTTGGCCTCCGCCAGCGCTCGAGCGTAGGTAAGACCGCTCTTCTCCGCTTCCGGTTGAAGAGTGACCACCACAGCTGCGGATTTGGGAACTCGCAGCTTCGGGGTCTTCTTCTTGTTCTCCTGGGGAGATGTCTTCTTCGGGGCGTTGGCCTTGTTGGGCGCCTTCTTTGCCTTTTTGACAACTGTCGTCCACTCGTTGGACGGGGCAGAAGTCGACGGCTGAGGGACGGCAGCGGCAGGAGTATTAGCCGCTGGGTTGCCCTTGTTGGCATTCCCCCTACGGGCCCTCTTCCTCTTCCCAGCCTTCGGAGCAGGCGGCTCCTGGGCCGGTGGCAACACTGCCGGTGGCGGCAGACTCTCCTCTCTGGCCCTATCAGCCGCAAGAGGCGGCCGGACCCTTATGGCAGGCGGGAGGCGCTCGCTGAACTCCTCAAGGCGAGCATTTAGCATCGAGCCGAGGTCGATCCGTAGCGAGCGCTTAAGCTCCTCCATGTTCAGGCCCGAAGCCGATTGAGTCTCGGCGCCGGCGGTCGCAAGCTGGCTCAATTGAGTCCTCTCTATCTGCTCCTTGAGGGAGGCTAGCTCTCTTTGGACCTCCGAGAGCTGTGCACGCATCTGCGCGTTCTCAGCCTGGAGGACAACCGCCTCCTCTGAAGCTGTCCTCATGCTGAGTTCGCGGACCACCTCCTGCAGGCTACCGGCAGCGTCTTTCAGATGTCTCTGAAATCGCCCGCACAGGTTGCCGCTGTTTTTGGCGACGTACATTATCGACTGTACGTCGGTCTCCACCCTGAGGCTAAGTCCAGCAGTGGATAGCGTCTGCAGCTCAGGGGCCGTTCCACTCGCCGACGGTCTCGCCCGGAGTTCCGACGAGGTCGGGTACATCGACCGAAGTTCGCGGGCCGAAGCAGCAGCACCTTCTATCTCCTTTTCGGCCTCCAGCCGCATCTGCTGCTGTTCAGCTTCGACCTGTCTCTGCTTAGCCGCGGCCAAGCCGACATACTTGCCGGTTGTGGCGGGACGACCGCGCCCCCTTGGCTTTGTCGGCTTTTTCTTGCCGCCCCATTCGTCGCTATCGTCAGCGTCCTCGCGACTGCGTGCCCTCTTTTGCGGCGTCTTCTCTGACGTCATGCGGAGGCTTTCGTTGCTGGCGCTGAAGGCCGACAGCATACTCGCCTCGACGCTTGTCGCCGAGTCAGACAGGCAGAGTTGCGAACGCAGACTGTCCGCATCGCTACCATTTCGCTTGTCTAGGGCGGTCTCTGGTAGCCTATTTAGGACTACGCTGAGTTGACGCTCCTTCACCTTCGCTGCTTCACCCGCTACGTCGGGCTTTCTTGGGCTCCTAGGCCTCTCCACCTTCTCACTCCTTTCCGGGCTGCTGTGCCCATCTGAGTCCTTCCTCTCTCTTAATTCCTTCTCTCGCCTGCATCTTCTCTCCTTTCTTTCCCTCTTCTTCTCTCCTTCGTCTGGTTTTTGGGTTTGGTTTTTAATGTATTCCATAGTAGTCCCACGAGTCGCACGGTAACTACTCACGAGGGCCGGAGCCGGGTCGGCACCTGTGAGGCCTACATTTATAACCCAAGAGGGGGGGCGGCAGGTGCCCCTCCTGGGGGTGCGGTTGAGACTGTACTAACAGGACAGCCATTCAGGTCTCGCCCCGCACCACCAACTTACCTTCCGGTTTTGCCGACAGTTTACTCTGCCAGGCCCGGCCGGTAAAGGCAAGGCCCCCGTTACTCCACGCGGGTTACGCGCGGAGTTCCTTACGAACTAACACGTGCCCGGCCAATGAAGGCAAGGCACCCACCTCCAATTAGGGTGGGTATACTCCGCACACACCAAAAGAGTGTGTGCGAAGTATACCCGCCCGGTGCGCCTCTTCGCTTTACCGCCCAACATAGCTGGCTTGCTATGGTGAGCGGTTACTGAGCCCTCCCACCACGACAAGGTGGACGCACGACAAGAGGGGATATGATTTGTCTGGCGTCGTGCAACCCAACTCGCAAGTCCAGCTGCGACTCGAGCGATGGTAAAGTTTACCCCTCCTATTTAGTACTAAATAAAAATTATAATTATTTTAATTTATTATTACACAAATAGAATAGGTAACAATATTAAAAGGTGAAAAACAAACAACACTAAAACTAAAACTTAAATCTAAAAAGAAAAAAACCCGTCGTCGATAACACCCTCCCGAGACATGGTCCCCAAGATGCTGGCGGCATTCCCCCTCTGAATAGCGAGACTAACTCGCTGAGACAGAAAGCCGCCAGCCCTGGGATCACCAGTCGCCTCGATGAGACGCCTCGACAACTCCTTCAAGAACAATCTTGCACTGGGGCCCCAACAACCCAAAGTCTCCAGGCCCACTGCAGTAAAAATGTAACAGCCGGGAATATCAACATACTTTCGGCCCTTCAAAGCCTCCGCGCTAGCAGCCGCCGCACACGCCTGCACCCGGGTAGCCTGGAGATGGGACGAAGCCAAAGTATCCACGCAGGTGGCATCCCATACCAGACACCTTCTCTCTGGTTCCCTCCCGGAAGTCAGAGACTGCAGAACCGGAACCTTGTAGAACCAGGACTACGACACGGCAAATCTTGCGCCGCTCGTACCGGATTTTGAATCTGCCTGAACACGTACCTAGTAGTTTAACGGTCTGGCCGGACGTAGCTCCAGCACAGCCCGGCCGATTCCGCCGGCGTCTCTGGCCGCGCCTAAACCGGGCGACTTGTATATGCTGGAGTATCTTATCCAATGTAGACGAACCACCAATGCAAAGGTTTGAAAACACTCGATTTATATTTTTAAAAGAGAGAAATACGGAGACTAGGTATCGCTGTGACGGTTACCGCCTACCCTCCCTCTATTTATTATTTATGTTATGTACGATTATTTTTCTATTCTATACTATTTTTATTATGGTATAAGAATGTATAAGTGAGTGCTTTTCGTATCTATTAATATATATCGTTGTACACTTATACACCTATAATTCGGTTATCAAATTCTAGGAAATTAAAAACCTCTGGAAGATATTAAGGAGTCATAGATTTTTCTTCGGTTTTTTGCGATGCTGATATGAAATTAAACTCATTTTAAATTAACACGCTCACAGTCCCCATACAAAATGTATAATGTAAGTATGACTTATGATGATTTCCTCGTAAGGTTCGCATAATAATATTTTTCAATCTATACACTTACTAATTGTTGAGAACAGGACGACCTTAGTATATAGTTTTTTATGTACATAGCTTTAAGATGTCTTTTATGTGTTAGATTATAAGTTTATGTGTTAAATTATAAGTTTTCGTGTAATAAATCTGACCGGGCGCGTTTGACTATATCAAGTGCGACAGGGTCAGAGCTATAATAAAGTGAGATGCAAGGTGGGACCCTCAGTCGAATGTAACGCGTAATAGATGTTGCGCAATCATTTCTAATATAAGGCAGGGGTATTTTTGTAAAAGTCAGAAGCTGTTTGCACTGCGCTGAAGACACCTGACTGGAACTAAGAACTAAGAACTCAAATAGAACTAAGAACATTTATGAATAAAGAAGTATACAGTACATCAGGCGTTTTTATTTGGGAGCGCGCAGACAAGCAGGGAGGAGCGAACATACAGTCCACTAAGCCGAGGAGAGAGAGAGAGAAGAGAGAAGAGTAGAGACAGAAGACTACGAGTCGTAACCCGGTAGACTTACGAGTCGTAACATTACGAGTCGTAACAATACGAGTCGTAACAAGGTAGACTTACGAGTCGTAACGTTACGAGTCGTAACTAGGTAGACTTAGTCGTAACGTATCGTTGTTTCGAAAACTACTCCGAGGCGTCGAGGAGGCAACCACCCTGTCCGATGGCGCCGAGACAATTTGGTCCTTCGAGATCCGGATCTCTGAACAATTTGGACCTTCGAGAACCGGATCTTTGAACTTTGAACCTACGGAACTAGGCTTCGCACTCCACTCCTACCTCGTCGGAACGGATCGTGTGCCGTCCATCTTCGATCAAGATGGGGCTCGAACGGAGTCAGGGCGATCCAAAGGAGGTCGAGGAGCAGCGCCAAGCGGAGCAGCTACGGGAGGAGCGAAGACTACACCGGGAAGAAGTTCGTCGCATCCAAGAGGAACGGGAGCGAAGGAGATCGCTTCAACCACCAGAGTCGCCGTCAACACTACCAGCACATACGTCGGGACTGCAACGTCTGCAGTCGCAAACCAACAGGTCTGTACGTAGTCAACGTTCGACCAGCTCCACGTTGCGTCATCGTGTCATCGAGCTTGAGGCTGCTGAGAACCTCGCAGACATCAGGCGAAGGGGACTGGAAGCTGACCTAGTACAAAAGCGACTGGAAGCTGACCTAGTACAAAAGCGACTGGAAGCTGACCTAGTACAAAAGCGACTGGAAGCTGACCTGGTTAACAAGGGATTCGAACTGGAAGCTGACCTAGTGCAAAAGCGACTCGCTGTCCAACAGGCCGAAATCGAAGACGAGGGCAGTGTGCGGAGGGGCAGTGTGCGGGGAGATGACGACGAGGTCAGCGCTCATGCCAAAGTCGGAAACTGGCTGCGGAACACACCAGTTGTGCGCGTCGATCGGCAGCCCGAACCACGTCCACAGAGGGACGAAGAACAAAGACCGTCGTGGGAACGGAGAGACCGTTCCAGAACACCGGGCAGGAGAAACGGCATCGAGGAGCTCGCTGATGCTTTGAAGCAGATGGCACGCCCGCAGCGTAGATACAACAGCGACCTACCTACCTTCAGCGGAGCAGCGAGCGAGTGGCTCGCCTTCAAAGCAGCGGTACGAGATTCGACGAAATACTACAACGTCGACCCGACCGAGAACCTCCTGCGGCTGAGAACGTGCTTGAAGGGCGAGGCGCGCGAAACCGTCGCGGCGCTACTCTTCACAGCGACTCATCCCGACGAAATCCTGCAAACTCTCGAACAGAGTTTCGGCCGTCCAGAAATTATCATCGACAAAGTGCTGGACGACCTACGGAGGTTGCCAAAACCCGGACCTACGGCAACGGAACTGAACATATTCGCGGTGAAGGTGCAGAACGTCGTGTGCACCCTGAGGAGCGTCGACAGCATGCAATACCTGCATAATCCGATGCTTACCAGGGACATTTTGGGTAAGTTAAGCCTGAACCTCAGGACACAATGGTGTAACTACGCCGAGAACTACCCCGAATCATCGGAGCCGAAGGTGGTGCTACTCTCTCGCTTCCTGATGAAGGAAGCAGACAAGGCGCTGCGCTTCGACTACACTTCAGTCTCCATTACAACGAAGACTCCAACCACCAGCAACACGAACGCAAAAGGCAAGAGGACTGCAGTCTACGCTACGGACGAGCAAGAGGAAGCACCGACCTGTGTGCAGTGCAAGCAAGCACACACCCTCCCGAAGTGCCGGCAGTACCTCGCTCTACCTATCAACAAGCGATGGGAGCTGGCCAAGGGGAAGGGACTCTGCTTCAAATGCCTGGTTAGTAAACACAGGCGTTTCCACTGCAAGGCCAAGGCGTGCGGCGTACGACAGTGCCGCAGCCCCCACCACGCAACTCTACACGAAGACAGCGAGGGCGCGAGATCCGCGCCCACGGACGGACAGGGCGCGCGATCCGCGCCAACACCGGTGGCGAGAGCACCCGCACCCGCGCGGCGCTCCGCCACACCGCCGTCACCAAGTGAAAGTGATAACGCGTTAGTGCTAGCAATCGCAGCGAACTCTGCGACCAGTGAAGTGTTGTTAAAAGTGTGTCCCGTGACAGTATCAGGGCCGCGTTGAAACGTCGATACCTACGCGCTACTCGACGAAGGAGCTACGATCACACTCATCGACAAGGAACTTGCCACGAGCGTCGGGGCGAGCGGGCCTACACGGCCTTTGAACGTCTGCGGTCTCAACACATCGAAGAAAGAAAAGGACAGCCAAGAGGTGGAGATCTTCGTGAGGGGGAAGGGCGAGAACGCGCCTTTCAAAGTGAAGTGTCGCACGATCTGCGACCTCACACTACGAAGCCAAACCGTGCCTCGAAGACTACTCGAACTTCGACATCTGAAGAATCTGCGCGACGAGGAACTGTGCTACGAACGAGCACACCCACGTATCCTGATAGGAACTGATCACTGGGGCCTCATCGTGTCGAGAGAACTTCGTGTTGGCGGACCCGACGAGCCGGCCGCGTCAAGAACCGAACTGGGATGGGTGGTGCACGGAACAGCACCACGCAACACCATCTACCGAGACAACGGTGATGTGCTCCACGTGTACGCACCCGATATACGCGTACGAGACGGCGAGGAACACGACCGACGTCTCAACGATCTAGTCGAGCGCCACTTCGCGATCGACTCTCTCGGTGTCGCCCCGAAACCACGGATCAGCGACGCCGACAAACGGGCAAGCGACATCTTCAACGAGACCGTGAAGAAGAAAAACGTGGGATACGAGGTCGGACTTCCATGGCGACACGATCACGTCGTCATGCCGCCGAGCTACGGAGCAGCTACGAACCGGCTGAGCGGCATCGAGAGGAAGATGGACGCCGACCCCGCATTCGCCCGCGAGTACACAGCGCAAGTGGACAACCTGCTGACAAAAGGCTACGCTGTGCCATGCGATGGCGCCGAGACTGCGAGCAAAGTCAGCTGGTTTTTACCGCACTTTGCCGTGGAGAATCCGAACAAGCCGGGAAAGAAAAGGCTTGTCTTCGATCCGGGGAAGAAAAGGCTTGTCTTCGACGCTGCACACCCGAACCGTGGCGTGTCGCTCAACGACATGCTGCTGGAGGGGCCAGACTTACTCCTCTCTTTCACAGGTATCATTCTCCGCTTCCGCGAACGAGCCATCGCGGTGACAGCCGACGTTCAAGAAATGTTCCTGCAGGTGAAAATCAGAAGAGAAGACCAGCCGGCCCAGCGGTTCCTGTGGCGAGGAGCAGACCGATCCTGCTCACCCCGCTCGTACAACATGACGAGCATGATCTTCGGCGCAGCGAGCTCACCGTTCCTCGCGCACAGTGTGCGCGACCACAACGCTCGCACGCGCGCCGACACGCACCCGCGGGCTCTGGCCGCGATCACGCGGAGCCACTACATGGACGATTACGTGAACAGTTATAACAGTGAATCGGACGCGCGAAGTACCATCGCCGAGGTACGTGAAGTGCACGCGGTGGCCGGGTTCACCTTGCGCGGATTGTGTTCTAATCGCGACAATGTGTTAAACGATAGTGCGCGAGAAATTCCTCTTCACGTAATGTGTGACGCGAGCGAACGTGCGTACGCCACCGTGGCGTACTTTCGCGCCACACACTCCCTTAGCATTCCGCGCCTGGAGCTACAGGCGGCGGTGATCGGCGCGAGACTCGCCGTTGCTATCAGGAAGAAGCATCGGTTCGAGATCGCGCGCACCGTCTGCTGGACCGACGCCGCGACTGTCGTCCACTGGGTGAAGAACGACACGCGACGTTACACCCCGTTCGTCGCCCACCGGTTGGGCGAGATCGCCGTGACACTACGGGAGAAAGTCACGACACCAGAGGTGCTACGAACACTGCTAGTCGAGGCCGAGTACTCTATACATGCCCGGCCCTTGACCCATGTAAGTGTTAACCCTCACGATCCCGAGGCGTTGACCCCCAACCACTTCCTTTTGGGGACATCAATGGGACTGCCTACTACCGGCCCATGTGAAGACGCGGATCGCAGAGCCTGGCGAGCAAGTCAAGCGCTCGCAGACTCCTTCTGGCAGCGTTGGGTACGCGAATACCTACCTACGCTCGTGCCACGGGGGGAGCCCGCCAACCTCACGGCTGGGCTCAAAGTCGGCGATATCGTCGTGGTCGTCGATCCAGCGCTACCAAGGAACGTGTGGCCCATCGGTCAAGTCCAATCAACCTACCCGGGACCGGATGGCGGCGTACGAGTCGTCGACGTCCGAACTAGAACAGGAGTGTTCCGGAGGCCAACCAGTAAGCTCGCCGTTCTCGTGAAAGAAGAAGATGAGGCTACGCGAGCTGCGCCGGGAGGAGGATGTTGAGAACAGGACGACCTTAGTATATAGTTTTTTATGTACATAGCTTTAAGATGTCTTTTATGTGTTAGATTATAAGTTTATGTGTTAAATTATAAGTTTTCGTGTAATAAATCTGACCGGGCGCGTTTGACTATATCAAGTGCGACAGGGTCAGAGCTATAATAAAGTGAGATGCAAGGTGGGACCCTCAGTCGAATGTAACGCGTAATAGATGTTGCGCAATCATTTCTAATATAAGGCAGGGGTATTTTTGTAAAAGTCAGAAGCTGTTTGCACTGCGCTGAAGACACCTGACTGGAACTAAGAACTAAGAACTCAAATAGAACTAAGAACATTTATGAATAAAGAAGTATACAGTACATCAGGCGTTTTTATTTGGGAGCGCGCAGACAAGCAGGGAGGAGCGAACATACAGTCCACTAAGCCGAGGAGAGAGAGAGAGAAGAGAGAAGAGTAGAGACAGAAGACTACGAGTCGTAACCCGGTAGACTTACGAGTCGTAACATTACGAGTCGTAACAATACGAGTCGTAACAAGGTAGACTTACGAGTCGTAACGTTACGAGTCGTAACTAGGTAGACTTAGTCGTAACGTATCGTTGTTTCGAAAACTACTCCGAGGCGTCGAGGAGGCAACCACCCTGTCCGACGGATCCAGGACACTAATGATTATTTGAATATATGTGGAACTTAACTTAATAGGTAATAACGAAATGCTATCTTCAAAATTACCTATGAATATTATAGGAATTAAAATCATATGTCTATTACCATGGAAAAATAACTGAATTTTTACACCTACTAAAGACTTTCAGCAAATTAAAATAAATTTTCTTTAGTCTTAGGTAGGTACCCTTAAAGCTTAGGTACTGGTTGTTTTTAGTGACCCGTATATGGGGCACGGATTTGTGGAGCTAGTTCATCGTGACCCATAGATGGGTCACTGGACTGTTAACGTGTTAAGAAAGAATAAGCTATGAGTGTATTAAACATTTTTCAACGCCCGACTTTTCGAGGTATTTCCAGACCTCCGTTCACAGACAGGAGGTGAAACTGGTGCAACGCGATTAAAACTGTCTCTTAAAACTGATAGGTACATTTTACGAAACAAAACTAGTTAGTTTTGTTAAGTAGAAACTTTCTGGTTGATATTCCACCACAATGCCTTTTAACATAAATACTAAATAGTACTAAAGAAAACTTGCTGCGCATTTGGGTAAGTCTCTATTTGGGACAGAGAGAGAAGTTTGTTTCGCAAAGTCTGGATTTACTAAACGTCAGCAAAACTTTGTAGGCGTTAAAAGCGGGGGTAAGGCGATGCAAATTAACGTGTATTCAAGTGGCCAACGCGAAGTTCGAAACTTCGCCGAATTGGTTCGTAGCACGCCCGCCTGCGAAATGCATGTGAATACCAGTAAAATAGCTGGTGTCAGTTGCAATTTACACTGCGAGATAATGTTAGTATCTGAATAATGGGATTACTGATTTTTATGAAACTTGGTCTTATTGATACTGATATTTAAATGGGATCGAGATTTAAGCGGATGAAACTACAGGAAGCTGTAGTTCTAGTATGAATCAAGTTTATAATAACATTGCTATTAATTTTTTGTTAGGTATTGTTGACTCTAAACAATGGCGTTTTCATTTATAGGTACGTATCAAAGCACTTAAGAACGTGGCGACTGTTACCATTTCCATACAAACTTAATACCAAAATAAATTATGAAAAATTTAGTTTTCTACCTTAATATCGATGTTATTCGGATTAAGATTTTACTTTTAAAGGGGACCACAAGGTTTTTCAAAATATTCATTCAAAATGAAATAAAACGGAGAAACATTTTTTTCATTTTTCCAGCTTAAATTACCAGTTTACATCTCATTTGTTTTATATTATTCCCAATAAAAAGTAATTTACGCTATAAAATGAAAAAAAATGTTTCTCCGTTTTATTTCCTTTCGAATAAATATTTTGGAAAACCTTGTGGTGGGGACCCTTTAAAAGTAAAATCTTAATCCGAATAATATCGATATTAAGGTAGAAAAGTAAATTTTTCATAATTTATTTTGGTATTAAGTTTGTATTGAAATGGTAACAGTCGCCACGTTCTTAAGATGTCCTTAATTGCAATCCGCTATTAGATTACCTGTACCTATGTACCTGCGTAAAAAGTGATCTTACCTTGCAATAGATGTGTACGAGTAAGTACCTACGTACAGTAAGCTTCCAAAGCCTAACTTATTATACCCCAAATAAAAAATAATTTCCTCCAAGAAATAAGTAAAAACAGGTTCAAAATAATTTCCTTCTCAATTTTCTTAATGATACTCTTTAATTCCACACTTCACCTGCGGCGTGCCACACAAAGGGCGCTAAATGAAAGATGGAGCCCTTCTTTATTACACCATTCATCAACTTAAGCTCTTGTTTATATGAAGAAAGTAGAATGACGTTGATCTCCCTTTATTCGGTTCAATTTAGTTGACAATCACGTTTTCGCGCTTTACATAACCTATCAAAGAGAGGAAAGTAACCGGGCGAAAATGCCCTAGGATATGTTTGTAGGCAAAGATATTTATAAAGATTTCGAAATAGAACCCTTTACAAATCGTTTGAAATTAGGTAAATATTGAGAGGACATCATGTTGTGAGGGTAGTAGGTACTGTCAATCGAGATTAAAGTTTTAGTGAGAAAAATCGCCCACTTTGATATCGAATTGTAGGACCATTAAATAATATTAAAAAACAACAAATTTTGGGTCGCTTTGATGTAGAGTAAGTACTTATCTATTTTAAATTATTAATTAAGTTAAGACAGGCTTTGCCTTGAGCGGGAACCTAGTGTTCTTGCATTGTTTTCTTTTGTAAATTTTGTTTTTGTATTTGTAAGTATTATATAACTTAATTTTACACATCTGGAATATTTTTAAATGGCTTATTCTAATGACTTCTCCGCGTATAAATAAATTCAACTCGGTTTAGGTACATGTAGGAGACGTTTTTTTTTAAATGGGTAGGTAGATATGTTATTGTCTAATTTCGTCATATGTATAAATTGTACAACTACACTTTGGTGTAGTTCTGCTTCACGTTTTCTTTATATCCACACAAATTTAAATTCTTTTGCGTGTAGGAAAACGATATGTAACTAAGTCACTCTTGTAATAGAAAACCATTTTGTCAGGTGGATATTTTTGACGGATTTACCATGAGTCGGGAACGAGCTTTTGATGACTCATTATGAAGTAATTGAGAAGGTACTTGGATGGGGAAATTGTTGTTTGTACAATCGCGCGTGTTTGTTTCGGATTATTTGTGTTTGTATCCATAATCACATGAAACGATGTACCTTATACACTTTGTGAAATAGGATATAATGAAAGAATTATCTAATAATAGACATGAAAAGGAAATTGAAAACAATTTCAAATAATTTGCGAAATGAAAGAAGAAAGAAGGAGAAAGCTCTATAAGCTGATTATGCTTTTCAATTAGGAGGAAATAGAGTCTTGTTTAAAAATTATGTGGATTTCAAGAAATAATGATTAAGTTAGTAAAAACCTGACTTAATAAGTGAAAACGCAAAAAATAAAAAAAAAACAACTAATTGGTCAAAATGTTAGGATTTGAAAATTAACCTTACGTTGTCGCGTCAACAAACGCATTTTTTTTTGGACGGGGATGAAAATACTGTAAAGAATAATAGTCAGCAATTAATTAACTACCGTTTTTTTTGATTTTTTTAATAAATGTACAGAACAGAAAGAGTGTCGAGTTAAGTTGAGTAATCTAAAAACGATTCTTCTCCTCTATACGTATCAACAGGAGGTATCGTAAAAAATCAAAAACCAAAGTACGTTTATTCATTCGGATATTAGCAAGATATCTCTTTGAAATGTCATTTTTTTTATATTTAATCTACTCTACTGTGTCTTCGGATCGCGACCTCCATGACATGAGAAGAAGACACAAGAAACTCATGGGGTTTTTTTTTGTATATTTTTTTTTGCAGTAATCATGTGATTTACATTGTCGCATATATATTATTAAAGAAAAGTGGAACTGGAGCAATAATCTATACTATAATAATCCTTACTAGCATTACAAGAGCGAAAGTTTCGATACGACATCGATACTGTCATACGATGATTCTACTGTCATATTCTGATAGTAGGGTGACAGTAGAACCATCGTTATGACAGTATCGTTGCAGAACTCTAAATAATACATAATGTACATACTACAATACCTACAACATTAACGCAAAATATGGCACAAAACCTGCGACAAAGCGCGCAGCAAAGAATACAGCTTAAAATAAAGTAGACCATTTACTCGTTCCGTTACTTCTTTCGCGGAAAAAACCTATAATCATTTAAGAGTACACCTACTGCTTCTCGAATTTCAGGCGTAATACCTAACCTACCTAATACACTCCATTTATTAGACACCTAAGCCTTAAATTTTCAAGAACACGCTACTCAAATTAGATTAGCATAAACGCGAAAGTCTGCAGTATGTTTGTATGAGACTTTGTGACTCTTTCACGCAAAAACTACTGAGCCTAGTGAGTTAGTTTTAGTGTGTGTTTCTGCAACTAGCCCTATAACTGGGCCTTTTTGCGTGACTTTAAGCTGTAGGTTTCCTCACGATGTTTTCCGTCACCGTGAGAGCGACGTTAATAGCGCACGTAAGAAAAATACATTGGTGAGCGGTCGGCCAGGATTCGAAACCGACCTTCGAAATGAAAGTAGCGGTAGGTATCTACCACTAGACCAACACCGCTCAGTACTACTGAGCGTAGGGTCAAACTTGGAATATAGATAGCTGGAGACCCAGACTAAGGCTTCTTTTTATACCGATATTCCTGTGGCATCGGAGGTGAAACGCTGGGAGCTGCTAGTATAAAATAAATCATGCCACTGTATTTCATACCAACTATGCCGCGGGTTTCCACCCGCGCAAGTCCCGATTCAGTAGGAATAAATGATATAAAGTAGGCTAAGTCTACGTATCCAGCTATCTAGTCTTACCATAAAGACAGTCCTAGCACGGAAACCGTTTGACGATCGACAATACTTTTTCTTACGACGATCAAAATCGACAAAAAAAACTCGTGTCGTATGCTACCAATGCTTATAGTCTCCAGATATTTACATACTGAATTTTATCGCAATCGATTCAGCGGTTTTAGCGTAAAGAAGCTAAACATAGACACACACACACAAACTTTCACCTTTATAATATTATCAGAATTTTACCCAGAGCTTGAAAAACTTTTAACTCCAGTGCTTTTAAAAACATTTAAGTCTTTTGCAAAGTATAATAAATAACAGTACTAGGTACTTCTCTAGTAAAATATGCGCCAACCTCCTAGGCAGGCACGTGGGTTTGACGTTGCCCACATATTTGCTTGGATTCTGGCAGTCGTCCAGTAGGAAGCTTTGTTGAAGTAGTTTGTTTCAAATTACATCGTTATACTTATCGTTTCGCTGATTAATTGAGTATGATAATGTGATTCGATTTATTTATTGGTGATTGGCATTAGTTCATTGTCGATGACATTGTCAATAGGTAAAAAGTGTTTTAAAGTTAAAGTTACTGTTTTAAAGTGGGATGGATATATTTTTACTATATTTAATTTAAATAAAAGCTTGTCATAAAAAAAAACATCTTGGTACTTACTCTTGGCCAGGTAGGAAACTCAGCTCGACGTTTCAAAACGTACGTATGTGTGTATAATATACGTTCTAAATGAATAAAAAATTTTGAGTTTTGAGTTTTTTTTGAGCCCTGAAAATACGACTATCCATACTTCCCGTCCGAACGATGTTTCTGGTGGCGTGGCACCCTTCTCGGGAGTCCGAGGTCCGCTTAACCCTAAATTGTTTTTTTTTTTCAATTTTTAGTCGGCTTAGTAGGAAAGTCATCATTGGCCATCATCATCATTCATTTCAGCTGTAAGAAGTCCACTGCTGGACATAAGTCTCCCTCATAGATCTCCAGATGCTTCGGTCATTAGCGGCCTGCATCCACCGTGAACCCGCGGCCATCATTGGCCATACCTTCTGCAAATAGATTTGGCTATATTTTTACCGCCGAAATACGACTACCTAGATAGGTATTTCTTAAAGGAATACGACTACCTAGATTAGTATTTCTATATGTAGGTAGGATATGTATAAATATACATACCTACAAAAAGGCTCATAAAAACAAATACTGTTCTCTAAATCAACTCGATATCAATAGATAAAGTAGTGATGGTTAAAATCCAATAAAATTCCCTCGGAACATGTTCTGAATACCTATCCAATCCCCTCATTGATAGCAGCGAGCCTATTTTGCGGTCTGTTGACTTGTCGATTGATTTTCCGTCAACTATTAATGCTTAGACCCGCAATAAATATTCGACATTCCTACTTGATTAAACACATTACAATGGTAGTAATAAAAATATAACTAGCTGCTAGCTGCTAGCTACTAGCTGACCCGGCAAACATTTTTTTGCCTTATAAATTATAGATAGTAGCCGATTCTCAGACCTACTGAATACGTATTAGGCCGGGTCAAAAAAACTTTTTTTTGATTTTTGAATTCTAATAGCGAAATTATTTGTCTACTATGGGCTTATACCACGTATGCAAAATATTATTGCAATAGCTCAAGTGCATCTGCCTCCGGATTGACCTCAAAGTTTTGTTATTTTGAGAAAATATGAATACTTATGAGAAGGGTATTAGGACACTTTAAATGCATTGTGAGACCGTATAAAACCTAAGTTAAGCTAATTTTTAAGATAACTTATCAATAAACTTCGAAATTACGAAAAAAAATAATATTTGTAGGTGAAAATAACTTTTGAACTTACACTGAAAACGTGAGTATTTTTGTACTGGGGCTAACTAGAACAGAAGTCGTGTAAATGTAATTTTTAGTCATTGATTGTAACCCGTACTGTATAAAATTGTTCCTTATTTCGAAATATAAATGATTTTAATTATAATTTACTACCAATCTAAGATTCTTTAATAACAATTTAAGGAGTTGATGAGGCATACGTTACAACATAAAAATAATTCAAAAATACTAACTTTGCAGAAGCAGCTGACATTGTTATTGTTAAAATCGTTGTTACACTTTACAAATGTGATACACGACTTACCCTATCGTAGATTAATACCAATTTTTGAAGTTTATCACTTCAAATCTCAATCAAAATACCAAAACAACAATTAGAACGTTTTTGAGATTCGGGGTAACTTTTGTTTAATATAAATTGATACTTGCGGTGCCTTACATGGAAAAATATTTAATGTTGAGTGCCATAAGCGAGCTGATCGAATAATTTGGCCTTTACTTTCAACACCGGACGTTCAGATAGTCTTAATAATTTCAACAACGTACGTTGTAAAAGTGTACGCTCTAGAGGGTTTGCTTATAATCCCACCCTACTTGTAAAGATGAAGGAAATGGGAAATAATCTTTGGAATTCACTTAATTCCAAATTATTTGCCAATATTGATATCATTATTGAATAAAGGAGCTATCACATATTTGAAAAATCCTACAACAATGCTCTCAGACTATGAAAATCTTTTTAAAGCTTTAAACGTATTTTAACCGTCTTAATTATTCAACTTTTTCCATTCAAACACGGAATTGAGGCTTATTTTGGCACTAGATATTAACATGGATGCATTATTTTATTAATTCCATATCGTAATTGGTAAACCCAAATTCATAAACCAGTAAATTTAAAAGAAGTTCTTTACGAAAATCTTGAATGTTATATCGCTCAAAGAGAAGAAAACCGAGTATATTTCTTAGGTTTATTTTGTCACACTCAGGAAGTTGAAAGGGCAGTAAAATTAGTAACTAACTGCACCAACCCTGACCACAAAATCAGACATTCAAAGTTTTATTAAAGCACAGATAGAATTGCGTAAACTTAAACAACAATTTTGAAGACACGAAGAATTTTCGACTGGAATGAGAGGCCTATTAATTATTTTAATTAGTATTTTTTCTCCCAAACTGTTAATTTTTATGAAAAAGAGTCTATTATGGGTGATTTGAATGAATACTTTTTCAATATTTACCTACCTACAAAAAAGATACTTATGTTATAAGAAGCGTCGATTTTAAGATTTTTTAGAAAATACAAAGTGGATCCGGAGGCAGAAGATAATGTCCAAATGCTATGAAACTTTATAAAGCATCGTTTCTGATCACATAGCATATTTTAAGCACTATTACAAGTAAAAAAAAGACAAAAAAAATTTTTCCATACAACAGTGGCCCGGCCTAATAAGTATACAAAATTTCATAAAAATCGGTCAAGCCGTTTCGGAGGAGTACGGTAACCAACACTGTGACATGGAAATTTTATATATTAGAAGATTGCAAACTGACTGTATAACGGGTCCGTAATTTTTATGCGAAAAACATATGCTCGATTCATGGATGGTCGACTGAACGATTGTTCGAATGGACTTTAGTGCGAAACAACTTTTTGCGGGAAATCGCTACATCGAATGAACAATTTATCGAAAATTTATTGATCGAGGGACTGCTTTTTCGAAAGTTGATACAAATGTTGTCATTAAGACCAAAATGTTGCTTATCTAAAACGTTCAACAACTGTGAAGTCTTAAATCTCGATGTATCGAAAACCATTGACCTCGTCCATATTTAAAATAATTAATAACAAGTTACAAACATGTACACCTATTTATTTATATGTTGTCTAAAATCTATAAAAAAAATCCAGTTAAAAATAAATTAAAAAGTATTTAATACAAATAACTGCAAATAGTATTTAATAACGGGATATTTATCTTGTTTAATATTTTACCAGAATGACCAAAATGTTGCCTATCTAAAACGTTCAACAACTGTGAAGCTGAAATTGTGAAATTTACATTAATACGTAGTTTTAGGAATGTAACTAATACGTCCACAAACACTGCCATATCCTTAAAAGTGTCTCCTCCCTAAGGGTCCGTTCACACAGACCGGTTTGAAGAGGAGAGTCGATTTTTTATGCTTTTTAAACAGAGTTTTGAACTATTGTAATAATTTATTTTCAAGGAAAAATAGTATTCAAAAATTTTCGCTTGCGGCGCTTGCGTAGTCTAGTTGGAAAGGACGTTGGGGTACTGACCCAAAGACGCGAGTTCAAGCCTCGCCGCAAGCGAAAATTTTTGAATGCTATTTTTCCTTGAAAATAAATTTTCTAAACAAAATAGCCTTGAGCTACATACAAAAATTAATAGAAATTTATTGTAATAATGTTTATTTTTACATGTCACTTCTTTTATTATTGAGATTGCTTGAGAGCAAACCATTACAATAATACAAAACTCTGTTTTAAATGTCATAAAAATCTGCCCTCCTCTCCGAGCCGGTCTGTGTGAACGGACCATAACTCGCCTACGGCGTTACGTTATTGTACATCGCAATAACGAACGCAATAGACAAGTAATCTGTGTAATTCTGGTAAAATATTAAACAAGATAAATATCCTGTTATTAAATACTATTTGCAGTTATTTGTATTAAATACTTTTTAATTTATTTTTAACTGGATTTTTTTTATAGATTTTAGACAACATATAAATAAATAGGTGTACATGTTTGTAACTTGTTATTAATTATTTTAAATATGGACGAGGTCAATGGTTTTCGATACATCGAGATTTAAGACTTCACAGTTGTTGAACGTTTTAGATAGGCAACATTTTGGTATTAATGACAACATTTGTATCAACTTTCGAAAAAGCAGTCCCTCGATCAATAAATTTTCGATAAATTGTTCATTCGATGTAGCGATTTCCCGCAAAAAGTTGTTTCGCACTAAAGTCCATTCGAACAATCGTTCAGTCGACCATCCATGAATCGAGCATATGTTTTTCGCATAAAAATTACGGACCCCTGTATAACGCGGTATATTTAGGTTTTAATTTCATGAGAAATTTGGAATAGAATGTTGCCGTTCGATAGTTCACTATCGATTGCCTAGCGATAGGCTATCGTTAGTTGAGGCAAAACTATCGATAGTATTGATAGGTACTATCGATAGAATTGCAGTTTTCGATACTATTGTACTAAACTTAGCTATCGATCGATAGATAGGCCTATCGATATTATAGATGATTTTTGACAACGCTAGCTATAAAGTAGCCTATAGCACAGAATACATAAATAGTACCACCTATAGGAACATCGATTATCTGAACGTTCATCAACGGAACAACCGCTTAATCAACCTCCGTGCGCTAATTTTATTTATTTCACTATCAGTATTATAGGTATCAACTAGCTGTGCCCGCGACTTCGTCAGCGTTTTCGAACACCTACTTATCGTTGTGCAAAAATCTATGCTTAAACGGACGACCAGGGAAGACTGTTGCTGAGCTGAAGACAATCATGGCAGAGTCTGTTTAAGTGTTGATTTTGCACAGCGGTAGGTAACTTGTAAGTAGGGTAGGTAACGACAAAGTAGCCTTTGTAGAAAATATAAAAAAAATAACCTGACTTCAAAAATAGAAGAAAATAAGCCCCTTCGGCGTTCCTCGCTCCGCAAGTGCCGAGGTCAGTGGGAATTCCTCGCGGACTACATCCACCTACCCGGACGGCCTCATCTCTGTCCCGAAGGACAATCCCTCTCCAAGAGGCACGGACACGCCACCGTCTCGAGACACTCAAAGCCGGCGGTAATCCTAGGCTCCGAAAGCCCCAAGTTCACCACCCCGGGCTGAGGCGATTTTTTTAAAGTGGTTGTCTTCCACGCGGCCCCACCTTGCCGAAAGGACCCCCGGACCCGCTGACGCAGACTTGCGGTTGAATGACAGGCCCTGGCAAAAACCACGACGGCCCGGCACCCCCTTGTAATTTTTTATAGTGGTTGTCTTCCACGCGGCCCCTTCCTTGCGAAAAAGGATCCCCGACCCCGCTGATGCCGGTTCACGGGTTAGAAGCCAGGCAAGCCCAGCTTCCCACCTTGTGCGCCTAATAGCTTCACTGCCCGCCGCCCAGCTACTGAGTCCCCCCACTACTGTAAGGTGGACGTATATCGGGAGGGAAACTACACTCAATCTGAAAAACTGCCCGACTTCAGCTTACATAACAAATAAGTTGGTGGTACTGTATATAGGAGAAGTTATTTTGTCCCTTTTTTCAGAAGTCGGTTTTAATTTTTTTTAAATTATCTTTTTTTACCCTTTTAGTGCATTCTCGACTGCCAATAAAAATCACACACACAGAACACGTTGTTCACAGAATTTATTTATAAAAAAAAAAAAAAAAAATTTAGTATCTTCCAAAAACAGACATCTCTCATTTACAATTTTAGTTTAAGTACCCATAGATTTATGAATTATCGGTCGGTCCGACCAAAAATTTTCTTCAACAGTGTCAAAAAAATTTAAATTTCGAACGTCACAAATTATCAAATAGGTCCAATATGTGATTTTTTTTGAATTTCCGGATAACCGGTTTTTTTTCGATATCCAGATATCCGGAAATTATGTGTTGATTGCTCACAACATATTTCTTTGATACAACATTGAAATCAATGAAGAGAAAATTGGAAAAATCACTTTTTCCGGATAACCGGACTTGATATCCGGATAAAAAATAGCCTAAAGCCTAATCGGGGTCAAAAGCTATCTGCATACCGAATTTGGATAAAATAGTATGAGCCGTTTCTGAGATTAGCGTAGTCAAAGCCACACACAAACAGACAAACAGACAACCTTTTTTTTTTAATAGGTTCTTTTGCGTTAATAGATACCCATAAAATTTGTTTTTTTTTAGTATCTTCAAAAAACAGACAAACAGACAACCAGAAAAACAGAAAAATAGGTTCTACTGCGTTTATAGATACCCATACAATTTCTATTTTTTTTATATCTTTCAAAAACAGACACCGCTAAGTTACGATTTTATTATATGTATAGATAGAAGATAGATAGATGTAATAAAAGAGATTCGTATTATAAATGTGTCTTTATTGGTATATTTGTACATACACAGTATACAATTCGATTATCCGAATAAACCGATTTTCCGAACACCCATGTCTCCTAATTAGTTCGGATAATCGACGCTCTACGTAAGTATGTGGAAATAGAGATAGCAAAGGCGTTTGCTTAGCAGTAAAATTGTTAGAATATAAACACTTACCCTCTGCATTAACTATATATCGTTTGTCTTCATGATGACACTATCTGCGTCCCGCAGTTTCACCCGCGTAGGTGCCGATCTCGTGGAAATATCAAGATCAAAAGTAGCCTATGTTACTCAAGGTGAATGTAGCTTTCTAATGGTGAAAGAATTTTTGAAATCGGTCCAGTAGTTTTTGAGTTTATTTATAACAATAAACTGTTAACAGTACTGAACCGTACTGACGCACAACACCCACACACAAAAATACAAATCTTACTTCTTTATAATATTATTATAGTGTAGATAGTGCCGATGAAGTTACAAAGTTAACAGACAGTAACAAACGTTACATAAACTTAGCCATAGTTTATAAGTAAGGGGTTTAGATTCAAGTGTAAAGTTACCTTTTTTAAACGGTCTTTGTATAAAAAGTAGGTTAACTCCCTACACCTAGATTATATAAGATTTGTAGAACAACCTCTGCCATAGCAACGATTGCCAAACATTCCTCGATTGCTCGAACTGGGTCGCCCACCGGAATATTCGCAAAATGCTACCTTCAGTGGGATGGTACGTAGCAGAAAATTGATGGTATAATTTTAGCTTTTATTTTTAACTAGCTGCGCCCAGGGGTTTCACCTGTGTTAGTCCATAATTCATCTTCATCATCCAATCGATGTTACCGGTTGCATCCCTATCGAGAGCACGGGGTCCGCTTTCCTAGTTTTACGTCTCCACTTCGCACGATCTTCGGCATCCCGCGTAGTGAGGTCATTTGCACGCATATCCGCTTTTACGACGTCAAGCCAGTTAATCTGTAATTACCCGTAGGAATATCGGAAAGTAGCCTATGTATTCATTTAGATTTCTAGTTATCTGCATACCAAGTTTCATCGAAATTGGTTCAGTAGTTTTCCCGTTAGGAGTACCTAACTTATACACAATCTTTTGTATTTGAATGTAAGTAGTATTTGTGAGTAGCGGGTAAAAAAATGAGTTTGCTCATCAAGAAGTTGAAAAAAAAAATACAATTATGAATTTGTACTTTTAATTTTTGATGATAAAGGCTTTAAAACACCTTAACACCTCAACTTCAAATAACAGCACTCGTAAGCAACTAAAAGATTACTAGGTACTTAAAACTAAAGTTTAATTAAAATAACTGTTTTGTGCTATAAAAATGCTCCATCAAGTAATGGATACGATGTAATTGTTCCAGATAGAAACGAAATTGATCAGAACTGACAGGATTTTTCAATTTATAAAGGTATTTGATTTAAAGACCAATTTGGGACCCACGTTTTAGTATTCAAATCTTTCACAAAGTTGTGAAATGTTTCTGTGGTGGTGAAGTAATTTGTCACGGAAATTGTTAAAATCACAGAGATAAAATTACATTAAGCATGATTAGACAAACAATTTTACATTGCAAACAATAATCTAACTTTCGTTAGTCAGAAGTGATCTTATGAAGGAGTAATGTTTTGTCTCCTTTTTAACCGACTTCAAAAAAGGAGGAGGTTTCTCAATTCGACCATATATTAGTAGGTATATTTTTTGGTTGACTCCGATGCTCTATCAAACCATTTACTTACCTACTATCATATTATGTATATCATAACTTACAAGACTTGTAAGAATTTTGCAAGGAGAAATATAATTATTTAATTTTACTAGTAAACTCGTTGTGAAATGAACTTCAGCTTGTAGAAAACTATGAAAAATTCAAGAACTTTAAAAGTTGAAAAACTAATTCAAGACATGGGTCAGCCAATTGTAGAACTTAAGCACGGGCTTGTTAAGGGGAGAGTCTACCTACTCTTTTTTTCCATACAAACTTTACAAATGCAGTCTACTGGTTCGTCCTTGGTTTTATTTTTATGGCTTAACCACTGACTGTACCACAGACGTACCTAAAGTAGACGTCGCATTACCTCGATTTGTATCGAAACTGAGCGTGCCGACATTTTAATACCTACTGTGACGTCACAGATACAGAAAATATATTCCTGCCTTTAGGCTCTTGAGTTTTTCGGGATTTTTGCAGTTATTAATCACACAAAGGGACGCAACGAGGCATTTTATTAGTTTTTACGGACGTCCGGCAACTACTGTCAGTTAGCGCCGACTACCGCGACGTTTTGTCAGGGTTTTCACGTTTTCTGACACGCGAAGGACACGAATTCGCGTTGTCTAGCTACATGTATTAATTCTATTCTCAGGCAACACTCCGCTTTACCAAATCAGCTGGTGTACAACAGATTCCAGCAGATATATACTAATCTCCACTTGATGTACTAATTTTAACACCGACACCGCCTCGTTAACTGCCAGGGAAAAAAGAATGGGTGTATTCGAAAACATGTTCTGAACCGGAAATTGATTGATTGAAAAAACAATAGCATATTCGATGAATAAGCCTCGATTTCTACCGTAATGCAATAATGTCATTTCAATAACACTTCAATATAAAGTGTAAATACAGGGGAATCCAATCATTGGATGCACTATTCTTGCAGTCTCGATGATCCTGCAAACTTTGCAATGTGCAAACACACAACAATCTGATTTAATAAGAGTTCTATTTTTATTTTAAGTGGTTAAGCCTACACTGGGCTTTCATAGAAATAATTTAAAGGATAAATACTTCTGGATAAACGCACCGTTGCGAGATGCACAAGATGCGTTGTTGGTTCGAATCCCGCTCAGCGTCGACCCGCTCAGCGTCGACCCGCTCAGCGTCGACCATACTACAGTGCTGGCAGGATACTGAAAACCGTATAATCTCATCATCAAGTTCCCGGTTGCATACCTCTCGGGAGCCCGGGCTTCGCTTTCCTACTTTTACGTCTCCACTTCGCACGATCTTCGGCATCCCGTGTAGTGAGGCCACTTGCACGCTTAGCAGTCCTTACGACGTCAAGCCAGCATTTATTGGGTGTCAAATATTTACTGGGTGGTAACCAAAAAACTTTGTATATTCTATTCTACCATACTGATTTAGACGACCTCTGTGGCGCGTCGGGGAAAGGCTCGACTGCAAAAGGTTGCGGGTTCCATTCCCGCCGGGTGCAAGTATTAATGCTTAAAATAAATATTTGTTTCTGATCTGGGTGTTTTCTATGTATCATAGATATGTATTTACAAAAAAAAAGTAAAATACGTAGTATATCCGTTGTCTAGTACCCATAGTACAAGCCTAGTGCTTAGTTTGGGGCTAGATTGCGTTGTATGCAACGTGGTGCAATATTTGTTATTATTTATTTATTACTCATACGGTGATGATAACAGACGAATTAGTGCTATAACTTAGCTGTCACTTGACTGCTTAATAGTTAAGTCTCTTCATCAATAACAATACAAGCAACTAAATTGCGACCGTATGTCACAGAATATTCACATTATTTAGTTGTTGAGGCACGAAATTCAATTCCACATACAAACAGTACAGATTTATGTTATTTCCTCACACGAAGCCACGTCTGACTATTGTCATTAACACAATGGTTAGTTAAATTCAACATGACTTGGTTTCATAATAAACAGATGTTGTACGTTTAATTAAAATGAGTTTAAACTAAAATTTTAATATAGTGTGAGTTATTTTTTTGTATTTCTAGCAGTATTTTGAGTAAATTAGATTAGCTTTTATGGTGGGCTTTTAGCGCGGCGACCGAATCAAGAAATTCCGTAACGAAATAAAACCTAACACCCCCCACTCCGCCTACCATGTAGCTCGGCCGAGTTAACGCCGTTTTTTTTTTTAATAAATACATAATTAAAATTGCATAAATAGCTTAAAAATGCTATGCAATAACTTACCGCGGCAGTTCCCGAGTGCCAAACGTTTTTTTTTCTACAGAGTAGATGAGGCCACCACCGTTCGAACGGTCATACGAACAGTATATTGTGTGTGAAATTGTGTTTATGAAAGGTACGTATTTTTCTATTTTTTTTTTATGCGGAATTTCTTAGAGCTTTACATGTTTGTGATTTTCTTCTTTTCATCATACATACATGACTCTGTATGTATGTGTTCAGCGGCTTGGTTTTCGTAAATAATTACGTACCAGTTCGATGACAGAGTGTAGACCGGTGACAGACGCAGTGCAAACGCAACGCAGACTCAACACAATTACGAAGAAAACTCAAAATACACTCTCAACTACCATACGAATACAATGGGACCCATAAAGCCATAATTGCCTAAAGCTTGAAATACTTGACATAACGACTGCTGTCAGAGATAATAACGAACACCACCTGCCTAACGTGCCTTTCGAAACACGGTGCATTTCTTGTATAGCAATGGAATTTTGTATAGCAATGGGGTAGCGTTCAATGAAAATAAGGGTTCCCTGTTTACCTTTTAAGGTACGGAACCCTAAATACGAAGAAACTTGAAAATTCGTCTAAATTTTGCGTTGTTATAGTGTAAAAAACACTCCAACTTAACTTACGGTTAAGTTAGTACAAGTTTTAGTAAACTTTTTACTCCTTTACGACATTTCCCAGATAGGATAGTAAAGTTTAAATAAATGCTCGTCTGAAAGCGAATCCCTGACAAAAGACGTTCTTCGGTTTTCATCTTTTACAATTTGAAGTTTTTATCTTCTACAAAACGGTAGGAATCGTAAAAGAATCACTTCAGAAGTAAAAGTATCTGCTTATAGAGCGCGACGCTATAAAATTCGTTTTATGTTTGAAATTTTAACGTGTTTATAAAGCTTTCAAGTGGCAAGTTCTAGAAGTTTTAAGGAGGTATTTTATTTTTTCTATTAGAAAAACTGATCGTTTTGACTCTTCTTCAAGATGTTCAGCGGTGAAATAATACTAAAAAGAATAAACACCACGCGATTAAAACCGAAAAATGAGTTTAATTTCTATCCAACATCGCGAAAACAGAAGAAAGTAGTAGGGAATCAGACCAGGATCAAGACGCAGCGAGCGAATTCGAAAGAGGGTAGTTCGATAAAGACGCCCCTAACTATCATCACCTACCTGCAATCTCCAGTATCGTGAACAAGCCAGTTGAAATTACTGGCGCAATATCGAGCTACGTGAAATAACAAATTTAAACATGGTAAATACCCCGTTATTTAAAAATATTTGTAGTGAAAACCAACCATGTAAGTTTAAAATCGTATATAGAAGAAAAATCTTTGACGAACTGATCATAAAATATAGGAAGGTAGTAGAAAGTTAGTAAATGAAGTGACTCGACCCATTTTTATGCGAGGTTTTTGATCCTGGACGTGACAAACCGTCTGGGACCAAACTTTTCTTCAAATACTTTCACACAGGTTCTTGTCAAGATACTCTTAAGATTTTATTTTATTAGGATTTAATCGTCCCAAGATACCGTAGTCCTAGTGCCAAATTTATAGTTCATTTAATTGTTAAACGGTTTTTGGAGTTCCGTACCTCAAAATGTAAACGACTATAAGATCACTTGCTTATTCGTCTATATGTTTGTCTGTCACCACCATTTTCTCAAGAACGGGTGGATGTAGAATGTAGATTTTTATACTAAATCCAAACTAAGTATATTATCCCTAATTGTGGGGGCATAGCCTAAACAATATGCCGGTTTTGTCTGAGCGTCTGGAGACAACGCGACCCCAGAATACTGGACTGTATTTGGCGCTAAGAATAGGCATCATTGCCATTCAGCGTGGCAATGCGGACAGCATTTTGGACTCGCCCTTTTTATAAATATGTAGGTAAATAAAGATACTATCCGATTTAAAATCCAAATAACAACCATATTATATACCTACCTAAGTTAAAAGCATCCAAAAACGTGATAATTGTTATCATGTTCACACGTTACGAAGGGGGATGTCGACCGTCCGACCGTTGATTTTCCATTACATTTACGAGTGGACGCCTCATGGGTAAACTGACAAGAATCATAAGGAAGAGAAAAGCGTTGTTCTGAAACAATGTCTAGGAAATAAATTAACAGTTAAGAATATTTTTTCTACAAAACACTGAAGTTACCATTAATTACTGATAAGGCCGTTTATTGTGCCACCATTTTTCTAGTTATTATATTTTAATGAACGGTATCTGATATGATATGTTTATTAAAGTATACATTTATTAATTCTTTACGCACAGGGGACGAGATTATAATCAAGCTTATTGGTTGCCTGAAGCCTTAGCTACCTATGCCACAGAATACATAATAGTACAACCTTTGCTTTGATGTGCTGGTGCGTTAGGTACCTATAGATAAGCTGGATTTTACACGTCGGCAGTATAAAATTAAGCTTGGCGATTAAGATTAGGTAAAAGCGCCATTTATTCCATCGAACAATACGGATTCTCGTGCTTAATATATGAAATACTACTGGCCAGTCCATTAGGTACTAAGCCGCGTCCTGAAAAAAAAACAACTTAAGAGGATAGTCTCCATTCTCTTTCTCCATACAAACGTAGTTTAAATTTTCCTCCGTGGATAAAGACATTAGAGCAAATATGTTTATGCCATAAAACCTATATCTGTCATGACAATGAATCTACCTTTTTTTTCTAATTAAAATAATAATAAAAAATAAAAAAATAATAAAATGAAAAAAATAAAAAGGTAGATGCATAGTCATGACAGATATATGTTTTATGGCATAAACAAATTTGCTCTAATGTCTTTATCCAGGGAGGAAAATTTAAACTACGTTTGTATGGAGAAAGAGAATGGAGACTATCCTCTTAACTCTTTTAATTTTATTTACTACAAACTTCGTCCTACGGTTTCATCAACATATATCCTAATTTCGTGGAAATTTCGGGATCAAAAGTAGCCTATGTTACTCCTCGATAATGTAGCTTTCTATTAGTAAAAGAAAGTCGGCCGAGTAGTTTCAGACACTATTCGTTACAAACAATATTAACAAACAAATAAATCTTTCCTCCTTACAATATTACTAGCTGACCCGGCAAACGTTGTTTTGCCTTATGAATTATAGATAGTAGCTGATTCTCAGATCTACTGAATACGTATACAAAATCTAATAAAAATCGGTCAAGCCGTTTCGGAGGAGTACGGTAACTAACACTGTGACATGGAATTTTTATATATTAGACTAGCTGACCCGGCAAACGTTGTTTTGCCTTATAAATTATAGATAGTAGCCGATTCTCAGACCTACTGAATGCGTATGTGAAGTTTGGTGAAGATCGGTGAAGCCGTTTCGGAGGAGTATGGTAACTAACACTGTGACATGGAAATTTTATATATAAGACTAGCTAACCCGACAAACGTTGTTTTGTCTTATAAATTATAGATAGTAGCCGATTCTCAGACCTACTGAATGCGTATGTGAAGTTTGGTGGAGATCGGTGAAGCCGTTTCGGAGGAGTATGGTAACTAACACTGTGACATGGAAATTTTATATATTAGATTATAGATGGAAGTATCTAGGTACATAGACATTGTTTCTTCATGCCCCACGTTCATTACTATCCAAGTCGCAGTGCACGATGTCCGAAGGTTTTAAAAGTTAAACTGGTTGTGTTTTAATCGAATTCCCGGTGGAGCAATACCTGGTGGGTAAAGGTGGCTACATAATTGCGGTTTTATTTGATCGTTAGATTGAGATACGCCATTGACACACACGTTTTACGATATACGGGTCGTCTCTGGATAAATAGATGGGGAAAATTCTATGAGTTCAATATAAATTCTCGGTCTATTACCTCAAACAGCTTCGATACCCTCGGTTCCTCAAAGATTTTTAAACACTTTCTTTTGAACGTGAGGAGTTTTTGACGGCAGATCGATGGATAAATATTTTAAAGAAACAATACTTCTGCAAAAACACAACGTACGATAGACGCAAAGCTGAATTCGCACCAGCATATTACTCCAACCGGGAGTACGACTTGAACCAATTAGTCTACCGGCGTCGGTAAAATGGATGCAATGCGTCGGCGATGGATAAATGATTAGAATATACGTTCTCATTATATTACCTCAAACAGCTTCGATACCCTCGGTTTCTCAAGGATTTTTAAATTGTTAGACACTTTCTTATGAATGTGAGGATTTTTTGACGTCCGATAGATGGATATATGAATCTTCAGATATTTAAAATGAACCCCGTTGGTCACTGCGGGGAAAACTTAGAAATATGGGGTATTATTGACCCGGGATAAAGCCAGTGCAACTGCGGAGCTCTCAAGCTAACCATGCGACATCTTTTGGCCTGCCCTTTTAGCCCTAACAACTGAACGCTGGCTGATTTGATGGCAGCCAATAACAAAGCCAGGAGCCTCGAAGTATGCTGGAGTAGGCGGATCTAACATGGTCAAAAAATGTGCCATCGACACGACGAAGAAGAAGATATGTTTCAACTTAAAAATCTATATAAGTTCGTTTTGCCAACTAATAAAAAAAAACCTAATAATTATTTATAAAAAGTGGTTTGTCATTCGTGGCCTTAATAAAACCTACTATAGGCACATACGCAGAGAAAACGGGCCTGATACATAGGTATGTATATTATGAATAGTGAGCCTGTTTCCTGTACGAATAAAAGAAGTATCGTCTATCGAGCACTCTTGTTCGTATCCGAACGTCCGTGACAGCCTGTCGATAAGAACTCGCTTAGACTACAAATTTTTTGTTCGCCGATAATTTAGCTATTTCTATTTCTATCAAACTATTTCGCCTAGGAATAGAGAGGAATATTCCAAGTTGACTGCCAACCTTCGTTGATCGGAGAGGTACCTCAAGAAGAAGAAGAAGATAATTTAGCATCAGGTATCGACTATATCATCATTCATTTCAGCTGTAAGAAGTCCACTGCTGGACATAAGCCTCCCTCATAGATTTCCAGATGCTTCGGTCATAAGTGGCATAGCCAAACGGATTAGCTCTTTGAAGTGGCAGTGGGCAGGACATATAGCACGGAGAACAGATGGTCGTTGGGGCCGAAAAGTTCTCGAATGGAGACCGCGGATCGGAAAGCGCAGCGTTGGACGTCCACCAACGAGATGGACGGACGACTTAGTTAAGGCCACGGGTTCACGATGGATCGACTATATACTTGATGCTAAATTATCTTCTATCTTCTTCTATTCTTCTATCAGCAAAGTGATTGTGTAATGTTGGTAACAAATATCGATTGAAATTTATGAAATTGTTGCTTTCAGCGATTACAGATAAACTATTTGACAATTACAGTCGCTAACACATCCCCATTACAATTTTGAAACTAGCGACTAGGAACAATGACGTGAAAGCAGCAATGTTATTAAATTCAATCGAGATTTCATAGCAACAGAAAATAATCGTGTGATTCTTTTCTTCGTCGTGGCGATGTAAGAATCATTTTGAGAATGTAACTTCCAGCATGCTCCAGGTACCTCTCATTACTACTTGCTGCCAACAAATATCCCAGTAATCTGAAAGAAAGAAAGATAAATATGTTTATTAGGACAAGCACACAGCAACAAATACTGAAAGAACAAAAATAAAAGTACATAAGTACCTAAATACAGTCAAATAACAATTCCAAAAAGAAAATATGCAAGAAGATTTTTTTTTTCTGACAAGAATTGCATCCATTTGCATGATTTTACAAATCCAAACCGTACCCACAAGCGATCGACAAACAAGTGGACAATCTATCAAGTATTATACCCGACAGAATGTTTGAAAAGGTCCTACATCGATTGCAATACCATGGCAATCAAATTCACCCACTTTTTCCTCCATCTATATAGTGTTCCGTAAATGAAAGGGATGGGTTGTGAAAACGATGTTTGCTGGTAGTTTGTTAATGGACATCCGAGTTGAGATATAGATACCTACCTATAGATATGTACCTATAGGTACGAATACCTACGTCAAAGTCAGGTTCTGTAAACTATTAAAATGGATGGGTTGGTAATTCTAAACGTATTGTTTTACACCCAAAATAAACTAAGGGATTTGTTTTGGTATCAATGTACGTAAAGGAAACACTACACTTCTTAAAATACTATTGTTAAAGATAAGTAGCGGAATCGACCATTCACAAGGTGCTGATTTCCAAGCTATTGAGTTGAAGCCAACTATAAACCAATGGCTTTGCCGTCCCGGCATAGAATAGGGTTACCCCATCTCTTTCCGTGTGTGTCGTAAAAGGCAACTAAGGGATCTAGGGGAAAGTAGCTAACATCGAGTTCGAGCTCCCCGCGCGGTGGCGGATAAATTTCTTGGTCTAGGTTGGGTTGGTGTCAGGCAGACGGTCGGCCGTAAAAATATTACCAAATCTTTTTGCAGTAGTTATGGTTACCTACTGTGCCGAACCCAAATAATTTGAGGTTTTAGCAAACCCCGGGCTCCCGAAAATTATGCAACCGGGAACATCGCTCAGATGAGAAGAAGGAGAAGTTAAGCCAATGGCTTGAAGCCATTGGTTTAACACCTGACTGGCACTTGACTGGCCTAATAATACATTAATGAATAATTGTTTTTTAATGCTTCCTAATTCGTACTCGGTGGGATTCGAACCCGCGACTACTGATAATCCAAACCAGCGCCTCAGACTGCTTCGTATCGATTACCTACCATTACCCGCTTAGTCAAAATTAAGAAAGCATTTCCTCGTGTTTTTGGGAGTTTGGCCGCGTAGCTATATCTACCAAGTAAACTTTATTTATTTTTATTTAATAGGAAAACGAACAGTTATACATTACAAATTAACGCCGCAAAAGATTACATTTAAACTTTTAATTTTCTATTTACATAGAAATCATTACAACGTTGAGATGACGCATTCCAAACATCAGCACATTATTTCTAAAAGTATATTTATTAACACTTCATATGAAATATCTATACATATAATAAAATCGTAACTCAGCGGTGTCTGTTTTTGGAAGATATAAAAAAAATATAAATTGTATGGGTATCTATGAACGCAGTAGAACCTATTTTTCTGTTTTTCTGGTTGTCTGTTTGTCTGTTTGTCTGTTTATCTGTTTGTCTGTTTGTGTGTGCCTTTGTGCCCGCTAATCTCAGAAACGGCTTATCCGATTTTAACCAAATTTGGTATGCAGATAGCTTTAGATCCCGATTAACATATAGGCTATTTTTTATCCGGATATTTTGTCCGGTTATCCGGATAAAGTGATTTTTCTGCTTTTACTTAGTTAGTTTGAATGTTGTATTGAAGAAGTATGTTGTGTGGAATCAATACATGACTAACCGGATATCCGGTCGAAAATAAAAAAAACCGGATATCCAGTTTTTTTTCAGGAAATTCCTAAAATACCGTATACCTTTGTCTCTCCATATATCCGGATCCTTCGGACATACGGAAATTCTTTATAATGGTTGTTTTTAACCGACTTTAAAAAAAAGAGGATCTGCTCAATTCTACCCGCATATTGTTTGTATGTGAATATGTTCAAACCGTACTCCGGCATATAAAGTCCGATTTCGATCATTCTTTTTTTATTTGGAAAGTGAGAGTCCCGAGTTGGTCCCATAAATTGTTGGTGAAGATCTGATGAGAACCTTCGGAATGATGAGCAGAATAGCATCCCGCAATGCTGTAAATTACTAATTTTTGGACTTCCATCAATAGAATCGGCTTATTAAGAACAAGGTATAAATTGATGGACCACCTGAAACCACCTTCTCAAAAATTCTTCAGTGATTAAAGTTACGGTTACAATTTTGATAATTTTTAGTGGCAGTCGAAAATTCAATAAAAAGGATTTAAAAAATATAGCTGTAATGGGGCAGTTTTACTGAGTAGATGCTGATTGCATGTAGTTTACGTGGCACGATGGCAGCTGTGGATTCCGATTCGAGGGTTCCGCGTTCGAATCACAGACCGGCGCATTCCCTTTTTAAGGAACGGTGGCCTACCGAGCCGACTGATGGCTTCCGATTCGACGGCTGCGCGTTCGAGTCACGAGTCCCGGACACGACGTTACGTTTTACCCTCCAGATGGTCGTCCACCTTGCCGTTGTGAGGGGACTCAGTAGCTGAAAGCTAAGAGGCGCACGAGGTGGGAAACCGGGCTTGCCAGGCTTCTAACCCGTAATCCCGCGTCAGCGGGCTCGGGGGTCCTTTCCGCAAGAAAGGGGCCGCATGGAAGATAACCACTATAAAAAATCACCTCAGCCTCTGGTGGTGAACTCGGTGAGGGAGGGGGGGCTTTATCACCGGCTTTGGGGACCTCGAGACGGTGGCGTGACCGTGCTGAGGGAGGGGAAACGGAGAGGGATTGTCTATCGGGCAGAGGTAGAGATGAGGCTTGGAAAGGCCGCCGTTGTCGGGTAAACCTATGGTAGGGAGCCCAACGAGAGTGGCCTGACAGTGCATAAGGTGCAGTACCCACGTAAAAAAAGACATCATTTAGTTAAGCTACCCAACTTCAGCTTACATAACAGAAAGTCAGTTGCACTGTATGTTGGAGAGCTTATTTTTATTGTTTTGTCCTTAATTCGAAGTCGGGTTTTGATTTTTTTGAATTTTTGATCAAGGCTACTTCTTATTATAAGTAATGCGTATAAGCATGCAACACGTTACCTACCGCTGCGCTGTGCAAAATCTACACTTAAACAGACTCTGCTATGATTCTCTTCTGTTCAGCAACAGACTTCCCTGGTCGTCCGTTCAAGTGTAGACTTTTGCTCAGCGATGGGTAGGTAGTCCGAAAAACGCTGACGAAGTCGCGGGCACAGCTAGTTGTAAAATAAATACGTTTTGGCTGGCTGACTGGATTGGCTTCGTAGTGAAATGGTTTGTAGGTATATTAACAACGTGTGAATGGCCATTATGTTACATTACCTTAAATACTGAAGGCTAATTTATTAAGGCTTTGAAGCTACTCAAGTTACCTATTCGATACGTATCTTTGCTTTCTGAATTCGAACTTCTAACAAAAATCGAAACCAATTTGCTTCTATTCAGGCTTCAATTCTTTAGTGTTTGATACTGCCTGGACCTTTCGACACCTGAACTATTCTGATTAAAGTTGGTTTTAGATTTTATCGAGTCGACGAGACGATCTGACGCGCGATTTCGAGATTGGTTTTTGTAAAATTGTTGATTGAATATTGATCAAAATTAGCTAGCTAGGTAGGTACTTATGTAGTTTGTTGACTTTGAATATAATTATCTCTCTGCGCTCTGTCTGCCGCCCACAGGACCGTGCTGAAATCATAACCGACGCATTTTTTATCATAACTTTGGATTTTGTAGATGTAAAGTGGTATGTTCTTATTCTTATGTATCTTATCTATCAATGAACGGTGTACTCTAGGTACGTCAATAAATGAAGTGATTTTTCACGGTTTTTAGGCGATTCGGCAATTGAGAAGTTTGTCAACTGGAGGTGATGGTCACTGGACATTTTGGCAACTGGGTATTGTGTCACTTGACGATTTGACATTGGGACATATTGACAATTGGGCCAATACACCCCGGAGGCAAAATTATGACCCTAGAATCGGGCCAAATATGTTTATAAAAGATTGACACTGATTTTAATATTTTCTAAACTTGTGTCCTTTTTGTTCTCAATTAAAAATTAAATACAATCAATTTTTTTTTTCAAAAGTTCAAAACCGACTTTAAAGAGGACAAAATCTAACCTACCTTACAGTATACACAGTAAACATAAACAAAAATGATTCCGCTAAAATTACAGTAGGTTAAATTATTCAAGTTTATTACTAAAGTGATATAATATCCCACAGCAAGTTTTGCTTAAAGACATCACTTTGGCTGTAACTTTTACTTGCGATGAAGAAACTTGCCGTGAGTAAAGCAATATTAGAGAGTTATATTTAATATTTAAGATACATTTAAGAACAGCGATATCACAAATTCACACCGTGTCCCATTGAAGTAAAGTGTGCGTCATAGATTTATGCAGCCACTAAAGGTTTCAGTTCACCCGTTTTCCTCATATGGATCCATTTATCACCTGTATTCACGGTTCACGCTCCTCTGACAAACAAGTGCTATTTTCAGTATTCTCTATGATTTTCGTATGTTTTGTAAGAATGTTGCCCTTTCTAATGCCGCGATTTTATTGGGCAAGTCTTATGACGACTTAGTAACGAATTTGCACTTGACTTCGCATTTAACAGAATTCCGTAAATGCGCCACAAATAGCCTTTTTAATTACTTTTTCGAGCTTCAGAAGGCACGTTAAGCAGTTAGTCCCGGTTGTCATTTCGGATTTAACAAGTTAGTTATTTCGACCTGAAAACTCTAAAAATAGGTGAGCTACACCAAATAAAAACATGATAAATCTCCTGTTTCTAAATGGTATAAGGTCAACCAGGGGAAATGCGTCTATGGGGCAAATGCGGCAAACATCAATTTACCGGACTTATAATTTGTTATATTGATAAAATCGCCATCTACAATTTTATATATTTTTTTCTCCTTTATCATGATTGGCTATCTATCTATACATATAATAAAATCGTAACTTAGCGGTGTCTGTTTTTGGAAGATATAAAAAAAAGATAAATTGTAGGGGTATCTATTAACGCAGTAGAACCTATTTTTCTATTTTTCTGGTTGTCTGTTTGTCTGTTTGTCTGTTTGTCTGTTTGTGTGTGCCTTTGTGCCCGCTAATCTCAGAAACGGCTTATCCGATTTTAACCAAATTTGGTATGCAGATAGCTTTAGACCCCGATTAACATATAGGCTATTTTTTGTCCGGATATTTTGTCCGGTTATCCGGATAAAGTGATTTTTCTGCTTTTACTTAGTTAGTTTGAATGTTGTATTGAAGAAGTATGTTGTGTGGAATCAATACATGACTAACCGGATATCCGGTCGAAAATTAAAAAAAACCGGATATCCAATTTTTTTTCAGGAAATTCCTAAAATACCGTATACCTTTGTCTCTCCATATATCCGGATCCTTCGGACATACGGAAATTCTTTATAATGGTTGTTTTTAACCGACTTAAAAAAAAAGAGGTTCTGCTCAATTCTACCCGCATATTGTTTGAATGTGAATATGTTCAAACCGTACTCCGGCATATAAAGTCCGATTTCAATCATTCTTTTTTTATTTGGAAAGTGAGAGTCCCGAGTTGGTTCCATAAATTGTTGGTAAAGATCTGATGAGAACCTTCGGAATGATGAGCAGAATAGCATCCCGCAATGCTGTAAATTACTAATTTTTGGACTTCCATCAATAGAATCGGCTTATTAAGAACAAGGTACAAATTGATGGACCACCTGAAACCACCTTCTCAAAAATTCTTCAGTGATTAAAGTTACGGTTACAATTTTGATAATTTTTAGTGGCAGTCGAAAATTCAATAAAAAGGATTTAAAAAATATAGCTGTAATGGGGCAGTTTTACTGAGTAGATGCTGATTACATGTAGTTTAC
Source organism: Idaea biselata (assembly GCA_958496205.1). Classification (NCBI taxonomy): domain Eukaryota; kingdom Metazoa; phylum Arthropoda; class Insecta; order Lepidoptera; family Geometridae; genus Idaea; species Idaea biselata. The sequence continues at coordinate 4,654,350 of OY292397.1, forward strand.
GTGGCACGATGGCAGCTGTGGATTCCGATTCGAGGGTTCCGCGTTCGAATAGGCCACCGTTCCTTAAAAAGGGAATGCGCCGGTCTGTGCGGCGCATTCCCTTTTTAAGGAACGGTGGCCTACCGAGCAGAGTGATGGCTTCCGATTCGACGGCTGCGCGTTCGAGTCACGAGTCCCGGACACGACGTTACGTTTTACCCTCCAGATGGTCGTCCACCTTGCCGTTGTGAGGGGACTCAGTAGCTGAAAGCTAGAGGCGCACAAGGTGGGAAACCGGGCTTGCCAGGCTTCTAATCCGTAATCCCGCGTCAGCGGGCTCGGGGGTCCTTTCCGCAAGAAAGGGGCCGCATGGAAGATAACCACTATAAAAAATCACCTCAGCCTCTGGTGGTGAACTCGGTGAGGGAGGGGGGGCTTTATCACCGGCTTTGGGGACCTCGAGACGGTGGCGTGACCGTGCTGAGGGAGGGGAAACGGAGAGGGATTGTCTATCGGGCAGAGGCAGAGATGAGGCTTGGAAAGGCCGCCGTTGTCGGGTAAACCTATGGTAGGGAGCCCAACGAGAGTGGCCTGACAGTGCATAAGGTGCAGTACCCACGTAAAAAAAAGATATCATTTAGTTAAGCTACCCAACTTCAGCTTACATAACAGAAAGTCAGTTGCACTGTATGTTGGAGAGCTTATTTTTATTGTTTTGTCCTTAATTCGAAGTCGGGTTTTGATTTTTTTTAATTTTCGATAAAGGCTACTTCTTATTATATATAAGTAATGCGTATAAGCATGCAACACGTTACCTACCGCTGCGCTGTGCAAAATCTACACTTAAATAGACTCTGCTATGATTCTCTTCTGTTCAGCAACAGACTTCCCTGGTCGTCCGTTCAAGTGTAGACTTTTGCTCAGCGATGGGTAGGTAGTCCGAAAAACGCTGACGAAGTCGCGGGCACAGCTAGTTTTATCAATATAACAATTGTAAGTCCGGTAAATTGATGTTTGTTGCATTTGCCCCATAGACGCATTTCCCCCGGTTGACCTTACTTCGTCTTTTTAATTTAGCACTACGATCTGAAGTTTTGGTTCTTTGTATTTAACGTTTTTTTCTGGAATATGTGTCAAAACATTGACTACAATTAAAAGATGAATATATTTTGTAAACATTCATGTTAGTTTCAAATCGTCATTAGTCATAAAGACTACCATTACTTAAAAAGCCTTAATTACATTAAACAATTTACACAACAAAGCGGTTCAGAGATCAGACCAAAAGCAACAATCAGTAAATCAAAGTTTTATTGTTTCCCTTTTAATATTGAATTGGCTATAACTTGGTTGGTACAGGGTTTAATCTGGGCACAAACGGCACAACCTCATCTGCTGATGGTTTTCCGATTCTATTAGCAGCAAAACGTTCCCGCGGTTGAGTTTGATTAAGCGGAATGAGGAAAGGAAACGAGTCATTTATTAGGAACTTCGGTTGGCGGGGTTGGACTGCAGTCTGAGTGTTTGTAATAAAAGTACCTTACTAAGTTGTGTACAATTTTGTTTTGTACCTAGTACCTAGTTATTTAGGTAAGTTTATAAATAGAGATATTTTTAGAGTTCCATACCTAAAGGGTAAAAACGGGATTCTCTTACTAGACTCCACTGGTCGATCGGTCTGTCTGTTATCAGGCTGTATCTCATTACTCATAGAACCGTGCCACACACACACACACACACACACACACAAAATTTTGACGCATGATTCATTTCTGTTGGCGTTGTTATACATGGTGTCGCGATGTTGTGTTGCGTTGTCGCGTTAAAAACTTCGTGGTCGATCTACGACAAAAGAATTTATCCTATCGCGATGTTTTAGATTCAAGCGAATCTAAAACATCGCGATAGGATGAATTCTTTGGCCACACGTGTCGCGACAAATCTTCCCGCTATCGCGACAATGTAGCCACAGGGTAACAAAAAATAGAACTAAAATATTTATCTTATTCTAAGGTGTTTTTGTGACAGAGGTACGGAACCCTCTGTGTTCGAACCCGACTCGCACTTAACTAGTTTTTGAGGTACATTGTCTCTTGCAATATATTTATGTTTTTGTTAAATATTTGGTGCAGGTCAATTTTATGAACATTTTTACCTAAAACAGTCCAATTTCACTCGAAATTTTAGAGTGAAAGTCGACTTTTTGTGAGGTAGAGTCATAATTTTCATATTTTAGAGTCTAAAATATGAAAACCGTCGAGAATTTATCTCTCAAAATAAATCCGATCCGTTTGTTTACCGTTCCGCTATCACGACGCTCGATCAGATGAACTTTTTACGTTTATTATAAGTTAGATTGGATGAGATGTTTATTGAATCTAAAACGAGATTAAAGTTCAAAGTTTACTTTCGTAACTTTAAGAATATTGCTCGATTGAATTTCGTTAGTAAAATGTCTACTGACTATGTAGGGAAATACAATAAAAGTTAATAGATAATCTACTACCTCCAGAAAAACTAAATGATTTGTATGAACTACAGGTATTTCTTATCTCTCCTTATTTTATACAGGGTAAACATTTTATATACTGCCCACGTAGCACAGGGAATCTTTTTAAATCGGTTTACTAGCGCTTTATGCACGTTAAATAGCTTGATTTGAGCTTGGTTTATTCTAGTGAATTGTATGACGAGTGGTCTTAACCACGTCGAACGAAAATCAGTAGAATTCAAGTTATTAAATCGCTCGAATAGAAACGAGTGATTCAAAGATAAGTCTTCAGCCGTTTCGTCTACGTAGAGATATAGATTTTTTAAATGAATAAATTGACATAAATATTTTTATCTCTATTTTTATGTCTATACGACAAAGCGCGCGCGTGCTCGTAGCACGCGCCCTGGAATAAATAGAAAAATAAAATTTAAAACATTCAAAAGTCCAAGCAATCATTTGGTCACCAGAAGCTAAAGCCAGCTAAAGCCACAAGCCAATAGTTAATCTAATGATAATCATCGTAGTAATTCACTTAAAAGAAACTGCAAGCAAAAGCGGTATAATCGCTTTATCGTTAACTTGCTTAAGTTACAACGTCATACGGATCTAATAAGATGTTCCATGGTGCCTGGATGAAGTTTGCAGTGCACATTGGTCGTTGGAAGCGACAGCGACAGGTAGGAGACATAGTAGACACAGACATAGTCAGCATATAGGCAAACGTTTATTCAATAATATATTCGCATGATCGTTTTGAATCGTCAGTAATCTAGTGTGTCTTCGGAACGCAATTTTTAATGAAAAGAATACGCAAGAAACTCAAGAGTTTTTTTTATGCAGTGATCATGTGATTCACTTTGTCGCATAATTAGAAGGCAGAAGGCATACTTATTTACAAGGCAAGTATTTTACAGTATAGGCCGCGGATTCACGGTGGATGCAGGCCGCTTATAACCGAAGCATCTAGAAATCTATGAGGGAGGTTTATGTCCAGCAGTGGACTTCTTACAGCTGAAATGATGATTTTACAGTGACTCTCCGGTATGTAAAATGGCTTATTTCCTCCTGTATAAATTTTGTTTATTACGTATATTTAATGAAGGTTTTAGTTTTATATAAAAGGTTAAAGATTTCGTTAAGCGTTGTCCGCACGCTGCACGGTGACCAAAAATCAATATTTAGGAGGATGAAAATTTCTTTTTACCATGCGTTAATAATCAAAAATAATAGATTCATCAGGTGAAGGACTACCTTCTACATAAAATGTCATAATATTTTTAGTGGAGGGTAAGTAGTTAATTAATTATTAATTAATCAAGAACTACCTTCCAACAATTATTTCTAGTTCGTAGGATTGCGTTTGGTGCGCTCGCACAATTAAATATAATTTTGTGTTAAGCTATTGCATAGCTTTTATCGTGGCCTTTGAGCGCGGCGACCGAATCAAGAAATTCCGTAACGAAAATAAAACTACGTTTTCTGTCTCCTATGTTTCAAGATACACTTGGATACATTGTAATTTTAGTATTAGTGGATAGACAAGACTGTAAGCTTTTGTAACATACCTGTTTTTTTACCGTCTACTTGTGCCAATTCATATAAAGTAATTTTTTTTAGAAGGTGGTACTTCAGTGAAAAATGAAGATTTGTTCAATTTTATTAAAAACGTTAAGTTAAGTTAAATTAACTTAACGTTTTTAACTTGTTTATTTATTCATTTTACATACACACTAACATAAAATCTTTTTAAAGTGAACTATGTGAATGTAAAGAGAGTTAAGTGTAACTAAGATATATATTTTGTGAAATTATGTAAAATAAATTGTTATATACTTATATATATTATAATAGATCAATTTTACAATATTTACTATCATATAAACAAAAATCCCTAACCGTTGATTATCGTCCCCCTACTTCTTGATTTTTGGTCACTGTGCGCTGCCTCATGATAGAGTGACCTCAACGGTTGCAGAATAACCACGAATTACGAAATAATTTAATAAGGACAAGGAAACGTTTTGACTTATTAAAGTTTGCGTATACTAATCGGTTTTAATTATGTCAGTTTTCGTCGCTAAATCTTTATGTGCCGTTAGTAAACGTTATTTAAACTGTGGCCTAGTTCTCGACGCCATCTCAAGTGGAAATCCATTGATATAAGGAATTATCTGACGTCTGAACATTTGCTTCGACGTAGGTAGGTACTGTTTCATTTTGCAAGAGAATTCCTTTTAAAATAGATTTTTTGTGTATTATTCCTTTATTATATAACTAGCTGGTACCCGCGACTTCGTCAGCGTAGAATTATTGCATAGTCCTTTTTTCGATAAGCTAATCTCTAAAAATAAATAAATGTAAGTAAGTATAGCTTTTTTTCTCTTTTCGCGATGTTGTATTGAAATTAAAGACATTTTTCGGTTTTAATCGCGTGGTGTTTTATCATTGTTTCAACGCTCAACGTTTCGAGACCTTTACAGATCCCTTCTTCAGGATTGACTGAGATGTGATTTGTCATTGTAATGTAGGTTTATTCGCTTAGATTAGCTCAGTTCAGCTAACTCATTTTGTAATGTGGAGTTAATCAATTAAAGTGTTAATCTATCTCAGCTTAGCTCAGCTCAGCTAACTTAGCTTACCTTAGCTCAGTAACTTAGCTTAGCTTATCTAACTTTAGTTCAGGTTATCTAACTTAGCTAAGCTCAGGTCATTTACCTTAGCTTAGCTCAGCTAACTTAGCTTAGTTCAGCTAACTTAGCTTAGCTCAGCTCAGCAAACTTAGCTTAGCTTAGCTCAGCTAACTTAGCTTAGCTCAGCTCAGCTAACTTAGCTTAGCTCAGCTAATCAGGTAACTTACCTTAGGTTCAGGTACCGATAAGCGTTGGTAGGTACAGAAAGAAGGGTGGTTTCCAGCGCAAATCGGCGTTTTTTCTGTATACGAACTAAGTTTCGATCCCGCGGGCTTACGGGATCAAAAGTAGCCTATGTCCTTCTCCGAGGTCCCATCTATCTCTATACCAAAATTTATCAAAATCGGTTCAGGTATACGACCAAAGTCCCGATCCCGCGGGATTTACGGGATCAAAAGTAGCCTATGTCCTTCTCCGAGGTTCCATCTATCTCTGTACCAAAATTTATCAAAATCGGTTCAGCGGTTTAGGCGTGAAAGCGCTGTTACCTAAGTCCCGATCCCGCGGGATTTACGGGATTAAAGTAGCCTATGTCCTTCTCCGAGGTTCCATCTATCTCTATACCAAAATTTATCAAAATCGGTTCAGGTATACGACCTAAGTCCCGATCCCGCGGGATTTACGGGATCAAAAGTAGCCTATGTCCTTGTCCGAGGTCCCATCTATCTCAATACCAAAATTTATCAAAATCGGTTCAGCGGTTTAGGCGTGAAAGCGCTGTTACCTAAGTCCCGATCCCGCGGGATTTACGGGATCAAAAGTAGCCTATGTCCTTCTCCGAGGTCTCATCTATCTCTGTGCCAAAATTTATCAAAATCGTTTCAGGTATACGACCTAAGTCCCGATCCCGCGGGATTTACGGGATCAAAAGTAGCCTATGTCCTTGTCCGAGGTCCCATCTATCTCAATACCAAAATTTATCAAAATCGGTTCAGCGGTTTAGGCGTGAAAGCGCTGTTACCTAAGTCCCGATCCCGCGGGATTTACGGGATCAAAAGTAGCCTATGTCCTTCTCCGAGGTCCCATCTATCTCAATACCAAAATTTATCAAAATCGGTTCAGGTATACGACCTAAGTCCCGATCCCGCGGGATTTACGGGATTAAAAGTAGCCTATGTCCTTCTCCGAGGTCCCATCTATCTCAATACCAAAATTTATCAAAATCGGTTCAGCGGTTTAGGCGTGAAAGCGCTGTTACCTAAGTCCCGATCCCGCGGGATTTACGGAATCAAAAGTAGCCTATGTCCTTCTCCGAGGTCCCATCTATCTCTATACCAAAATTTTTCAAAATTGGTTCAGGTATACGACCTAAGTCCCGATCCCGCGGGATTTACGGGAACAAAAGTAGCCTATGTCCTTCTCCGAGGTCCCATCTATCTCTATACCAAAATTTATCAAAATCGGTTCAGGTATACGACCTAAGTCCCGATCCCGCGGGATTTACGGGATTAAAAGTAGCCTATGTCCTTCTCCGAGGTCCCATCTATCTCAATACCAAAATTTATCAAAATCGGTTCAGCGGTTTAGGCGTGAAAGCGCTGTTACCTAAGTCCCGATCCCGCGGGATTTACGGGATCAAAAGTAGCCTATGTCCGTCTCCGAGGTCCCATCTATCTCTATACCAAAATTTATCAAAATCAGTTCAGCGGTTTAGGCGTGAAAGCGTAACAGACAGACAGAGTTACTTTCGCATTTATAATATTAGTAAGACTAGCTGGTACATTATTACATAGTCCTTTTTTCGATAAGCTAATCTCTAAAAATAAATAAATGTAAGTAAGTATAGCTTTTTCTTCTCTTTTCGCGATGTTGTATTGAAATTAAAGACGTTTTTCGGTTTGAATCGGTGGTGTTTATTACTTTTAGCATTGTTTCAACGCTCAACGTTTCGAGACCTTTACAGATCCCTTCTTCAGGATTGACTGAGATGTGATTTGTCATTCTAATGTTTTAAGTAAGTAGGTATCTAGTAGTTGTAGTTTTATTGTAAGTCAGTATTATAAGTTAGTTTTATTGTACCTCATAATGTAAAGATATTTTTTTTTGTAAGTAACCTGAGCTGAGCTAAGCTAAGCGAAGTTAGCAGAGTTAATTTAGTTAGCTTAGCTCAGCTCAGCTAACTAAGCTCAGCTCAGCTAACTTAGCTTAGTTCAGCTAACTTAGCTCTGCTAACTTCGCTTAGATTAGCTCAGTTCAGCTAACTCATTTTGTAATGTGGAGTTAATCAATTAAAGTGATAATCTATCTCAGCTTAGCTCAGCTCAGCTAACTTAGCTTACCTTAGCTCAGGTAACTTAGCTTAGCTTATTTAACTTTAGTTCAGGTTATCTAACTTAGCTAAGCTCAGGTCATTTACCGTAGCTTAGCTCAGCTCAGCAAAAGTAGCTTAGCTTAGCTCAGCTAACTTAGCTTAGCTCAGCTCAGCTAACTTAGCTTAGCTCAGCTAATCAGATAACTTACCTTAGGTTCAGGTACCGATAAACGTTCATACAGAAAGGACGGTGGTTTCCAGCGCAAATCGACGTTTTTTCTGTATACGACCTAAGTCCCGATCCCGCGGGTTTACGGGATCAAAAGTAGCCTATGTCCTTCTCCGAGGTCCCATCTATCTCTATACCAAAATTTATCAAAATCGGTTCAGGTATACGACCTAAGTCCCGATCCCGCGGGATTTACGGGATCAAAAGTAGCCTATGTCCTTCTTCGAGGTTCCATCTATCTCTATACCAAAATTTATCAAAATCGGTTCAGGTATACGACCTAAGTCCCGATCCCGCGGATTTTACGGGATCAAAAGTAGCCTATGTCCTTCTCCGAGGTCCCATCTATCTCTATACCAAAATTTATCATAATCGGTTCAGCGGTTTAGGCGTGAAAGCGCTGTTACCTAAGTCCCGATCCCGCGGGATTTACGGGATCAAAAGTAGCCTATGTCCTTCTCCGAGGTCCCATCTATCTCTATACCAAAATTTATCAAAATCGGTTCAGCGGTTTAGGCGTGAAAGCGCTGTTACCTAAGTCCCGATCCCGCGGGATTTACGGGATCAAAAGTAGCCTATGTCTTTCTCCGAGGTCCCATCTATCTCTATACCAAAATTCATCAAAATCGGTTCAGCGGTTTAGGCGTGAAAGCGCTGTTACCTAAGTCCCGATCCCGCGGGATTTACGGGATTAAAAGTAGCCTATTTCCATCTCCGAGGTCCCATCTATCTCTATACCAAAATTTATCAAAATCGGTTACGCGGTTTAGGCGAGAAAGCGCTGTTACCTAAGTCCCGATCCCGCGGGATTTACGGGATCAAAAGTAGCCTATGTCCTTCTCCGAGGTCCCATCTATCTCTATACCAAAATTTATCAAAATCGGTTCAGCGGTTTAGGCGTGAAAGCGTAACAGACAGACAGACAGAGTTACTTTCGCATTTATAATATTAGTAAGGATAAGGATAAGGATAGTAAGGATATTAGTAAGATATTGATTGCTGCGAATATCCACAAAAAATGTAGGTATCTATTAATGAACAACCACAAAAAAATCACACGCCCAAAAAGCTGTTTTTAATTTGATGTAACTTTTTAATACAGCAAAAAAAAACAAAAAAAATGTGTATTGCTTTGTTAGAAAAAGTACATTTGAAGTCCCGATTACAATAAATCCCATGTTTCTTTTACGCGAAATAAATTTAAAAAGTCGCTGCAGCGCTGACAGTTTATCCGTACTAATTGTTACGTCTATCATACAAAAATGAAATGCTAATCTCTGAGGGTGCTAAGATATAGGTCGATGAATAACGCTTACAACGTCAAAATATCATTGAATTTGAGGCAGCGTTACTTCAGTGGCTTGTTTCTACTGTCTTCATTCCTATGCCATTTATCTACTACGAAGGTTGAGATCAATAGCCTGACCAGATGAGTGAGTATACTTAAACCTGTAGTTGACTCTACCTCTCAATCAACTAACAGCTATGGTGACTAATTTAATTAGGTTGATTGATGAATCATTCGCTAGGTAGCAAACACGCGGTCATCGATCGGTGTGGCATGCATTCTAACCCATTTGTTCGATTGGAAAGCTTCGAACGACCGATACATCTCTATTAGCAAAATGAGAAAAAAGCTCGATCTGCATAAAATAAAATCTTAATACATAAAATGGATAACATAATGTGTGAAACACATTTGTAAACTGAATAGATACCAAGTTAAGAAATTAAATTTTTTTTTTTTAAATAATAAAAGCAAAGAAGTTACCACTAAAATCTGAGTTTAATTTCGTATCATTTCCGCAAAAACCTAAGTAAAATCTTTACGCGTTAAGTTTATTTGAGGCTAAAGGACACGTCGCGTCGTCGGTCGCTTTTCTCTACTCCTTTATGGCCAAAATGTTTAATTTTCAAACTGAAGAACTGTAGAATCACCAAAATATTGTAGATATCTCAAAATGTTGAATTCCCATAATGTTGAAACTAAATTTCATGTCAATAATGAATGACACTGCGCTTGTCCAGCAGTGGACTTCTTACAGCTGAAATGATGATGATGATGAATGACATGTGAACATGAAAACAATTTATTTATCTTCAAAACAACAGTAACTAATAAAATATATTAAAACTGAATTAAAGTAGAAATAATCATCGAAATACGACCCTGATACATGATAAATGTAACAAAAGACTAATCATTCCTCAAATTGTCTATTAGTCTTTGGTTAATTTCACCTACAAAATTTCCCTTCATCAAAGTGTCCCGAAGGGTCTCGAGAAATAGGGTTACCAATGCCAACCCTTGTTTAAAGTCAATAAGATTTATGTATAACTAAATGTATGTGACTTGAGGATTTTAAACTAGCAATTACTATTTTCCCTTTAAAAATACTATTTCTTATTTAATTTTCAAGTAAAAAAAATAACCAAATTTCCAAAATAATAATAATGTCGGTAAATAAAAAAACATTTCCTAAATTTCAACACGTCGCGGTGGGTTGAGTCCCCGTAGCTTAGTTGCGGGGCATATATTTTTGTTATAACCGTTAAATTATTAATCGTTGATATTAATCGTTGAATCTCTGAGAACTCTGAGAAAGATATTATGTAAAGATCTCGAAACGTTGGACATTGATAAAACGCCTAAAATAATAAACACAACGCGATTAAAACCGGAAAATGAGTTTAATTTTTTTTTTCCAACATTGCAACAACAGAAGAAAAAATTAAGTAGGAAAATGTATTTCAGTCGTTTGCTATGTTTATCGCACTAATCCTACTAATGTTATAAAAGTGAAAGTCAGTGTGTGTGTTTGGTGCTCCTTCACGCAAAATCTGCTAAACCGATAGCGATGAAACTCTATACGTAGATAGCTGAAAACCTAGAGTACCATAGGATACTTTTTATCCCTCAGTACTCTCCAGATCGGGACTTACACGGGTAAGACACGTCAAACTTAAAACAACACAAACTACACTTACACGCGAGGCGCCCGCGCCGCCTACCTACTCGTTTATTAAAAGTTTGCTACTTCAAAATATATCGTAACAGAGTCGATTATAAAGTTAGTTACCTACAATTTGCGTCTCTTGCAACTGACCTCATCGGCAATGATTTTTACTTAGTTATTTGATAATAGTGTAACGTTTAGTTCGTTATTTATACTTTAGTTACTGGAATAAGCAGTGTAGCCCCGGTATAAACGCATTAAATGCCAATTCTATGCTATCCCATCTCTTCCAGTAGGTGTCGTAAAAGGCGATTGATGAAACTGGGAAGACTAGCGAACCTGGAGTTCTTCTGCGCGGTGGCGTATAAACTGCCTGGTTTTAAGAAGGGTTGGTAGGATACTTTTTATCCCTATTTTCTCGCGGGATCGGGACTTACGCAGTTTGTAATCTTTATCTAAATCAACCATAGAATTGCTATTGATTAGAATTGATCTGATCAATCACATAAATCTTTCAGTTTGAAGGTAGAGCCATCAATGTGAAAGGTATATTTATTGCCTTCAAATTGAAGAACGAAGGAGTTGAATTCAGCTAGATCCTCAATCCTGATCCAGATTGAGACTTTACGATCTAGATTTTTCGACTGTTCTCGCTGTGTTGGATTTGAAACTAAACTATTTTTTTCGTTTTTAATCGCGTTGATTTTATTATATTAAGCATTTTAAAATACTTAAAATGTTACTGTTAAACTGCGTTTCTGTCGACCGATAATTTCTGACGTTCGAAATTTAAAATTTGTTAGAAACTGCTGAAGATAATTATCGGTTGGATCGACCGATAATTCCTAAATGACGAAATAAAGTAGTACCTCTGGTAGGTATCCATTGCATTGCTGCATTGCTCACAAAACAGCTTTACAAAAGCATGAAGTTTAAAAACTGTTTACAACAATAATTCAATTTGAAAATTCTGTGTTTGAAAGAACATTTTTTCCCGAAGCTATTAAATCGTGCGAGGGCGGACAAAATAAGCCAATATTGCGGTGGACACCGCTAGAACAATGGCTTTCTGTCAGACGGACGGAGACAAATAGAGCAACTGTAAGGGCTTCGCTAGATTCAATACTTTACTTCGGCCAACATGTAAAAATACATTATTCGAATAGACGTTTTTTTCACAAAAATAAAACTGACATTAAACTCATTTTCGGCTTCAATCGCGTGGTGCTTATTACTTTTAGCATTCTCTTCTTTAGGATAGAAGAAGATACCTGTAAAGATCTCGAAAAGTTAAACATTGAAACAATGCTAAAAGTAATAAACAAAAAATTTGTTCAATTTTAATCCAATATTGCTAAAACAGAAGAAAAATCTAAATATAAAACTGTAAATAATTACTTAGCCACAGAATAGTTAAATATAGAGC